>JAWDGP010005682.1:172500-301088 GCA_033675545.1 Elysia crispata
TAACCCTTACACAGGCGACAGAGACTGGCTCAAACATTACGAGTTTGAAATTTTACCTTCCCCCACCCCTTTCTGCCTTTTTCATATGCCTGATCTGGCTCTATCAGATTTTCATCTGTTTGGGCCTCTAAAGTAACACTAAACGAGTAAAAAGTTTCCAAACTATGTCGACCTGGTTCAGGGGTAGAGAATTGATGGGAATGTTTTGAGGTGAACTTCTAGGGCGGGTATTTGTAGCAACTCATTGCTGGAGAGAAAGTGCGTCATTCCGTACATCTATTACAATAAAGATCTAGACAAATAATGTTGTGCGTTTTGTCACATTCGCTCCCGATCCTCAATTATATAAATATGGCTGATTTTTCTTTCTTTGTAGTAGAAAGACGTGGAAACGTGCGGCTGCAACTGCATCACCATAATATTAAGGTTATTGGTTGACTGGCGACAGCTTATGACTGGGCCCTGTCTTAAGCTGAATAAAAGAATCATCCGAGGAGGAGAGGTGAGGTGGGGAGAGGGTGTCGAAACATTGCGAAGTAATGTATTAACTGGGAGAGAATCGGTGTCCTCAAATTGGTTGATATGAGAGAAGAAAGTAAAGGAAAATTAACTCTTGTTAATCTTTAGAGTTCTTCACCTTCGTGCTCTGTGTCATTAAAGTTTTGAAAAGGCCAACTGGAAGAAGCCTATTTATTGTTCTCTATCATGGTGTAGGCACAGAATCTCACGAAGTAAAATCTTTACCTAATTATGGAAATTTAGATACAAAACATGCAATTTTCAGCACAGTCGACTATTATTTTCGTTTGTTTTCCTTCACTCACCAAACTCAAAACTGTAGCACAATCCTGTCCTCTTAAAGTCCCAAGAATACCCAGGAGTTTCCAAACACTAAGATGGTTGAAAGTTAACGGTTTCAGTCAGTGTCTCTTTCACCTGTAGGTTTTTTCAAGTCTCTCAAGTCCTTGTGGTAAGTGTAACACATAGGAACCATCTCTGATTCTGCCTGGTTGTCGAGCCTAGTAACTCCTCAACATTCCTCGGGAAAGCCTAAGAAATCTGAGATTACTTTAAAACTTACTATATAAAAAGACAAACATATATCCCCAGACATCCTGTTTCTGCACAATTTTAGAACACTGTTATTAACAAAGCACTACAATATTACAAGAAACCGCTGTGGCCTTTTAACAAGTTTCTGATGAACACTAATAAACAAGCCCTATATCACTAGAAATGGTGAGTGATGCTCGATCACAAACTTAATCAACGCTAGTACCACAGCAGCAGCAACGGCTGGTCGAACTGGTTCGTTATGCGACTGACGAGCGATAGATTTGTCCGACGTTACAAAATCCTAACTAGAATAATTAATACTCAGGCCTGCAAGTCTACAGCATCATGTTATCATAGTGAACCAACCTGTTGTTTTTGTTCTCCCGGAACACTAGCTGGTTATGCATGAGGTTGAATACGGCGGTGAGAAACTTAGGGGACGTGTAATGATCTAGAATTACAATCACCCACAACAGGTTTGAGCCAGTGGCTGAATCACGTGACAAGGGTGAGTGTTGGGAGTTTTGACAAGCACCTGGTGACAGGTGTAGCCGCCACACACCGCGACCAGGTTTCGGTTAGTGATCCCGTCTTCATCACCCAGCTGTGGTAGACTTCACTGCACTCTGTAACAATATATCAGTCTCGCCTCAGTGGATCTGGGTGTAAGTTTGCATTGCTAAGCATGCTCAACGATGGTGATTAAAGATATCTGGAGAGGATCATGATATAGGACAATCACACTGGCAAACACTCACATGCACACGTGTACACCCACATTCACCTGGAGTGAGCACGCATAGGTTCACGGTTGATTGGCTCTTAGTTTGTACATGAGTCGCGTGAAGCATAGACAGAAGCAGCCCTGGATCACATTCTTCCCTCAGGACAGAGAGAGGGCGGGAAAATTCCAAGACAGTAAACAGGGCCGTTCAAAATTATACCTGCGATATTTATGGCAGACGGAGAAAAAAAATGTGCGGGACGGAGAGAGAGAGAGAGAGAGAGAGAGAGAGAGAGAGAGAGAGAGAGAGAGAGAGAGAGAGAGAGAGAGAGCCAGATACAGACAGAGATAGAAACAGACAAACAGACAGACAGCCAGAAAGCCACACCCAAATTATAAATAAAACACACCCAGACAGACTATGAGAAAAAAGACAAGGTTAGAGTCACAGCAAAAAGAAAAGTTTCGAAACAGAAAATAATCAACGAGAACCAACTCCACTTATAGTTGTGTACATTCCATGATGTCACATTGGCTTAACAACGCTCAGTCATTGGTTCTAAATAAAGTGTCGCGTATGTCACCAGCGTAATCAATAGCAGTACAATGTACCTTTGGTTTGATTTTTCCCCCCGTATGTAAAACTCGCTCTTTGATAAAATTTTTCTCCGCAGATCTCAGAATCTCAGCCATGGTTTGTCACGTTTTTTTTTAATATCGAGATTCATCTGGAAGTTTTTCCTCACTATAATAAAACATGTTTGTCGTTCCAATCAAACCCGTAACCACTTGATAACGAGTTTGACGAAGTATCTAACTACTCTATCGCGCAGGTACGATAGATCTATCACCCACCTGGTGTGATCAGCCAGTATTTCAACCAATAGAATGTACCGCTGAAATCATGCAACTGGCGGACTGACTTATTCACTACACTATAGAGCCTTTAGTAATAGATTAAAGCGTAAAAATCTAAGATTTTTGTTAATTGAAATATTTGCATGACCCCTTTAGTATTAAGGTAAACTGGAATGAAATGTAAACAGTTAACATTCAGTTCACCAATTTTATTTACGATTTTCTTACAACTTTACGACTTGTGACGCGTCAGACTTGATCCTTTCTTTCTTCCTTATTTTGTAAAGTTCTGATTATTTCTGGTTGTTTCACAGCGAAGTCTGGAGCAAAAGTACTCTCAACGCTTGTGAAAACTTTAGTCTCTACACGTGAGTTAGGGATGTAATAGATTTGACAGGTCATCATACTATTGCAGTAGATATCATAGTATTTAATCTGTCTATCTGTGTGTTGATATTGATTTATATTGTAACAGTGAGTTAAGTTAAGTCCCCACCTGTTTCCCAACCAGAGCCAGCCCTGCTCCCAGAGCTACCCCTGTCTCCTCATCAGGTCCCAGAAACACCAGGCTATTCCCCAAGTCAATCGATACAATCATAAGAAAAACCACCTAAGACCCGGAAGCACGAAATGTGGGGGTATAATAGAGAAGCCCCTACCTCACTCCACCCCTCCCCCTTCCACTTTAGCTAGTTCCGTATAATACTATATATGCACTGTTTGACACTAACAGACTAACTCCCCTCCCCCCCAATCTTCTTTTGGCTCTCTCGCTATATAGACTCAGTATACACTGTTTGTGTTATCACTAACAGAGAAGCCCCCCTCCCCCCTTTTTAGTCTTTTTTTTTTTTGCTCTCTCGCTATATACTCAGTATACACTCTTTGACTCTAATTCCTCAGGGTCAGGTTTCAGAGGTCAGAGGTGAATATAATCTGTCATCGGCCCGTTCCCAACGACTTTTACCTACGTCAGGTAAGTCCGGTTACTCTATGGCACTGAACTGGAAATATAAATAATAAAATAAAAGAAACATATTGTCTCCATCGGAAGGGGAGGGGGGGTGGGGAGAGATTCGTTTGTGGTTTCATTTCAGTTTCTCTCTCTCTCTCTCTCTCTCTCTCTCTCTCTCTCTCTCTCTCTCTCTCTCTCTCTCTCTCTCTCTCTCTCTCTCTCTCTCTCTCTCTCTCTCTCTCTCTCTCTCTCTCTCTCTCTCTCTCTCTCTCTCTCTCTCTCTTTCTCCCTCTCACTGTATCTATCTATTTATTTATCTATTTATCTCTCTATCTCTGTCTCCCTCTCTTTCTATCTCTTTGTCTCTCTTTATCTCTCTGTCCCTTTCTCTTTCTCTCTCTTTCTTTCATTCTTTCTTTCTCTCTTTCTTTCTCTGTCTGTCTCTTTCTCTGTCTCTGTCTTTCTGTCTCTCTGTCTGTCCGTCTGTCTGTCTCTCTCTCTATTGATCTATCTATCTATCTATCTATCTATTATTTCAACTTATCTTCAAACTATCTATCTATCTATCTATTTGTCTATCTATCTATCTATCTATCTATCTATCTATCTATCTATCTATCTCTCTTTCTCTCTCTCTCTCTCTCTCTCTCTCTCTCTCTCTCTCTCTTTCTATCTCTCTCTCTCTCTACATTGTTAGAACTACAGGATATATTTGCACACAAATCATATTGGGTGTCAACAAGTGTTTTTTTTTAGGTTTTATTTTGTTCTCATTGTTGTGCGGTTTGTTTGGGTTTTTTTTGTGTGTGTAGTTTTGTTTGGTTTTTTTTCTTTTTTTTTCCTTTTACACGTGGGGAGTGGCGTGTCTTAAAAACTCAGTGGCAGATTTTGGTGTTCAGACAGTAGTTGATGCGGTTGCATTGGGTGTATTCAAGTGAACACAAAGTTTTCGATATTAGCAGTGGTCAAGTTCTGGTTGACTGTATCTCCACTCCACACACACACGGCATCTTGGACAACTGACCCCAGGCTACCGGGTAGACTGACCACCACTGGCCGGCAGGTTCACAGACCTGGTTGGAGCCCGTAGCAGCTGAAAAGATCAGCCTGCCCCTCCAGAACTGAGTAATTGTTAAGTTTAAACAATTTTTAAGACCACAAGGAACCCCCAGCAGCAGATAAAGCACAAAGAATAATGGATAAAGCAGGTTCACTGTGGTCTAATCGGGTGCGAGGCAGGTTGGTGTAGCAACTGAAAAGCCTGCATGTCTGCCCAATCTTGTGTCGCGGGTTTGCCTAGTTACACAAGGTGTGGTTTATTTACCACCCGTCACTTTTATTGCGGTGGTCTGAAGTCACACAGATTTTCTTTATTCGGGTAAAGGGATAACCTGAATGCTTTAGTGACGGACAAATGGGAGCCTTGGGGTTAGAGAAACAGTTTGATAGAGAGAGAAAGGGAGAGAGAGATGTGGGAGGGGAGGGGGGGGGGGGTGCTAGAGAGAGAGAGGAGGAAAAGAGGGACGTGGAAGGCAAGACAGAGAGATGCAGATATAGCGGTAGGATTGGATGGAGAGTGAGAAAAACGAATGGGGGAAAAATAGAGCGAGTGTGTGGGGGCGGGGGCGAGGGGGTGAAAGAAGCGGTCTAGAGAAAGAAAGGAAAAGCAGGAGAAAGAGAGAGAGAGAGAGAGAGAGAGAGAGAGAGAGAGAGAGAGAGAGAGAGAGAGAGAGAGAGAGAAATAAAATAGACAAATCAACCTTAGACTTAAACGATCTAGCTCGAGAATACGAAAGACTTGAAAACATAATAACAGATGGAATGAACAGGGATCGAACCTGCGCCTCGATGCGGCACCCATCTCCTTGCCGAGACGAGAGCAGCCACTTAACCACTGAGCCATCTATATATCTACAAAAATAGATTCTTCACGAACAGTGAGTTCGATGCTGGTTTGAATAGACTGAGAAGTTGAATCGCTAGTAACGATCAAGTCCATATTTTTACAGGACATAAACAAACTAGCCTTAAACGGATCTTGGTCTTGAATTTTTTTAGGTCACATCACCAGTCCTGTGTTTCCATTGAGCTCTTCAGTTATTTTTAGTTTGAGATGAGTTTGAGCGACAGAATGAGTGATAAACAACAAGATAGATGGATAGATAAATAGAAAGTTAGGAAGAAAATAGAAAGCTCCGTATAGAATATCTTAAAGATAGAAAATTAGCGAATGCTTTTAGTTTCATATTATTTTTTTTCTAGTCTGAACCATTTTTATTTCCTTAAATTACTTTGATAGATAGATATTGTTATAAATACAGATAGAAAGATAGACAGATAGATAGATAGGTTAATGGATGGATGGATGGATGAATGGCTTAAACGATGAATGAATAACTAAACGTATAGATAGATGACTGGATGTGTAGTTGTTTTTTTGGTAGTTGGGGTGATAGGCGTATGGTGAATGAGTGGAATTGTCGTTGATGGTTGGGATGATAGGCGGATGGTGAATGAGTAGATATGCTTGATGGTTGGGGTGATAGGCAGATTGTGAATGAGTGGAATTGTCGTTGATGGTTGGGATGATAGGCGGATGGTGAATGAGTAGATATGCTTGATGGTTGGGATGATAGGCGGATGGTGAATGAGTGGATGTGCTTGATGGTTGGGATGATAGGCGGATGGTGAATGAGTGGATGTGCTTGATGGTTGGGATGATAGGCGGATGGTGAATGAGTAGATATGCTTGATGGTTGGGATGATAGGCGGATGGTGAATGAGCGGAATTGTCGTTGATGGTTGGGATGATAGGCGGATGGTGAATGAGTGGATATGCTTGATGGTTGGGATGATAGGCGGATGGTGAATGAGCGGAATTGTCGTTGATGGTTGGGATGATAGGCGGATGGTGAATGAGTGGATATGCTTGATGGTTGGGATGATAGGCGGATGGTGAATGAGCGGAATTGTCGTTGATGGTTGGGATGATAGGCGGATGGTGAATGAGTGGATGTGCTTGATGGTTGGGATGATAGGCGGATGGTGAATGAGTGGATGTGCTTGATGGTTGGGATGATAGGCGGATGGTGAATGAGTGGAATTGTCGTTGATGGTTGGGATGATAGGCGGATGGTGAATGAGTGGATGTGCTTGATGGTTGGGATGATAGGCGGATGGTGAATGAGTGGATATGCTTGATGGTTGGGATGATAGGCGGATGGTGAATGAGCGGAATTGTCGTTGATGGTTGGGATGATAGGCGGATGGTGAATGAGTGGATGTGCTTGATGGTTGGGATGATAGGCGGATGGTGAATGAGTGGATGTGCTTGATGGTTGGGATGATAGGCGGATGGTGAATGAGTGGAATTGTCGTTGATGGTTGGGATGATAGGCGGATGGTGAATGAGTGGATGTGCTTGATGGTTGGGATGATAGGCGGATGGTGAATGAGCGGAATTGTCGTTGATGGTTGGGATGATAGGCGGATGGTGAATGAGTGGATATGCTTGATGGTTGGGATCATAGGCGGATGGTGAATGAGCGGAATTGTCGTTGATGGTTGGGATGATAGGCGGATGGTGAATGAGTAGATATGCTTGATGGTTGGGATGATAGGCGGATGGTGAATGAGTGGATGTGCTTGATCGTTGGGATGATAGGCGGATGGTGAATGAGTGGATGTGCTTGATGGTTGGGATGATAGGCGGATGGTGAATGAGTGGATGTGCTTGATGGTTGGGATGATAGGCGGATGGTGAATGAGTGGATGTGCTTGATGGTTGGGATGATAGGCGGATGGTGAATGAGTAGATATGCTTGATGGTTGGGATGATAGGCGGATGGTGAATGAGTAGATATGCTTGATGGTTGGGATGATAGGCGGATGGTGAATGAGTAGATATGCTTGATGGTTGGGATGATAGGCGGATGGTGAATGAGTAGATATGCTTGATGGTTGGGATGATAGGCGGATGGTGAATGAGTAGATATGCTTGATGGTTGGGATGATAGGCGGATGGTGAATGAGTAGATATGCTTGATGGTTGGGATGATAGGCGGATGGTGAATGAGTAGATATGCTTGATGGTTGGGATGATAGGCGGATGGTGAATGAGCGGAATTGTCGTTGATGGTTGGGATGATAGGCGGATGGTGAATGAGTGGATATGCTTGATGGTTGGGATGATAGGCGAATTGTGAATGAGTGGAATTGTGGTTGATGAATGATAGGCGGGTTGTGAATGGATGGATTTGTGGTTGGTGGTTGTGATGGCAGGCGGATGATGAAAGAACGTATGTTTGCTAAGTAGTTGGAATGATATGCTGATCGTGAATGATTTTATGTGTGGTTGGTGGTTGGCATGATAGACAGATGAAGAATGGGTTAGTGTAAATTGCTATACTGGTCTTTTCCCTTAAGAATGACGATGTGAATCGACTTCTATGAACCTCTATGTGAAAAAAGGGCAAATGTATTACAGAGCTATAAAATAGAAAAATCACAAGACATTGTTTCCTGTACCAAGGGATTTAAAGGTCATTCACTGAACTTTTGTATTTTTTTTATCTGGTGCAAGTTAAAATGAAATGTTTGGAAAACATTCCAAAATTATTTCTCTTTCAACAAGGAAATGCCTACTTTTTTTAGCTGTTGACAAGAGTATGTTCAGAATACAACTAATTATTTCATTTCACCAGTTCGTAAATCAGTCATGTGCAGTTTTTAGTTTCTTAATAACCATGGCTGATGAAAGATGAATTAATAAGTTATCTTAAATTGTCTCAATTCCAAATAACTGGATTGTATTTCAGGTGACCTATTATGTCAGTCTCTGCGTAAAATTTCGTAGGGCGTGTTAAAAAGTTTAATCCTCAAGGGATACTTTAAGAATAAGATCAAATTCGCTTAGGAAAGGCGTGTAGACGGTGGCAACTCTGACTGCCCCTGAAAATAATTGTAATAAATCTAAGAAGCATTAAGCCGCAGCCTTCTACGACAACCAGCTGAAATCTAGAAAATAGAGAACAAAAAGAAATTATCTTCATCATAGACCTGAGCTGACAGAAGGGAAATACCATTTTGCAAAGATTCGCTGGCTGACAAGTTTGAACCAGAACACCTTTCTTAACTTTCAGGAACCATCTCAAGGCAATTACCATGTTTATCTCTTTACAGTTTTGTCACAGCACGGTCACCCTCAGATTGCAGTCGGTGTTGATTATTTATTTCACAACCAGACGAGTTGAGCAAACTTGAGGAAATCTAATCATTTTCACGGACTTAATTCCAGTCATGGCACATCATTAGGTCATGAGTCTTAGAGATCAAAACAGGAAATGAATATCCTTTTCAAGCAGTAAATAAAGTTGGGTTTAAGTGCTGGGAGATGTCAGGGCAAAAAAAAATACACAAATTGGAAAAGAGGCTTACTGGCTTAACATCCTGTTTATATTTATACACATTTAGTGTCTTCCATTCTGATAAAATTTTAAATTTCATTTCTTCAAAGGTAAGTTTAGGCCCAAATGGTTTTTCTTCAATATTCAAAAAATGACATAATGCCTACAACGGGAGACAATTTGCTAAATAACAATGAACACCCGCTTTTACTAGAGTTGCCCCCTTTTGTAATAAACGCATTTTAAAAGAATTCGACCCTTTTAAGGTGCATGTTAAAATTTTTGACTTTTCAATATTTTTTTTCTCCGTTCATTTTCTCCTTTGAAAATGAAAGTAAGATCAAATGATCAAGCAAGTTTTTGTACATATATTTTCTCAACAGAAGTCCGTTTCTATTAATGTTTGCTCTATCAGTTTTCTAGTATCACTACCAGTAGATCATGTGAAAAAACATGTGACAAGATAGTTGAAGACATACCATGGACAAATCGTTGGAGAACTTGATGTGTACAATGATTTTACACATTAATTTAGTCCTGCACCTTGTATTGTTTGAACCAAAAGAAATATTTACTATCTCTATCTCTTTCTTGATCTCTTTATAAACCTCTTCTCTGTCTTTCGGTTTCCCTATCTCTCTTTCTCTTTCTCAGTCTTCCTATCTCGACATCTTGTTCATTCTATGTGTGTGTGTGTGTGTGTGTCTCTCTCTCTCTCTCTCTCTCTCTCTCTCTCTCTCTCTCTCTCTCTCTCTCTCTCTCTCTCTCTCTCTCTCTTATATATATTTATCTATCTATATCTCTATCTATCTATCGATGTATCTATCTATCTATCAATCTATCTATCTATCTATCTATCTCTCTATCTATTTATCTATCTATCTATCTATCTATCTATCTATCTATCTATTTATCTATCTATCTATCTCTATCTATCTATCCATCTATCTATCTATCTTTCTCTCTATCTTTCTATCTCTCTATCTATCAATCTATCTATCTATCTATCTATCTATCTATCTATCTATCTATCTATCTATCTCTCTATCTATCTATCTATATATCTATCTATCTATCTATCTCTCTATCTATCTATCTATCTATCTATCTATCTCTGTGTCAAGTATCTCTCTCTCTTCCTACTTTCAACACCTGCCAGCACAAGTCACCGGACCCTAGCCCAAGCGGCTCAGCCGTGGCCTGGCCAAGCATCCTGCTAACGGTTTGAGGGTTGCTAACTCGATGGTTTTGGTTCCAGACACTTGCCGAGTGGTGTTGCGCATTGCCTGGCCTGGCCACGCATCCTGCTAACGGTTTGAGGGTTGCTAACTCGATGGTTAGGTTCAAGATACTTACCGAGTGGTGTTACGCATTGCCTGACCTGGCCAAGCATCCTGCTAACGGTTTGAGGGTTGCGAACTCGATGGTTCAAGATACTAACCGAATGGTGTTACGCATTGCCTGACCTGGCCAAGCATCCTGCTAACGGTTTGAGGGTTGCGAACTCGATGGTTCAAGATACTAACCGAATGGTGTTACGCATTGCCTGACCTGGCCAAGCATCCTGCTAACGGTTTGAGGGTTGCGAACTCGATGGTTCAAGATACTTACCGAGTGGTGTTACGCATTGCCTGACCTGGCCAAGCATCCTGCTAACGGTTTGAGGGTTGCGAACTCGATGGTTCAAGATACTAACGGAATGGTGTTACGTATTGCCTGGCCTGACCACGCATCCTGCCTAACGGTTTGAGGGTTGCTAACTCGATGGTTTGGTTCAAGATACTAACCGAGTGGTGTTACGCATTGCCTGGCCTGGCCACGCATCCTGCTAACGGTTTGAGGGTTGCTAACTCGATGGTTTGGTTCAAGACACTAACCGAGTGGTGTTAAGCATTGCCTGGCCTGGCCACGCATCCTGCTAACGGTTTGAGGGTTGCGAACTCTATGGTTTGGTTCAAGATACTTATCGAGTGGTGTTACGTATTGCCTGGCCTGGCCAAGCATCCTGCTAACGGTTTGAGGGTTGCTAACTCGATGGTTTGGTTCAAGACACTAACCGAGTGGTGTTAAGCATTGCCTGGCCTGGCCACGCATCCTGCTAACGGTTTGAGGGTTGCTAACTCGATGGTTTGGTTCAAGATACTTATCGAGTGGTGTTACGTATTGCCTGGCCTGGCCAAGCATCCTGCTAACGGTTTAAGGGTTGCTAACTCGATGGTTTGGTTCAAGACACTAACCGAGTGGTGTTAAGCATTGCCTGGCCTGGCCACGCATCCTGCTAACGGTTTGAGGGTTGCTAACTCGATGGTTTGGTTCAAGATACTTATCGAGTGGTGTTACGTATTGCCTGGCCTGGCCAAGCATCCTGCTAACGGTTTGAGGGTTGCTAACTCGATGGTTTGGTTCAAGATATTAACCGAGTGGTGTTACGTATTGCCTGGCCTGGCCAAGCATCCTGCTAACGGTTTGAGGGTTGTTAACTCGATGGTTCAAGATACTAACCGAGTGGTGTTACGCATTGCCTGACCTGGCCAAGCATCCTGCTAACGGTTTGAGGGTTGCGAACTCGATGGTTCAAGATACTTACCGAGTGGTGTTACGCATTGCCTGGCCTGGCCAAGCATCCTGCTAACGGTTTGAGGGTTGCTAACTCGATGGATTGGTTCAAGATACTTACCGAGTGGTGTTACGCATTGCCTGGCCTGACCAAGCATCCTGCTAACGGTTTGAGGGTTGCTAACTCGATGGTTTTATTCAAGATACTTACCGAGTGGTGTTACGCATTGCCTGTGCCTGGCCACGCATCCTGCTAACGGTTTGAGGGTTGCTAACTCGATGGTTCAAGATACTTACCGAGTGGTGTTACGCAATGCTTTCGAGTTTGTTACACTTATCAAAAACTTGTGAGACGGTTTTTTGTTTTTTTACAAACTACGGAAATTCTCTGCGAACTATATGGCAGTGATTAGAATCTGAGTATTTCTGTTCTAATTAGATTTGTTCAATTCCATCCAACATTTGGGCTTTATTACAATCAGTACATACATGCCTGGTTTGTTTGTGTTTCCTTTTTTTATTAACTTATTTTTTTTCTTTTTTCTTTTCTTTTTTTTCAGTGTTTCTCCTTATACACTCGGAGCGTGAACTGTAAAGGTTAAAGTTGCGCGATCCCAATTTTTTTGTAATTATTTTTAACCGCTTAAATATGTGTATGTGATTATATCTTGGAACCATTCGTTCTGCTAGCAATTAGACTGCAATGAGAAAGAGAGGCAAGAGTAACGTTAAAATCTTTCAGCAGGCGCTTGTCGAAAAAAAATCAAAGCATCTTAAAATATGAGAATATAGATCTAGCTGGACCCGTGCTCTCTGTATGTCTTCAAAACTCTGACAGAGACTTGGGAGACGTATAAACAGTTAATACGTGAGTAGATTGCAGAGAAAGCAACCCAACCACTCTCTGTTAGCGCGAGACTAGAGAGCAAGCAGCCCAACCACTCTCTGTTAGCGCGAGACTAGAGAGCAAGCAGCCCGACCACTTGCTGTTAGCGCGAGACTAGAGAGCAAGCAGCCCGACCACTTGCTGTTAGCGCGAGACTGGAGACCAAGCAACCCAACCACTTGCTGTTAGCGCGAGACTAGAGAGCAAGCAACCCAACCACTTGCTGTTAGCGCGAGACTAGAGAGCAAGCAACCCAACCACTTGCTGTTAGCGCGAGACTGGAGACCAAGCAACCCAACCACTTGCTGTTAGCGCGAGACTAGAGAGCAAGCAACCCAACCACTTGCTGTTAGCGCGAGACTAGAGAGCAAGCAACCCAACCACTCTCTGTTAGCGCGAGACTAGAGAGCAAGCAACCCAACCACTTGCTGTTAGCGCGAGACTGGAGACTAAGCAACCTAACCACTTGCTGTTAGCGCGAGACTAGAGACCAAGCAACCCAACCACTTGCTGTTAGCGCGAGACTAGAGAGCAAGCAACCCGACCACTTGCTGTTAGCGCGAGACTAGAGAGCAAGCAACCCAACCACTTGCTGTTAGCGCGAGACTGGAGAGCAAGCAACCCCACCACTTGCTGTTAGCGCGAGACTGGAGAGCAAGCAACCCGACCACTTGCTGTTAGCGCAAGACTAGAGAGCAAGCAACCCGACCACTTGCTTCTAGCGCGAGACTGGAGACCAAGAAACCCGACCAATTGCTGTTAGCGCGAGACTAGAGAGCAAGCAGCCCGACCACTTACTGTTAGCGCGAGACTAGAGAGCAAGCAACCCAACCACTTGCTGTTAGCGCGAGACTAGAGAGCAAGCAACCCAACCACTTGCTGTTAGCGCGAGACTGGAGAGCAAGCAACCCCACCACTTGCTGTTAGCGCGAGACTGGAGAGCAAGCAACCCGACCACTTGCTGTTAGCGCGAGACTAGAGAGCAAGCAACCCAACCACTTGCTGTTAGCGCGAGACTAGAGAGCAAGCAACCCGACCACTTGCTGTTAGCGCGAGACTAGAGAGCAAGCAACCCAACCACTTGCTGTTAGCGCGAGACTAGAGAGCAAGCAACACAACCACTTGCTGTTAGCGCGAGACTGGAGACCAAGCAATCCCACCACTTGCTGTTAGCGCGAGACTAGAGAGCAAGCAACCAACCACTTGCTGTTAGCGCGACACTACAGAGCAAGCAACCCAACCACTTGCTGTTAGCGCGAGACTAGAGAGCAAGCAACCCCACCACTTGCTGTTAGCGCGAGACTGGAGACCAAGCAACCCAACCACTTGCTGTTAGCGCGAGACTGGAGAGCAAGCAACCCGACCACTTGCTGTTAGCGCGAGACTGGAGACCAAGCAACCCAACCACTCTCTGTTAGCGCGAGACTGGAGACCAAGCAACCCGACCACTCTCTGTTAGCGCGAGACTGGAGAGCAAGCAACCCGACCACTCTCTGTTAGCGCGAGACTGGAGACCAAGAAACCCGACCAATTGCTGTTAGCGCGAGACTAGAGAGCAAGCAGCCCGACCACTTGCTTCTAGCGCGAGACTGGAGACCAAGCAACCCAACCACTTGCTGTTAGCGCGAGACTGGAGAGCAAGCAACCCGACCACTTGCTGTTAGCGCGAGACTGGAGACCAAGCAACCCAACCACTTGCTGTTAGCGCGAGACTGGAGAGCAAGCAACCCGACCACTTGCTGTTAGCGCGAGACTAGAGACCAAGCAACCCAACCACTTGCTGTTAGCGCGAGACTGGACACTAAGCAACCCAACCACTTGCTGTTAGCGCGAGACTAAAGACCAAGCAACCCAACCACTTGCTGTTAGCGCGAGACTGGAGAGCAAGCAGCCCGACCACTTGCTGTTAGCGCGAGACTAAAGACCAAGCAACCCAACCACTAAATGCTAGAGTGAGACTAGAGAGCAAGCAGCCCGACCACTTGCTGTTCTGAGTACAATACATAGTCAATACCATCTTTGTTAAAGCGACTAGTTCTGAATACAATACATAGCTAGTACCAATTTTGTTAAAGAGACTAGTTCTGAATACATACATAGCCAGTACCATTTTTGTTAAAGAGTAGTTCTGAGTACAATACATAGCCAGTACCATTTTTTTTTAAAGAGACTAGTTCTGAATACAATACATAGCCAGCAACATTTTTGTTAAAAAGACTAGTTCTGAATACAATATATAGCCAGTACCATTTTTGTTAAAGAGACTAGTTCTGAATAATATACATAGCCAGTGCCATCTTTGTTAAAGAGATTAGTTCTGAATACAATACATAGCCAGTAACATTTTTGTTAAAGAGACTAGTTCTGAATACAATACATAGCCAGTACCATTTTTGTTAAAGAGACTTGTTTTGAATACTATACATAGTCAGTACCATCTTTGAAACTGAGACTAGGCCTGAATACAATACATAGCCTGTAGCATTTTTGTTAAAGAGGCTAGTTCTGAATAATATAAATAGCCAGTGCCATCTTTGTTAAAGACACTAGTTCTGAATACCAGACATAGCCAGTGCCATTTTTGTTAAAGAGACTAATTCTGAATACAATACATAGCCAGAAACTTTTTTGTTAAAGAGACTAGTTCTGAATACTATACATAGACGGTACCATCTTTGTTAAAGACTAGTTCTGAAAAAATACATGGCCAGTACCATCTTTGTTAAAGAGACTAGGTCTGAATACATGTACAGCACATAGCCAGTATCATCTTTGTTAAAGAGACTAGGTCTGAATACATGTACAGCACATAGCCAGTACCATCTTTGTTAAAGAGACTAGGTCTGAATACATGTACAATACAGTATCATCTTTGTTACAGAGACCAGGTCTGAATATATGTGCAATAGATGGCCAGTACCATCTTTGTTACAGAGACCAGGTCTGAATATATGTGCAATAGATGGCCAGTACCATCTTTGTTAAAGAGACCAGGTCTGAATATATGTGCAATAGATGGCCAGTATCATCTTTGTTACAGAGACCATGTCTGAATATATGTGCAATAGATGGCCAGTACCATCTTTGTTACAGAGACTAGGTCTGAATATATGTGCAATAGATGGCCAGTACCATCTTTGTTACAGAGACCAGATCTGAATATATGTGCAAGAGATGGCCAGTACCATCTTTGTTACAGAGACCAGGTCTGAATATATGTGCAATAGATGGCCAGTACCATCTTTGTTACAGAGACCAGGTCTGAATATAAGTGCAATAGATGGCCAGTACCACCTTTGTTACAGAGACCAGGTCTGAATATATGTGCAAGAGATGGCCAGTACCATCTTTGTTACAGAGACTAGGTCTGAATATATGTCAATAGATGGCCAGTACCATCTTTGTTACAGAGACCAGGTCTGAATATATGTGCAATAGATGGCCAGCACCATCTTTGTTCAAGAGACTAGTTCTAAATACAATATAAAGACAATATCAAATGATACAGACAACGGGTCCAATGGAAAACATGGACTATTTCAAATGATTTATAGACTGATTTGGAATGGAATTCATGGACAATGTCATATGATTTATAGACTGATTTGGAATGGAATGCTTTACAATACCATATGATATAGAGACTTGTTTAGAATAGAATACATATACATCATCATATGATATTCAGTATTCTTACAGACTGGTTTGAAAAGGAGTACATAGACAATATCATATGATATAAAGTCTTCTTTGGAAAGGAATGCGTGGGCATCCTAATATAGAGACTCATTTGGAATGAAATACATTGACATCATATGATATAGAGACTGATTCGCAATGGACGACGTGGACAATTATATCATAATTACGATATAGAGAGACTCATTCGGAGAGGAAGGCGAACACTAAGACATGAGATAAGGAGTGTTTTTAACGAAAGACGTGCACATCATCATAGGTTATAGAGAATCAAGGTTGGAATGAATTTCACAACCTTATGGTTTTACCAAACTCATATGCTTTATCCATCGATCAAAAAGTGGTGATAAAAAGTGATCTTTGTGACACTTAGATCATCTGCGGGTCAAATTTTTTTGTTCCAACTTAATGAGCCGCAGGATATTGCTCTCCTAAGGAAAAATTGTATTAAACAGTGACGATTTTTTGTCCATGTGGTTTTTCTTGGAATGAAAATTTAGTTTGTTTTTTGGCTTGTTTGAAATTATATAATTGATTTACAGATTGCAGCATCAGTTGTGATTAATAGTGCAGATTCTGTTATTACTGGTTCGTAATTTCTGCAGAATAAATACACTGTCTTGACATCGTTACAGAAACTGAAAGCCGCAGTATTGCTTTGGCTAAATACACACATATTCTTGGCATTCCCTCTTACCGCATTTACTCTTTCTTTCCTCCACGTACGCGCTATCGTTTTTACCCCATGCAGACGTTGCTCCTTACCACATAGTTGCGTATTTGTTTCATAGTGCAATGGGAAAAATCTGAACGCATTCTGTGACGCAAAACCAGGTGTAATAAACTTTCTTCCTCGTAAAACCAGTTCGTTTATTTGCAAGATTTGCTGTGAATATTTCTATATTGAGGTATGCCATACTTCAAGTGTTTGCGTCATAACTGTCAATCATAAAAGATGTCTGCTGGGGAGACTCCAAAGGTTATGCGAAAACACGTTCAGCATTAGCCGAGACAATTAACGAAATATTCTTAACAGATATTTCAACGTCTAAAATGGCAGAAAATCAAAAACGGATTTTTTTTTTTAAAAGTTCAGATTTCTTTTGAAAGCACGATGGTGCAGATCTAGATGGACCGACAGGAACAAAATCATCAAGCCTGAGTTCAGCAGATTATGAAAAATGTTTATTGGCAAAATTTGCACTCCGACATTTGGCTCGAACTTTGGATCTACGTGAGAAATAATTCTAACCTGTACCTCTTCTTTTATCACTTTCTAACATTGTGCTTTTGGATTTCTTTTTTTTCTGAAAGATGTGACGTTTGCTTCCCTTCTTTCTCCAAGCCAAGTCTCTATTTCTCTCTCTCTCTCTCTCTCTCTCTCTCTCTCTCTCTCTCTCTCTCTCTCTCTCTCTCTCTCTCTCTCTCTCTCTCTCTCTTTCTCTCTCTTTCTCTCTCTCTCTCTCCCTCTCCCTCTCTCTCTCTTTCTCACTCTCTTTCTCTGATCCCCACCCCCTCTCTCTCCCTCTCTTTCTCTCTCTCTTTCTCTTTCTCCCTCTCTCTCTCTCTTTCTCTCTCTTTCTCACTCTCTTTCTCTCTCTTTCTCACTCTCTCTCTCTTTCTCTGCTCCCCCATCCCCCTCTCTTTCTCTCTCTCCCACTCTCTCTCTCTCCCTCTCCCTCTCTTTCTCTCTCTTTCTCTCTCTTTCTCACTCTCTCTCTCTCTGTCTTTCCCACTAGCACTCTCACTCTCTCTTTCTCTCTCTTTCTCACTCTCTCTTTCTCTCTCTTTCTCACTCTCTCTCTCTGTCTTTCCCACTAGCACTCTCTCTCTTTCTCACTCTCTCTCTTTCCCACTCTCTCTCTCTCTCTCTCTCTCTCTCTCTCTCTCTCTCTCTCTCTCTCTCTCCCCCTCTCTTCCACGACATAAATGGAAGGGGACTGTACTCTCACACCTGGAGGGCGTGGGTGGATGTTCATTGACGTAAACTATTGTGTTTATAAGATCGTTGTGTAGACTGTAGAGCCCATCTCCAGAAACATTTAGCAGAGACAGGGTGGAAGGCAGTACAAGAGACGAAAAGAAAATTGAGTACAGATAGGAAGTGAGACAAAGCCATATCCCTTGGGTAAAAGATCGGTAACGGAGATAGAAATAGGGAATAGAGAGCGAAAGAAAGAGAGCGAGAGAAGACTGTAAGAAGTGAAAAAGATGATAGACAGGGCTCTTAGAGAACAAAATATATAGAGAGAAATGGAGAAAAAGAGAGGGAGAGAGAGAGAGAGAGAGAGAGAGAGAGAGAGAGATATGGAGATGAGATTAAGTTTCCACAGAGCGAAGAGTCCAAAGAGCGAAAGTCTCATTCAGTAAGTGAGACGATCAAGGGAAATTTACATTTATATGCAAGGGGGGGGGGGGGATAAAGTTTCGCTTATGGAAAATCTAGATCTAGACCGCGCCGATTTTCCCATCCGTTTGAGAGAGGTTCATTCATAAAAAGAATGAAAGACAAATCTGAATTTCTCCTCAGTTTCATAATGTTCAGCCGACCACGAAACTTAATACACACACGCACACACACTTTCAATGTGGCGAATTTTGCATTCCACGCAATGGAAGGATCTACAACCGTTTAGATCTCTCGGATCATTAGGATCTGAACACAGGCATGGGAGGAATGTCTGGGGAGAGGGTTAGGGAGGGGGGAGGAAAAAAAGAGAGAGGGGGGGGGGAGGGGATATGGAGAAGGATTTAGAAAGGAGACTGAAAAAAGATTATTTAATGAATGAGATTGATAACGGTGAGTTAGAAAAAGACAGACGGGCAGATATTCAGACAAAGATAAAAATCAAGCAGGAAAAGACGGACTGACAGACACTTCGAAAACAACAGCAAAGCCAGGCAGAAAGAGACAAACAGGCAGACATTCAGACAATATTAAAGAGCCAGACGGGTGGAGAATCAGACAACATCAAAGGCAGAAAGAGACAGACAGGCAGACATTCAGGCAGAATGATCTAGATAGATATACCCAGAGATAGGCAATTCAGAACATTCTGATGTTGAGATAGAAATATAACAGCACAGAGAGAAAGTATGGAAACAAAGAAAGTCAAGAGTAGAGAGAGTGAAGGAGAAGATGGAGGTAGAGAAATAGAGGAGTTATGGAGAAAAGAAAGATCTCCTATCTTTTCAATTTAAGCAACAGGGATAGACAGAAAATTAGAAAATAAAAGATGCAGAGATGCAAGCAAAAAAGGGAATGATAGAAATAATATAAGATAGACATCGAAAGAGAAGCAAAGAAAAAATGGAGGTGAGAGAGAGAGAGAGAGAGAGAGAGAGAGAGAGAGAGAGAGAGAGAGAGGAGACAAACAGACAGACAGAGACAGAGACAGAGACAGACAGACAGAGGCAGACAGAGGCAGAGAGAAGGGAGAAGGAGGGGGGCGCGATTGTGAGATACAGACACAGAAAAGGGGTGAAAGGGAAGAACCTGCGAGGGGGAGATAGAGGGAAGGGATTGAGAGACTATGAAAGGACTAAGAGATGCAGAGAGACATGATGTGTGTGTGTGTGAGAGAGAGAGAGAGAGAGAGAGAGAGAGAGAGAAGGGGCTGGAGACACAGATTCATAATAGAGAGATAGACACCAAATTTATACAGACACAGCAAGACACACAGAACAAGAGTTAGTGCAGAAAGACAAAGATAGCGAGAGACAAACATGCAAAGAGACAGATGGGCAAAGACATCGAGAAAGATACAGAGAGGTAGAGAAAAAGCCAGAGAAAGGTATAGAGAAATAGAGATGGAATAAAAGACAGGTAAAAGCATGGATCAAAGGAGAAGGGCATACCCTACACAGAGAAGTAGAGATCAGAGGAGAGACAGAAAGAGACAGAGATGGATAAAATGAGAATGAAAGAGAGACAGCGGGAGAGAGAGAGAGAGAGAGAGAGAGAGAGAGAGAGAGAGAGAGAGAGAGAGAGAGAGGAGTGGAATGAACGTATATCCCTCCCCCCTCTCATACCCTCCTATACTCCGTACAGAGATGTGAGGTCGAACAGAGCGTAACCCCAGTAACCTGAGGCAGGCGGAATCCGGCGCTCACTGAGGAAGAGGAGCAGCAGAAACTGCGAGTCTGCCGAGACTCCCAGAACTAGAGGAGCAGCAGGGAGCAGGAGAATCAGAGATTCCTTGAGACCGCCAGCAGCTCAGAGCGAAGGGAGAGCAGCGCAGCCACAAGGATTGCCAAGACTTCTCAGGTCAAACGATGCGCGGGTATTGGCAGGCACCAGACAGGCAGACACACACGCAAACAGCTAAATGCCTCCACTGAGCGGCCTACGCTCCAATCTAGATTTGTTTAGTCTCAGTCTCAGTCTTGACTTTAGCAGGAGTGAGAGATCAGTAAGTTGGGGGCGCCCTGATTGGTATGGGGAATATTTCAGCCCTCGCGGGTGCAGTTTTTACTCAATAACCGATGAATTTTTCCTGTCAGTAATACGGATCTTTGCTGACCGTGGTGGACTCGGATCATATCAGTTCTAGTATTTTATGGATTCTCTTTTTTGACGGTTTGTAACTCAAGATAGGTTAAATTTTATAACAAAATGAGAAATTTGGGGGAAAATACCGGTTTACCGTGTTTTGAGGCAGTTTGTTGACTGCTAGAGTAACTGTGCAGCCTTTAATATTAGGGCATCTCGATCTCGCATGAGATGAGTCATCGGTTCTTCTATATCACTCATCGAATTTCTGGTGGTGATTGATCTAACCTTAAAATATAGAATTCTCACCTTCGGGTTCTATGTAATGCACTGTAAAACAAAATGTTCGATATTGTTCATCTTGTTTTTCACAATGTGGTGCCTGTTGTGGTTTTTAGCCCATGTAACTTAAACTAGTATCTAGGTCTGCTGTTAAAACGAAGCAAACGAAGGGCACAGTGGAGAGCCTGGCAAGCAAACACGTGACCCGATGGGGTAGTGTGAGAGGACAGTAAATGCGTAGTTTGGAGAGCTTTGGCTCAATTCGACTTTCAAATTATCATTTTGTAAAATGCTGGGGTGAATGAGGGTGGCCCGGATGTGAAGAGCCACCAGAGGGAGAGGGTCTGAGTGGGACAGTGGATCCGTATTACCCCTACCCTCGCCCCTCCCCCATCCCCCCCTAAATAAAAATTCGAGTCGCCAGCGTTAAAACCAAATCAGTGCTAGGATGTCTGGTTTATTTCGGTTCTGTGTAGGGTGAGAAGAGTTGAGACCCAATAATTATACCTTGTACGTAGAGCTGGACCAGACCGATATGGGAGTGTGACTAATGAAGACAAAACTTACAGTAATTATTTTGTTTATAAAAATTGTAACTTGATGTACT
Organism: Elysia crispata; assembly: GCA_033675545.1. Lineage (NCBI taxonomy): Eukaryota > Metazoa > Mollusca > Gastropoda > Plakobranchidae > Elysia > Elysia crispata. The sequence goes on from JAWDGP010005682.1 coordinate 194,021, forward strand.
TATTTCACCGCAATATATTCATAATATTTCTGTGATTCATTACGAAATGTTTGACTCACTGATGGGACATTACGATTCTGATGTGCTGAAATCTAGGTCGAGTAATTGCTACATTTTATGCCATAATGGACATAACTAGTGTTTGGAGAGTGCACGCTCAATAGAGGGATAATTCTAGCCTAACTGGCTCGTTACAGTTATACAAGCGACAGAGTACAGTGAGTCCCTAATGGTGGGGTGTAAGATGTGTGGCAATAGGAATGGAAATGGCTGTCTATATGAGAACAAATAGAATTTAAATACAGCATAACAATTTTAGTGCGTCATAAAATCTGTCATACGATTTTATTATTATTTTTTTCAGACTAATGTCCAGCATTAGTTAGCGTCACACAATAGAAAGAATTACTATGGTTTACATATGTCTCAGTTTGAGGATGCTTGTCGTTAAAGAGCAACACGGAGTACGTAGTTTTGGTAGTTGTGATATAGTCTGATTAGACATCATATTTCTCCAGTTGTTTATTTTGTATTATTGTGCTGTCAATGAAGACATGATAGAGGTTGTTTCAGACCCTTCCAGTACAGGTTGATTAATTAGATAGAATCTGAAGTTTAGCACTGCTAGGAATCAAAGAAAAAAATGACTACATGTTTTATCTGGTAGACTCCAACTAAAAGGCTATTAAAGAAAAGTGTTCTCCGATATCCATTTACCAGCTCAGTCTGTGTGGACTTTAGACACAATCTCAGGTTTCTGTATGTTGTAATGTGAGTATCGTAGATACATGAAGCTCAGTCTGTGAAGACACTAGACACAATCTCAGGTTTCTGTATGTTGCAATGTGAGTATCGTAGATACACGAAGCTCAGTATGTGGAAGTGAAATTCGGTATCGGAAATATGTGAAATACAATCCATAATGATCGTGTAAGATTGTTGTCAGCCTTGACGCAGCAAGAGCTTGTGGAAGAAAGTTCGGAGGGGGGGGGGGGGAGTTGTGTGGCTTGTTTCAATGCCCTAAGTAAGGAAGGTGGTTTTCAAGTAGAATTTATCTATGAACAACGCAAGTTATTTTATTCAACAGTGAGGGTCCCTCATACACAATTAAGGTCTGTGAGTGGGTAGGGCTTGTGGTGAGATTAACTAGGCGTCACCAGAAGGTTTCGAGAGCCTATGTGGAACTGGTAGTTTGACGCTGTCAAAATCGTGATTTGATGTGTAAAATGTCGATCCTAACTCTCTGTATGCCAGCGGCGCAATGTTTTCACAGGTATAACTAAGACAGTAATTTGGGTAACCCAAATGCAGCATAAGAGGTGAAGTTAGCTTAATTTAGTGAAACCTAATCTATACACAGACCGCCTTGGAATCGCTCTGTGTCTTGTGGGTGAAATGAAATGGGCAGCTGAGACTTTCTACACGTCAGCGCACCTGTTACTACTCCTAGCGAGAAGTTATAACTTTACAACAAGTGTTTGAAAAAGATCTGGGAAAGTTCGGGAAAGTACAGAGTTGGCTTATTTCCCTTTTCTTTCTGCATGTCTTGGATCTGATCACGATAGGCCTGATAAAGCAGAGTTGTGAGGGATCTAAAGACAGCGTGGGTTTCTGTGATGGAATGTGACAAAGCTATGTTTATGTAAAATATGTGTTATTTAACTTAGCGAAACATTTTTCTATCAAGAGATGTGGGTTTTTAAGACACAGGGGTTTACATACATGTAGCAATTATTAAATTAACGCTAAATCAGTAAGTGTATGTGATCAGTGTGCTAAGCCCAAGCGCAGCCTATTAATAAAGGAAATCGACTAATTTGCTACTTTCCCAATCTGTTTTTACATCATTTTAAACACTTATTTGGAAGCTGTGAATCACCGCATTAAGAGCATAAACGTGCACAGCCTTGCGGGAATTCTTAGCTGCGGAGTTATTCAAACCTACATGATAACGAATACTTTTTTTTTTAAAATCCGTAAATAGATTTGGAATTTATGAAATCAGTCAACTTTTCTTATTGTCTGTGTGTATAATTCGCAAAAAAAAAATAAAGTAGTTGCAGCAGGTTTTATGTACGCGAAGTTAATCTTAAGTTAGTATAAATTTTTACGATGTACGGCTAGAGGTGTAAGTGATCGAGATGTGGCATAGGCTTCAGTTTGTATGGTGGTTGTGAGTGACCGAAATGTGACATAGGATTTTGTATGTATGGTGGTTGTGAGTGACCGAGATGTGACAAAAGCTTTTGTTTGTATAGTGGTTGTGAGTGACCGAGAAGTGACCAAGGTTTTTGTTTGTATGGTGGTTGTGAGTGACCGAAATGTGACATAGGATTTTGTATGTATGGTGGTTGTGAGTGACCGAGATGTGACATAGGTTTCTGTTTTGATGGTGGTTGTGAGTGACCGAGATGTGACATAGCTTTCTGCTCATATGGTAGTTGTGAGTGACACAGAAGTGACATAGGTATCTGTTTTTATGGTGGTTGTGAGTGACCGAGATGTGACATAGGTTTCTGTTTTGATGGTGGTTGTGAGTGACCGAGATGTGACATAGCTTTCTGCTCATATGGTAGTTGTGAGTGACACAGAAGTGACATAGGTTTCTGCCCGTATGGTGGTTATTAGTGATCGAGATGTGACATAGGTTTCTGCTGGTGTGGTGGTTGTGAGTGACCAAGATGTGACATAGGTTTCTGTTTTTATGGTGGTTGTGAGTGACCGATATGTGACATAGGTTTCTGCCCGTATGGTGGTTGTGAGTGACCGAGATAAGACATAGGTTTCTGCTCGTATGGTGGTTGTGAGTGACCGAGATAGGTTTTTGCCCGTATGGTGGTTGTGAGTGACCGAGATGTGACATAGGTTTCTGCTTTTATGGTGGTTGCGAGTGACCAAGATGTTACATAGGTTTCTTCTCATATGGTGGTTGTGAGTGACCGAGAAGTGACATAGGTTTCTGCTCATATGGTAGTTGTGAGTGACAGAGAAGTGACATAGGTTTCTGCCCGTATGGTGGTTATTAGTGATCGAGATGTGACATAGGTTTCTGCTTCCTTTGTAAGTGTTCTATGGATCTTGTGTGTAACTATGCAGAAATATGGAAAGCCTAGAATCTGCATATATAGATAATAAATATATGCGCATCTGTGGATAACATAATGACATTGACAACAAAACATAATCGGCAATTGATGAAGAGTAAGGTTGCCCAGTGCCTTAAAAAGACTATATTATATAACGATTTTTCTTCAAGCGATGCGGATAGCTAGGCGAATCACAAGCAAAATTCCTTTCGATTTTTGTGACTGAATTCTTAGAACCTGGAAAGTTGACCAGAAAGTGAGTGGCGCATGCGCAAACAAAGAACGCGAAATGAATCACTGTAGGGAAGCTACACATTCCATGAATAAAAAATTATTACGAAAGAACGTGTAGTAAGAAATCTAAGCAAGCGTTATCTTAAACTGTTTCTAACAAAGGTTGTCTACGTTTCATGGGATACCACTGGTTCTGTGAGGTTTCAATTATCTCCATAGGTTTTTCTTGTCCAGTTATCGCTTTCTTCGGGACCATGGAGAAACTTAATCGGTGAGGAAACCATACACTATTCATCCTAGAGGACTCATTTTAAAATTTTGAGAAAGACTTTTTCTAGAGCTGACTTTGAAAGCTGCGTTATCTGCACTGTGTAGAGACGTGGGTTACGTTCTCTCCTTTACGGTCTGGCACTGGCGTCGCCCGGTTGGCGTCCTTCAACAGGCTGAGCCTCCAGGGACACGGTGTCGCCATTAGTTCATCTCACGTTCAGTTTTCACAGGTGTGTCCGTCCCGTGACCCGAGCTCGACATGAGCAGATCCGGGCCCACATGAGCGCGGCACTGGAGAAGAGTTGAGGTTTTACCTCCAGCCCGATGCAGCAGCTGTCAACACCTTGAGGCATTCAACACCTGACTGTCCTTGGATAGTCTCACCCCAGGTGGGAATACTTGACATTTTTTCCCTTACGATACCTGAGTAAAAGTATAAGAGTACCTGAACTGCTGGAGTCTGCTTGTTCGCCTCGCACTTCCTGTTCCGGTGCATGAGAACTTGTGAGACGTGCAGACATCGGTTTTTCTCTTAATGGCGGGCTGTGGTCTGGGAATTGGGCGGAGCTCCCTCTTTATGCTGGAGGTTATAATGATGATGTTGCTGCTGACAGGCTTGTCCACCACTGATGCTGATCTGGTCAAGGTAAGGTCACCTGATCATGTCACGTATTGTTAATTTTTTCTTGGTCTGGTATTGTTTTGTTGTTTTCTGTTCCGACGTTCTTTATAAGCACGCTTCAACTCTCTCTCTCTCTCTCTCTCTCTCTCTCTCTCTCTCTCTCTCTCTCTCTCTCTCTCTCTCTCTGTCTCTCTCTCTCTCCCTCTCTCTCTCCCTTTCTCTCTCTCTCCCTCTCTCTCTCCCTCTCTCTCTCTCTCTCTGCCTCTCCCTCTCTCTCTCTCTCTCTCTCTCTCTCTCTCTCTCTCTCTCTCTCTCTCTCTCTCTCTCTCTCTCTCTCTCTCTCTCTCTCTCTCTCTCTCTCTCTCTCTCTCTCTCTCTCTGTCTTACCAGTACCGTGGACCTTGATGTGATTTTCCATATCCTTGAGGATGTTACATTGACAACGAGAAGTCAGGAGAGAGAAGGTTACATTAGAAATCATAACAAGCCACCAAGGGCAGACAATCCACGGTGCCTTGTTCCTAATGTCACAGGTTCTACAAATCTGAATTCCTTACAGTCTTTGGAAAATGTTCCGGATAAGTGGTTTCCAACAAATATCCAGTTTTGAATGTCGTAAAATTTTGCAATTTTTTGGAGAAAAGCAGGTCATATGAATAATTGAGCGATGTATTGCGCTGTGAGGTGATATGTTAGGATCTATCAGAGAAGCGCCTAAAGGAATGTTTGAACACGGTATCTACTATGTTGTCCATCGCATTATGTTTGATTTCTGTATCATCTATGTTGTCCATCGCATTATGTTTGATTTCTGTATCATCTATGTTGTCCATCGCATTATGTTTGATTTCTGTATCATCTATGTTGTCCATCGCATAATGTTTGATTTCTGTATCATCTATGTTGTCCATCGCATAATGTTTGATTTCTGTATCATCTATGTTGTCCATCGCATTATGTTTGATTTCTGTATCATCTATGTTGTCCATCGCATTATGTTTGATTTCTGTATCAACTATGTTGTCCATCGCATTATGTTTGATTTTTGTCTCATCTATGTTGTCCATCGCATTATGTTTGATTTCTGTATCATCTATGTTGTCCATCGCATTATGTTTGATTTCTGTATCATCTATGTTGTCCATCGCATAATATTTGATTTCTGTATCATCTATGTTGTCCATCGCATCATGATTGATTTCCGTATCTACTATGTGGGCTATCACATCATGATTGACTTCCGTATCTACTATGTGGGCTATCACATCACGATTGACTTCCTTATCTACTATGTGGGCTATCACATCCTGAATTACTTTCTTATCTACTATGTGGGCTATCACATCATGATTGACTTCCTTATCTACTATGTGGGCTATCACATCATGAATTACTTTCTTATCTACTATGTGGGCTATCACATCATGATTGACTTCCTTATCTACTATGTGGGCTATCACATCACGATTGACTTCCTTATCTACTATGTGGGCTATCACATCATGATTGACTTCCTTATCTACTATGTGAGTTATCACATCATGATTGACTTGCGTATCTGCTATGTGGGCTATCACATCACGATTGATTTCCGTATCTACTATGTGGGCTATCGCATCATGATTGACTTCCGTATCTACTATGTGGGCTATCGCATCATGATTGACTTCCGTATCTACTATGTGGGCTATCGCATCATGATTGACTTCCGTATCTACTATGTGGGCTATCGCATCAGGAAGAAGTCCTCTCATGCCCATCAGAGCAGGCTCTTCATTTGCCCCGTGCCCCACTTCTCTCTTCTAGTGTCTGACCCATTGAGCAGTTTACCTGTTGCTGCAAGTAGATCAAGGGCAGGATCAGGTAGATTCGCAGGGTTTATTTTAACCTTATCTCAGTGCGGATTGTTGGATCAGCTTGCTACCTTCCGTGCGACTGTTTGCAGTATTGTTTAACTTAGTCATGATATGCCTTTGGTGAACCCTGACCATCTTTGCATTTTTCTATACTGTCAGATGTCTTTAAAAAACTGGGGATCGACTATCATAATATTCAGGTATAAAATAATTGTCTCAGAGAGAGAGAGAGAGAGAGAGAGAGAGAGAGAGAGAGAGAGAGAGAGAGAGAGAGAGAGAGAGAGAGAGAGAGAGAGAGAGAGAGAGAGAAACAGACATGCAGAGAAGGAGAAACAGACAGAAAAAGACAGAGGTAGAATTCTAGAAACAGAAACAGAGTGTAGGATAGAGACAGACAGTCAGATATAGAGACAGACAGACATACAGACACACAGAGCGAGAGACAGAGGGAGATGCAGAGAGGTAAACAGACAGTTAGAAATAGATTAAGACAGAAGCATAGAGACAGATCGAATTGGAAAGTAGGCGGAAGAGATAAGAGGGGGATAAAACAAAGTGAGTGTGTACAAAGTGAGATGCATGGCATACTAATATAGAAACTTAATGAGCGGGTGGTAAGAAAAAAAAATGAGAGAAGCTGGAACAGTTGGAGAAATGAGAGACTTAGAGGGAGAAATATCTCATGTTGAAAGAGACCGAGAGACAAACAGAATGGGCCGGAATGACGTCAGAAAGACATAGAACTAAAAATAGAGAGTGGCAGAGACATGGACATAGATATATACCGATATAGTCACAGAAAGCTATGAAAGAGAGAGAGAGAGAGAGAGAGAGAGAGAGAGAGAGAGAGACAGACAGACAGACAGACAGACAGACAGACAGACAGACAGACAGACAGACAGACAGAGGCAGAGACAGAGACAGATACAGATACAGAGCAGAGACAGATAGAGACAGAGACAGAGAGAGAGACAGACAGGCCGACAGTCAGAGAGGCAGACAGACTAACAGACAGAGTAACTTGGCTCTGCTTGTTTTCCCAGACTGTGCGTGCGCCTGCACCATAAGGTGGGATTGATACGACCAGGTCGGAATTCCTTCAAAAACGATTCTGCACCATGTCTGTTATTCTTCTCTAACCTCAGAGCGAGTTTGTATCGCTGTGTGCCATGTCTGCCTTTCACCTATTTCCACAGAACGAAGTTGTGCATCATGTCTGCCTTTCTTCTAATACCTCCGAGCGAAGTCGTGCCATTGTGTGCCGTGTCTGCCTTTCACCTATTTCCACAGAACGAGGTTGTGCACCATGTCTAGCTTTCCTCTTGTTACATCAGAACAAGGTTGTGTGCCGTGCCTGCCTCTCCTGTATTTGCTGTCCAGCAGAATGTGCGCAGTGTCTCCTCTACTTCACCCCTTACATAGAATGTATGCCACATGAGCTTCTCTTTCCTGCCTTCTCAAACATACTGGATGATATGAATATTTGCCTCTTCTGCATTTATTCTGATTTATGTAGATTGCAAACCATGCCTGCTTGTCTTTTTTTCTCAAGTAGACTGGTTACCGTGTCTGCCTCTCTTCTACAACATCTCAGGGGCTGTAATTTTATGTCTGCCTTTCACCGAATACCTCTCAAACTACGCCATGTCTGCCTTTCACCGAATACCTCTCAAACTACGCCATGTCTGCCTTTCACCGAATACCTCTCAAACTACGCCATGTCTGCCTTTCATCGAATATCTCTCAAACTATGTTGACTGCCTCATTCCTTCCCTCTCAAAACGACTAGGTCATGTCTAGCTTTCGGCCACTCATTCTTAACAGTGGATTCAGCGTCTATAGAGGTAGTTTTGCTAATCAGAATATATTTCTATCGTCTTGAATTTCTCGCAATCTCTAATCACGCGTGTTGACTCGAAGAATCGAGCCAGTTTCTCATTCCATCTTGACAAGCCCATGTTTAGGGAATTCCAAACTGCGGTGAACCACTCCTCACGACGACCAATTCCGGGGTTTTTGACATATCCCACATTTCCTGATTAACTTCCCTGCAAGATCATTTTCCGATTTATGTTCACCGAGAAGTTCTTTGAGCTGAGCTTCATGATACAAAGTTACACTGAATTTATTGAACGTTTTACACAGAAACCTAATCCTCGAGACGCTGGTATAATACAGTGCTGGCACTAACCCGCACTTGATTTTTTTTCCTTTTTCGTGTTTTTATTTTGGTAGAAACACTCGTGCAATAAAACTGAGACCAAATCAGAAGCTTTTCAAAATATTTTTCTACAATGGAATCTGATTTTCTCTGAAGCTAGTTTTCTTTTTTTTAAACAAATATATATAATAAATCAAAAGAGAAGATTAAACGTAAATTCTGTTCAAATAATCCCAAAAATGATATAACGTTAGTGTGATGTTCCTGGCGGGTTGAGGTCGATGTACTGACGGGGTGGATGGCTCGCCAAAACTCCATGTCGTTACACGGATTATGTGGCACCCGTGAAATGTTTGCAAAAAATGAGGAGTCTGTATAGAGAATAAATAGATACTCTGTTACCATAATATGCTTCCACAAATAGTTCTTGAGGGTGCATATTATGCCGGTACACGGTGCACTGGGATAATTCTGCCTTTCCTTGTCTTTAACTCGTGCTACCTCGTCACAAGTACCGCGACAAAGTGATATATTGCGATAATGCTGTAATTAGTTCTTCTGCCATGCTCTCTTTCTCTCTCTCTCTCTCTCTCTCTCTCTCTCTCTCTCTCTCTCTCTCTCTCTCTCTCTCTCTCTCTCTCTCTCTCTCTCTCTCTCTCTCTCTCTTTCTCTCTGTGTACCTGTTTCTCTGCGTGTCACGTCTATATGTTTCTAACTTTTCTTCCTCTCTTTATCCCATTATCCTTGTATCTATCTATTTATCAACTCGTCTGCATCTGTCATTTCTCTCGTTCTTCTTGCTGCTTTTCCTACTTATTCTCTTTATTTTTTGTTGTCTGTCTATTGCTAGACCTGTTTGATTTTATGTCTCTTTGCCTCTCTTGCCATTTACTAGGCAGATTTTTCTCATTCTCTTTATTCTTTTATATCCTTTTCCCTTAATTTCTTTATCCTCTTTCTAAATAACACATTTCTATGAGAGGCATATCTTTTCTTCTCGGTCTCTCTTATTAATTTTTTCTCTACTCTATGTAACATAAGGGAAATAAATCACCTCAACCTAGGAATAGAAACCTTAGTGAAGAAACTTGCTATAGCATTCTACACCGCGGTGTCAAAGTTTGCACCCTTTGAACCTCACACACCTTGGCCAGGTAGCAGCAGAAATTACTTCCTCTCAGTGGAGGCGATTTTCACCTTTTTTTTTTTTTCATTCTCTTTTCACATGCTCTGTCTAAAGAGTTTGCGATATTTTAAGGCCAGCCACTGATTTTTATAGAAGTAAGCAAGCAACATAAACGAGTTGTTATGTTAGTGATAAATACGTGTCCTCTAACGAATTATGGAATGTGCGCTGGAGGTACTGTCTTATTATATGAGTTAATATGAGACCAAAGTCGTTGCCTATGCTTGTTATCGATATATTATCGAAGGTAATATGAGATCATAGCCGTTGCCTAGTCTTGTTATCGATATATTATCAAAGTTAATATGAGATCAAAGCCGTTGCCTAGTCTTGTTATCGATATATTATCGAAGTTAATATGAGATCAAAGCCGTTGCCTAGTCTTGTTATCGATAGATTATCAAAGTTAATACGAGATCATAGCCATTGCCTAGTCTTGTTATTTGTTATCGATATATTATCGAAGGTAATATCAGATCATAGCCATTGCCTAGTCTTTTTATCGATATATTATCGAAGTTAATATGAGATCAAAGCCAAACTGTCTAGTGTTTGAAAGCGATATATTATCAAAGTTTATATTTATATACTGTCTTAAGTTAGCGATATATTATTAGAGTCAATAAGAGCTCGGCGTCCAATGTCTAGTGCAGTTATCAACACATTAGTAGAGTTAATATGAGATCGGCGTCCAATGTCTAGTTTAGTTATCAACACATTTGCAGAGTTAATATGAGATCGGCGTCTAATGTCTAGTGTAGTTATCAACACATTATTAGAGTTAATAAGAGATCGGCGTCCAGTGTCTAGGGTATTTCCCAACACATTATTAGAGTTAATAAGAGATCGGCGTCCAATGTCTAGTGTAGTTATCAACACATTATTAGAGTTAATAAGAGATCGGCGTCCAATGTCTAGTGAAGTTACCAACACATTATTAGAGTTAATAAGAGATCGGCGTCCAATGTCTAGTGTAGTTATCAACACATTATTAGAGTTAATAAGAGATCGGCGTCCAATGTCTAGTGTAGTTATCAACACATTATTAGAGTTAATAAGAGATCGGCGTCCAATGTCTAGTGTAGTTATCAACACATTATTAGAGTTAATAAGAGATCGGCGTCCAATGTCTAGTGTAGTTATCAACACATTATTAGAGTTAATAAGAGATCGGCGTCCAATGTCTTGTGTAGTTATCAACACATTATTAGAGTTAATAAGAGATCGGCGTCCAATGTCTAGTGTAGTGATAGTCTAGTTCTAGTGTCCGATGTTTGTGTGGTTATTGCTTCTGATAATTTGTCAGTAAAGCTAATGTTTCATGGGCTTAGTGCCCAGTATTCGACACAATTATTAGGTTGATATGAGTGTAAAATGTGGATGCTCATTGTGGTTAGGTACAAATTTGTGTACAATATGTTTGTTTGTTACCTTTTTTTAGGGGAGGGGGTCTTTGTTTGTTGGGGCTTGCACCCAATTTTCAGCATGTTTCAAGTTTACGGCATGATTGTTCGTGTTTCATCAGATAACGACCATAAAATAATTCATTTGGCGATATAAATCTTCTTAATTATTATTAATTTGCCAATTTCTGGCATGATGTGATGCATTTTAAAATATAATGCATGGTGATTCTAATAGCTGAGAAATAGATCTGATTTCCAACCAGGCTCCAAATTAAATATATAGCAGTTTATGTCGAGCTCGTATTCTCTTCCATCTAGTGAGGTAAATTTGAAAATGAGATGAGATCATTATCTAAGTTACAACCATAATATTTTTTACAACAATGTTTGATAAATCAGTGGCTGCACCCTCAACAACAGAAAATCCACCCGTTAGTGCGTGGTCGGCAGACGTCCATCCTGGAAACTGATGCAACAACTTGAGATTCCTGGAGATCAGCTTCGTCACACATCTGCCGGTCTCTATAAATCCTGTTTTCTCGAGGGTGAAACTTTTCTTTTTTTAATGATACTCTAAAGCGAAGTTTTTCTGATTCCAAATTTGTTTCTTTTGCGGCTTTCTTCACTAGTTTTCTCATTTTTATATTTTGTGAAAATTTTTTTTACTTTTCTATTCATGAAAAACTTGATCCTCCTCAAATTTGTTTGCCTTTCAAAATTGGTAGGTGTTCTAACATCTTTTCTTTTAACTTAAAACCCAAAATTTTTCGTTCCTGCCTCCCTCAAATCATTTTCTGGGAGTAAAGTGGCAAAGAGAATGTCATTTCAAGTGGCTGATTTCTGTTGGGTAGTAGTGATCCTTTATGCGCTCCTCTGAGTAAAGCCCTTTAGAAGAGCAAAGTCATTTTCATAATCAAGTCTATCATACACTTCTGATTTCTCTCAGATTCCGAAGAAAATTCGCTTAATGTGTTCTAAGACGTAGATTCAAAACAATTTTCATTGCTGTTGCTATGATTTCTTTAAGACCAAATACACCGAGCAATCAACAGTGCAAATATTTTTAATGGCCTTCTTCTCAAATTCTTCTTTAAAAAATAATACATTACGAAACTGTTTTGTTTTTTTTTCTTAAAGGAATTTAAACGAGAGTGTCTGTGAGAATTTGGGACACGGGAATAAAATTGTCCTCAAAGGCGCGGTTAAGGTTTTTTTTTTTAAATGTTGAATTACCGTAAAACTTTTAAATGTTGGAAGCGTATCAAGAGTTAAATGCCAAAAATGTAAAAATATTTGGACGATTTTTGCTAACCATGTAAACATCGATCTAGTTCTGACTTTTTATTGAAACTTCTCACAATACGCTCCAAAACAGGTCGTTCACGGAGTTAGAAGTTATTCAGAAAATAGTTGGGTTCTTGTTTTTTGTTTTTGTTTTTGTTTACCTGAGCGGAATGCAATAACTATAAATAGATGCTGAGCCTACAGGAGGCCTGCCGTGAAATATCCGTAGAATTCCGGAGATATCCGATCTATTACGTCCCGATATTTTTTTCTACAATCTTCAGTAAAATGATTATTAGATTCAGCCAGAAATTTTTAAAATGATGATCACCATAATTAAATAAACTATGTGTCAGATTTCATTTTCTATTTTTATATAAGGTCCAGACATGAAGATGAGAAAATAGAAACCCACAGAATTCTCATTAAAAAAATTTTTTTTTTACTATAAAAGATGTTAGATGAAATTAAGATTTGCTAAATCCAGAGAAACCACAAGAAATCAAGAAAAATATGATAGCCCGAGTATTAACTTATAAGAGTAGAGAAAGACACAAACAATGAAAGTATTCTGAATGCACTTTCAATATATACCCGACCAAAGCCAAAAATCTCAGCTTGTCTCTTGAAATATGATCCTACACATCTTACGGTAAAACAATAGCCACCATTGTATAATGAAATTCCCGACAGTTCTCTTTGCTTTCTGATTTCTCTCCATCTTTTTCTGCATCAAAGCATCAGCGCTAGCTGAGGAATATTTCAATGCAGGCGCAAGAATGGGTTTAAAAAAAAAATTTAAAAGAAAAAAAAAGCATTTAGTGCACACAAAGTAAGGAAGTCTTCTTCCTCGTTTCTGGATTTTGCAGGATTTGCTTCGCGGAGCGTTGCGGCGATATGGAGAATGTGTCGGCTTCGATATGGCGTAGCTTTGCTCAGAAGTTAGCTCTGGGGAGAGGCTGGAGCTCTGGTGGTGGGAAGCTTTTGCCCATTACACGATTTGATACATCTGTCTTGGAAAACCAGCTACTGTATTTTGCGTCATGAAACTGCAATGTCTGGAGTCCATGAGAAAATAGATACTCGTTGGTTTCAGGTTGCGCTCCATACATTGAGAGTTCTCAGTGGCGTAATATGCCTACATCTAGATCTAGTCATTCTGAAAAAGAAAAAAAAGGCAAAAAGTTTTGTCTCAGGCCTGTGGACCTTATCGGATGAAGAATTAGGTCACATTCTGCCTGGACTGCTAGTTGTCTCGTGAAACCACTCCACTAGGTGTTTTTTTTTTTTTTTTTGTGGTTGGTCTGTCACTACAGTCAGCTGAGGAATTCAGAATATTTTTGGAATTCAACTAATGAGCGCCAAACAAAAACTTTATGATCCTTTGGGCCTGCCAGGCGTTAAAAATGCTTTGAATTTGCTGTCATGTGTCAACTGATGTCAAAGGTTTATTATCTAGGTCATTTTTTTCTTGTAAGATTTCATGTGTGCTTAACCCTAAAGCACTCAGAACGAGAATGCAAGCAAAGTTTTAGGTGATAAGGGAGGAGCAAAAGAAGATCTTGATGAGGAGCAGGGGGAAGAATCTAGAGAACTTAAAGAAAAGAAAAAGGGAGAAGGAGGCGGGAACCTGGAAAAGGTGTAGGCTAAGAAGATGAAGAACATAACACTGGTATGAATTTATATCAAAAGCTAAGAAAAGCAAAAGGGGTCGAGGTGGGGGGCGCACAGAGGAAAAAGGAGGGAGGGGCGCATAGGAGAACTGATGTAATAATACTCGAAATGTCCCAGCGAGTCTTTGGGTAGGGTTAATAGCACCCTATCAAGTTTTGACCTTTGAACTTTTACATAACGTGAAACAGAGTTGAATGTTTCTCCAGCGAAGCTGTATCTAATTATCATGTAAACGCAGTGAATGCGACGCATCACTGACATATCAACCAGGAAACATTTACACGCATCACAGTTTTTTACTTCAATGAAACCAGCATTTTGCAGGAGAAGCGGAGACCTGATGCGTGTCCCACTGCCCCGCACACCAAGAACAAGCGACCGTAACAGAGAGAGAGAGAGGAAAAATGGGAGAAAGTTTGCCAAAGGCAGACAATGTCATAATGTCACTTCCTCCAAAATCACAATAGTAGTAATATTAATAAATCATCAAATAATAATAATAATAATAATAATAATAATAATAATAATAATAATAATGATAATGATAATGATAATAATAATAATAATAATAATAATAATAATAATAATAATAATAATAATGATAATGATAATGATAATAATAATAATAATAATAATAATAATAATAATAATAATAATAATAATAATAATAATAATAATACATCGTTATGTGAGTGACAGTTCTAACTCATTCAGAGCAGCAAAGAGTTGAAACTGTTTTTATTACATCCATTTAATAGAACTTAAAGTGAAATTTGAGACGTCGACGGTAAAAACAAAAAGACGTGATACATTTTTATACCTCTGTTCTTATGTATGAAAAGAAAATGGGCATAGACTTGAAACTTTCTCTGCCTGCTGTTTAACATATCTTTGGTCTGCCTCTGTTGTTATAGAGTGAAATGGTCTCTCAGAAGCCGTTGGGAATATTACAAAAACTGTAAAGGAAAAGCAATTCATTGATTGTGGTCGCTTGTAAATCCAATACATAGCCTGATTCCCAGAAAAAGATTTAATTAGTCTATAAATATCAAGATTCAATGGCCAATGCCTTTCTGTGGTGACAACTTTTATGCAACTAGAGATTTAGGTTAGAGTTTTAGATTCATTTTCGAGTTCGCTAAAAGCTAAAAAAAATAATGATAGACTTAATTTATTCTAGATTTTAAATGACATGGGTGGCCCATCGGCGTCGCTGCGACTGTTTTCTGTAACTGGGCGACAGTTGCAGCTGCAGCAAGACTTGCGTGTTGTTTGAGAGACTTAGTTTACAGTTAGAGACATTCACACAAGCGCCCTTCGGGCATGACAGGACAAAGCCAGTTTAAGCCACTGAGACCCAAATGTACCTTATGCGGGAGGTTCGAACCAATACTTTCTTAAAGATGTGTGATTGTGTGCGCTTTCTCGCAGCCACTCCTCACAACACCGCTGCACGCTAGCGGGGCGTGTTTCTTCAAAGGTTTCCTTAAAGTTGCAATCAAATACACATGTACAGATCTTGTTTAATACGGTTTCATCTAGTAGCCAGATCGAGACAGATCTGCAGCCCAATGTCTCATAAAGTTTCCTGTCGCAGTGAGTTTATGTGGGGCGAGCTCTGAATCTGAGGCAGATCTAGAAATCTAGTTCCATTTCTGTAGCGGCCTGTAGCCACAGCGGCAGATTGCTCAGGGTTAATGGCCGTTTGTTCAGTGTTGACTCTCTCATGGTCTGCGAGATTTCACTCAACTCTCTCTCTCTCTCTCTCTCTCTCTCTCTCTCTCTCTCTCTCTCTCTCTCTCTCTCTCTCTCTCTCTCTCTCTCTCTCTCTCTCTCTCTCTCTCCATTCCTCTTTCTCTCTTGCGTTTTCTCTCTCTCTCTTATGTATCTCTCTCTCGCTCTCACTCTTCATAACCTCCTTCTTTCTCTCTCTCTAATTTTTCCTCTTTAATTTTTTTCTCTTCCTCCTTTTTTTTCCCTTCTCCCTCCTCCCCTCTCCCTCTCTGTCACCTTCTTTCCCCAAGTGGTTATTTCGGACTTTTTGTTAAATCTGATAGATTTATAAATCGTTGAGGTCATTGTCCGAACTTTCGGTAAATCCCACGAGGGATGAGAGTGGAAAATTCGCCAACCTCTCGAGCCGCGAAATGTGCCCAAGGTTTGGGTTTTATTCGAGACCCACTGCCCTCGTGATGGATTGTTCAACCCTTTTGCATTTTAATAGGGTCCAATAACAGGAAGTTACATGCACTCTCGGTCAAGGTGAAGGTCACGCATGCCAAGCCTACTACATTATGATTATTACACAAGACACCGGATGTAAATAGAAAGAAATATAATGTATTTTTTTTCGTCTCTAAAGACACCATTTTCTACCTGTAGTCCTATTCTCCTCCTCGTGCTCTCTCTCTCTTTCTCTCTCTCTCTCTCTCTCTGTCTCTCTCTCTCTCTCTTTCTCTCTCTCTCTCTTTCTCTCTCTCTCTATCTATCTATCTATCTATCTATCTCTCGCTCTTTCTCTCTGTACCTCGCTGTCTTTACCTTTTTCATCTTCCATTCTCTTCATCCTTTCATTCCAACTGTTTCTCTCTATCTATCTCCCTCTTTTTCTAACTCTATCGCTAACTCTCAAACTCTTTGCTGTCTCATAGTCTCTTCCTTTACTTTACTTTTACTTAATTTTCTTTCTGTCGCTCTGCCCTTTCTCTTGTCATGTTAATTCTTGCCCTGGTCCCAATATTTCTCTGTTGGGTATTTTTTTTTCTTTGCTTCGTTTTGGTTTGCTTGGTTTGCTGTTGTTGTTATTTTATTCTTTCTTGAAGCGGCGAATGTTCATTTTGTATCTTTCAAACCTCATGTTGCATTTTTTTTTTTAATTTCTTTGATTCGTATTATTATTTCTTAGTCCTTCCCTCTCTCTCTCTCTCTCTCTCTCTCTCTCTCTCTCTCTCTCTCTCTCTCTCTCTCTCTCTCTCTCTCTCTCTCTCTGTGTGTGTGTGTGTGTGTGTGTGTCTTTCTCCCTCTTCCTCTCTTTGTATCGCACACTTTCATATATTTTACTTAAATCCCCCCGTGAATTTATAAATATCAATGTGTGCCTTCTCTCCCACTCCCCACCCAAGCATGCACACCTGTTAACATTCATATGAACTTCTTTTACTTCCAAGCAAGCATAATTTTTATATTAAATTCTTCCCGACTGCAGATAGCCATGTCTTGGTTCAAGCCACACCCCAATCCACTTCCCTTTTCCTCGGTTGTTTTGATCCATGTATTCCAATGTTTCTGCACACTTGTTCTCACCTTTGCCAGGAGTTTCTGTCCGCCGGTGTAGAGGAGGCCAGGTCCATCGAACCAGAAGGGGCACACAACTCCTCGCGTGTCTCGCTACCGCCGTCCCCACCAGATGACCCGGATGAGGACGTCATTGTCGTCAGTGACGCTCTGCTGTGTGAGAAGTATGGCCAGTGGTCGGCCTGGTCCAGGTGTAACGCCAAGTGCGAGCAGACGAGAGCCAGGGTCTGCTCGAAGCCCCAGGAATGTGGCAAAGCCTGGGTCAAAGAGAAGCGTACTTGCTCCCGGCGGGGAGGTCGCGAGTGTCGGACCCTCTCTTATAAAGTAAGACACTGCTGTCAGCAGTTACTAGTTCTCTGGCTATTTGACCATTCTCAAAATGTTTTCCAGCCTGTGTGCTCCCACTCTTACATCCAGGTCAGCACTAAGGCACAGACAATGGCAATGGTTGGGTAGAGGAGATTGGCGAATTGAGATGGAAGGGAGAGGGGGAGGGGTGCGGTATGGCGAAATAGAGAAGCAGCCAGTGATTGTCCTTTTGCCAGAGGGTATGATAGTGTAGGTCGAGACCTAAAACATTGCATGGAGGGGTCTCCTGTTTCTGTAATGGCTTCCCGTCAAACTAAGAATAGGACTGTTGGGATCAGACATCGTATTAAGATGGCCCAGACAGGCTTCGACCCTAGAGCTGCATGTAATCAATCCTATTCTCCATCGAAATTCAAGCTCACCCTCTCTTTAAAAATTCTGGGCAACGAGCGTGAGTGTTAGCTTGAATTAAACCTGTCTAACCAGTTAAGTTTTATCTACAAAGTACAAACTATCCACTTTAAACAAGGCTCGTATCAAGCCATTTTACCTCACCACTAAAAACAGGTTTTCCTTATAGCCCATATCTAGGTCCAACACCACCAAATAATGTTGGTAGTCTGGGCTGCTTAGGCGAAATTTACCTAGAAAAGAGTAAAATGAGAGATACAAACGTACCTGTTTTTAGTGGTGAGGAGATGGGTAAAAGAACTTGATATCAGCCTCATTTAACGTGAATAAAGTTTGTGCTTTGTTGATAAAATTAAATCTGTATTCAGAAGTTCTAGAGGAATAGTGAATAATTGTGAAGTCTTGTGATGGACTGTGAAAGTTCACTATATAAACAGGTTTACATTTCCTTCAATTAGATCCGCACTTTGAGATTTATGTCTGCACTTAACTTATTTATCGGGCAGCCTTCTAGTTGATGTAATTATCAATGCTTATTTGAAGCAATCGTTTTTTGTTTTGTTTTTATATTTTTGTCTCAAAGTTAATTTGGAAGTATGCTGTTATCTGGCAGCACTAAAAATATTAAAAAATTATTTCAGTAAGTAACCTCTTCCACATATCTCCCTCCATTTTTTCCCTTTTTCTTACTTTGGTTGACATCCACCCACACTCACCGCCCAGGTTATCGGCCAGAACAAGAGAGATCGTCTGATCGAGGACGTCCTGTACGACCTGCTGTACGCGCCCTGGTCCCAGTGGGGGCCCTGCCTCAGGTCGTGTCGTCAGAGGCGCCGGCGGGAGTGCAAGTACCAGCCCGTGTGCTCACACTCTTACATCCAGGTCAGAGCATAGGTACAGGCCATGGTCATGGTTTGCCGGAGGGGATGGGGGAGGGTGGCATGGCGGAACAGAGAAGCAGAAAACAGTTACGGGGACGTCTATGTGTTCTGTGTGACTGAATGCTCTGGTTTTCCCTCAGGGAGAACGGAGATGTCTGTGTGTCCTGTGTGTCTATGTGTCCCGTGTATCTGTGTGTCTGAATGCTCTGATTATCCCCACAGGATGAACGGATATGTCTGTGTGTCTGTGTGTATGTGTGTCTGAATGCTCTGATTATCCCCACAGGAAGAACGGATATGTCTGTGTGTATGTGTGTCTGAATGCTCTGATTATCCATGTCTGTGTGTCTGTGTGTATGTGTGTCTGAATGCTCTGATTATCCCCACAGGAAGAACGGATATGTCTGTGTGTCTGTGTGTATGTGTGTCTGAATGCTCTGATTATCCATGTCTGTGTGTCTGTGTGTATGTGTGTCTGAATGCTCTGATTATCCCCACAGGAAGAACGGATATGTCTGTGTGTATGTGTGTCTGAATGCTCTGATTATCCCCACAGGAAGAACGGAGATGTCTGTGTGTATGTGTGTCTGAATGCTCTGATTATCCCCACAGGAAGAACGGATATGTCTGTGTGTCTGTGTGTATGTGTGTCTGAATGCTCTGATTATCCCCACAGGAAGAACGGATATGTCTGTGTGTCTGTGTGTATGTGTGTCTGAATGCTCTGATTATCCCCACAGGAAGAACGGAGATGTATGTGTGTATGTGTGTATGTGTGTCTGAATGCTCTGATTATCCCCACAGGAAGAACGGAGATGTATGTGTGTATGTGTGTCTGAATGCTCTGATTATCCCCACAGGAAGAACGGAGATGCCGAGTGTCTGGCTCCCGCTGCGAGAGACGTTACAGTTTGCAGCCAAGAGGTACGCCTGATGTGTCAGACATTGATGCGAACGACGTACGTCCTGTAGAAGCGACCACAGATGCGCTCTCCAGTACTTCTACTGTTAGTAAAGCCGGCAATAAGACTTCCGACGGAAGTGACGTCACGACAGTCGAGAAGAATCTAGGTCACCTGTTCAGTATATCTCGGGTTGACTCGGGCACACTTGTCAGTGGCCGCAGGGCCAAACAGGGCAGGAGACAGCGCAAGCGCAAACGAAAAAAATATCGTCAGCGGAAAGACCGAAAATCTAGACGTGAGTAAAATAGTTATCCTTATGATGTACAGCATCCAAACTAAATCAGGCACAAGCTGGAATTCGTTCGCATTAAAATTCTGGTATCCTTTTTAAAGTGTATCTCCCTTCTTTCTCTAACTGGATGGGAAAAGCACATTTCTAGCATTTTTCTGTCAGGATATAATTAACTTCAATGCAAATTAAAAAGTAAAAATTGTCTCGATGTGATCTACAATCCTGTCAATCTGAGTGGGAGGATGTAGAAGGCAGCTAAATAGATACCAGTGGAGCACCGGACTGATCAATAAGTTGAGAAACAAGGAACAGGCCGACATAAAATAGGCGTGTGTTGGTTTATTTGAACGTATCAGTTACAATGAAACATAAGAAAAGGATAATTAAATTAAATTAGGTGCTTTTCTTTCTTTTTTTTTTTAGCGTGATTGAAAGAATAGAAGTCAGTGCATTTACATTGAACAAATGACAGGAACTAACAGTACATGACAGTCAAGTTTAAAAAAAATGAGTCTATAGAAACACATGACAATCACCTGTTGAGAATTTCGTGGTGTCCTTCAACAATAAGATATCATAATTTCCCTGACCTGCTCAGCAAGCTGACACCAGTCCTGCTCTTGCTCAATACATGTACATGTTCACTGATCCACTTAGATCTCTGTCTTGATGACGCGTGGTTAGAATCTGACAGGTACAGACCGCGTGGGTCACTCGGTGGAAGCGTGTTGGGGACAACGTCAGGCTCCGAAGTCATCACCAAGGCCATGTGGGGGAAGCTGCTCATTCTCGTCTTATTCGCCTCCCAATATTATTGCTGCCCTCAACGGTTCTCTCTCTCTCTCTCTCTCTCTCTCTCTCTCTCTCTCTCTCTCTCTCTCTCTCTCTCTCTCTCTCTCTCTCTCTCTCTCTCTCTCTCTCTCTCCCTCTCCCCTCTTTCTCTCTCTCCCACTATCTCTCTCTCCCTCTCTCTCTCCCTCTCTCTCTCTCCCCCCTCTCTCTCCCTCTCTTTCTCTCTCTCCCTCTCTTTCTCTCTCTCTCTCTCTCTCTCTCTCTCTCTCTCTCTCTCTCTCTCTCTCTCTCTCTCTCTCTCTCTCTATTTCCCTCTCACAGTTAAGCCACTTCGTGAATCGACCAATCGTGGGACTTGTGTTGTCCTCCTCTGTTGTTTTAAGGACCCATCATTCCACTTAGCACAAGTTCCTGATTCTCTCCTCCTAACAAAGGTTTTATAGCTTTCCCTGCTGGCCGTCAGATTGTAAGTTTGCTACAAATGAACCACATAATGCCTCTGGTTTCTTCTGCGTTTGTTCAGAGATTTTTCAAGCCTCGATCCCATAATTCAGGCTGGGATCAGTGTGGCAAACATAGGCCTCTTTGTCCTATTAGGCTGGAGAGATGCATTTACTTGATATAGGATTGTTTTCATATTTATTTTTATTTATATATAAACTGCTTCTGCTGTTCTCGCTGAGGTTTCGATGTTATTCCCTCCCTCGCTTGTGATGAAAGTTTTTAAATGCTTGAACAGGTCACGCTGTTTTGCTAGTAAAACTGGTATTTTCTGGAAATCGTTCCTCTGATAAAACTGGAATTTTCTGGAAATCGTTCCTCTGATAAAACTGGAATTTTCTGGAAATCGTTCCGCTGATAAAACGGGTATTTTCTGGAACAGTTCCTCTGATAAAACTGGTATTTTCTGGAACAGTTCCGCTGATAAAACGGGTATTTTCTGGAAATCGTTCCTCTGATAAAACTGGTATTTTCTGGAAATCGTTCCTCTGATAAAACTGGTATTTTCTGGAAATCGTTCCTCTGATAAAACTGGCATTTTTGGAAATCGTTCCTATGATAAAACTGGTATTTTCTGGAAATCGTTCCTCTGATAAAACTGGCATTTTTGGAAATCGTTCCTCTGATAAAACTGGCATTTTTGGAAATCGTTCCTATGATAAAACTGGTATTTTCTGGAAATCGTTCCTCTGATAAAACTGGCATTTTTGGAAATCGTTCCTCTGATAAAACTGATATTTTCTGGAACAGTTCCGCTGATAAAACTGGTATTTTCTGGAAATCGTTCCTCTGATAAAACTGGAATTTTCTGGAAATCGTTCCTCTGATAAAACTGGAATTTTCTGGAAATCGTTCCGCTGATAAAACGGGTATTTTCTGGAACAGTTCCGCTGATACAACTGGTATTTTCTGGAACAGTTCCGTTGATAAAACGGGTATTTTCTGGAACAGTTCCTCTGATAAAACTGGTATTTTCTGGAAATCGTTCCTCTGATAAAACTGGCATTTTTGGAAATCGTTCCTCTGATAAAACTGGCATTTTTGGAAATCGTTCCTCTGATAAAACTGGTATTTTCTGGAACAGTTCCTCTGATAAAACGGGTATTTTCTGGAAATCGTTCCGCTGATAAAACGGGTATTTTCTGGAACAGTTCCGCTGATAAAACGGGTATTTTCTGGAACAGTTCCGCTGATAAAACTGGTATTTTCTGGAACAGTTCCGCTGATAAAACTGGTATTTTCTGGAAATCGTTCCGCTGATAAAACGGGTACTTTCTGGAACAGTTCCGCTGATAAAACTGGTATTCTCTGGAAATCGTTCCGCTGTTAAAACTGGTACATGTATTTTCCTCTAAATGGTTGCCATTAACTATGTATCCAAAAACTGTTCATTTGCAGCCCAAGAGCCAGTACAATTTTCTCAGCCTGCGGTAGGACAATGCAACCGACCACTCGCAAGTAGCTCTGTCATCTTGTTGAATTCCGGGGTCTCCTAGATCTAGGTCGCTCATTCTTTACCTCACCTTAGCCAGGAAACAGGCCAGAGTACCGGTACCCACTGTGGGGAAAGTTCGCCTGGTGAAAATTGAATCACGGTCTTATGTAGCTAAATTTGTTTTTAAATCAAAATTGATATTCAGCGTTACAATGCAAAATGTTTCAAATTTCTTGCGCAATTCTGAGACGTGGATCATTGCTTTGTTGATTTGTGCTTCTGGGGGTGAATGTGGATTGGTTTTTTATGGGTTTTTTTGTTTTGTTTTGTTTTGTTTTGTTTTTTTTTTGTTGTTTTTTTTTTTGGATTTTTTTTTGTTTTTTTTTTTTTTTTGTGGGGGGGGGGGGAGTTCTGTTCTTTTTATTTATTTATTTTTTTCATATTTTAATATTTGATCGTTCTAGCACAAGGGTCTTCTGGTATAGAAAACCGAAGATTATTTTTGTCACACTTGTTTACTGTACCATTTTCTTCAACTGATTTTTGCTTTGCATGCAAATATCGGCGTCATAGGAGAGTACGACACTCACTCGCCGAGAGGAAGATTCGAGCGTCAGGGCCGAGAACTAATGAATTGTTTAGCTTGCAACAGCATCTTCCAACTCTCTCACTAGCACAGACACTCGCTGTGTGGCGCTCTCTTTCTCTCTCTCTCTCTCTCTCTCTCTCTCTCTCTCTCTCTCTCTCTCTCTCTCTCTCTCTCTCTCTCTCTCTCTCTCTCTCTCTCTCTCTCTCTTTTTCTTTCCTCCTCTCTACCTTAATTTTATTTCTCTCCTTCTTTCTCTCCATCTTACTTTCTTTCTCGCTCGCTCTCTCTCTCTTTCTCCAAATCTAATTACCTATGCCTTTATTTCTCTCTATTTTCTTTCTCCCTTTCTTTTGGTTTTTTCATTTTCTTTCATTTTCAGAATCTCCTTTTCTTTCTCTACCCTTACCATTTGTCTCATTCTCTCTCTCACTCTAACTTTGTCTTCCTCTGTCTTTCTATCCTTTTTCTTATGATCAAAACTTTTTATCTTTTTTTTTCTCTCTTGCTTAAGATTTTTTCCTCCCGCTGTAATTTTCTTTCACTTATACGCTCTCACTAACTTTCTCTTGTGGCCCCCATCTTTTTGTCTATCCAGGTCTCTTTTACCTGCACTTTGTTTTCCTCCGTCTGTCTTTCTGTCAGACTCTCTCTCTCTCTCTCTCTCTCTCTCTCTCTCTCTCTCTCTCTCTCTCTCTCTCTCTCTCTCTCTCTCTCTCTCTCTCTCTCTCTCTCTCTCTCTCTGCCTCTCGTTGTCCTAGTGTTTGTATCTGTCACTCACTATCTCTCAGCTGTATCTCTTTCTCTCTCTCCTTTTTCTCTTTCTTCCTGTCTCTTTCTCTGTCTCTTGTCTCTTTCTCTCTCTCTCCCTCTCTCTCTCTATTTCTCTCCTCTCTCTGACTGTCTCTTTCAGCCACTGTCTCTCTGTTTTTGTCTGTCTCTCTCTGCCTCTTTCTCTGTGTGTGTCTCTCTCTATCTTTCTCCGTCTCGCTCTGTCTCTGTCTGTCTCTGTCTATCTGCCTGTCTGTCTCTCTTTCTCTCTCTCTCTGTGTATCTATTTCTCTCCCTCTCTTTCCCTCCCTCTCTCTCTCTCTCTCTCTCTCTCTCTCTCTTTGTATGTATCTGTTTCCGTTTCTCTTTTTTTTTTTTTTTGTCTTTGTCTCTCTCTCTCTCTCTCTCTCTCTCTCTCTCTCTCTCTCTCTCTCTCTCTCTCTCTCTCTCTCTCTCTCTCTCTCTCTCTCTCTCTCTCTCTCTCTCGTCTCCAGCATCAGAAATTGTTTAGTCTGGAATGCGAGGAAATCCGACCCTCCATCTCATCACTGTTTGTTGACATTTCTGTAAGTGTGTGTGGGTGTGTGTGTGTGCTCTGGGTGTTGACATTTCTGTAAGTGTGTGTGTGTGTGTACTCTGGATGTGTAAATCGCTGGTCTATTATTTAGTTGTGGTATTTCACGTGGCTCTCTCGCCGTGAGCTATGTTGGAGATATTTGCAGATGTAACGGTGGCTGGTAGAATGATTGTTGGGATGGCGGTGGGGTGGTGGTAGTTTCAGATTTGATGGTGCTTTTACTGATAGATGAGGAGGAAGCCGTGGTATTTGTAGTGGTTACAATGGTGTTAGAGATAGTTTATGTGGAGATATTGTAGGTGGCGGGGAAACTGGTGGTTTTCGTGATGTTTGCAGTGGACATTTTGGTACTTGTTAATATTAATGTAATTTGGTAAGGTTGATGGTTGCGGTATTCCTTGTGTTAGTGGCTAATGTAAGCGATGTTTTGTTAAAGTTAGTGGTTGTGGTAGATCTCATGATAGTTGTCAATGTTAATGATGTTTGTGGTAGACTTGGTGGTTGCAGTAGTTGTCAGTGTTTGCGATTTTTGTGGTAGATTTGGTAAATGCGGTAGTCCAAAAATGAGTGATGCTTTGGTAGAGGTGGCGATGGAACCATAGTTGATATATCTCGTCCACATCAAGTTGATCGCAGGTCTTTCTGTAATCTCAAGTATTTAACCTATGGTGAGAAAAGTAAAGCGGGCACAATAAGCTCCAAACTTTACCTAATGATTGTATTGATTTAGATAAATACAAGTCCAATTATCGCACGACTGTCGCTGATATTCTGGCTCTGCTGAAACTATCGTGATGTCGTCTAGCGGTCTAAACATCTCTTTGTTCTTCATCACTGAATTCTACCCCCCCCACACACACACACACACCCAAAAAAAAAAACAAAAAAAAAAAAACATGTTTACATCGTCAACTTCTCCCATACCCATTATAGATAAACAGACATAGGTGCTATTTTAAGAGTATGAAGATGACATTGGCCAGCTAATTGGAACAGCTCTTAAACCTGAGATCGAGATTATAAAATAAAGTTTGATTCATTCCCTCAACTATTTAATCCTCCAATTACAGTTCAAACCGCCTCGTTGCTCAATAGTTTTAGGTTCTGATTGAGCATCAAGTTATGCCAATGATCCAATAATAATAATAATAATAATAATAATAATAATAATAATAATAATAATAATAATAATAATAATAATAATCCGCTCCCCTATTTTACGATATTCCACAAGATTAGACGTGTCTAGGGTTTGCACTATTGGCTTTGTTTGTTCCGAGACTTCGTGGCTTCCAGTAGGGACAATTACTCGGGAGATGTTTCTAGAATGAGCTCTGACTAGTCTGGCCGTCTGTCTAGACGGACCTGGAGCTACAGGGGTACACGGCAGAAGATTAGCCTGGGGCTACCAGACGTCTACGGGCTTCCACTTCCGGTTATCCTGGCCCAGACGTACCAGACAGACGTCTTTGAGTGGAGATTTCCGATTACCAGCGGTGGCAAGAAGCTCGAGGCGATCGGGAAATTCCGGTGCCAGGGATTGGCATATTATGAATGTAAAGTGGTGGCGGAGACAGGCCAAGTCCTTGGAATCAATGGGGAGAGTGGTGCAGGGGGGGGAGTCTGAGGGACGGAGATGTTGAGAAGAGAATACACTAAGCTATAAGAGAAAAGTAAAAAAGAAAGAGAGACAAGTTGAGGATATAAGAACCAGGAGGAAGAACTTACAGGTCCATAGATAGATTAGAGAGAGACTGTTATAAGGTAGGAGGAGAGATAGGTCATCAATTACTTAAACCTAGTACGATCCTCTGGAAATGGAAGTCAAAGCATTCAATTGATGCTATTGGAAAGTGAGAATCTGCCTTCCATTCACAGGCCTAGGGGAGGTCAGGATTTATAATTCCTTTGTAGGATCAGATCAGAAATAAGTCGCTAATTGAAGCTAAATTCCGGTCCCAGCTTTGAATCAATGCAAGCTACTAGCCTGTTAAGACTTGGTGATGACAGAACATTCTGTAAGGACAACACACGCAATTATTTCTGAGATGGTAAAATCTCTTATTAAACTCAGATAATTGACCGCTGCTACTGCTACCACCACTACTGCTACTACTACTACTACTACTACTACTACTACTACTACTACTACTACTACTACTACTACTACTACTACTACTACTACTACTACTACTACTACTACTACTACTACTACTACTACTACTGCTGCTGCTGCTGCTGTTGTTGCTGCTACTGCTGCTGCTACTACTACTATTACTACTACTGCTGCTACTACTGCTGCTGCTGCTACTACTACTACTACTACTACTACTACTACTACTACTACTACTACTACTACTACTACTACTACTACTACTATTACATGTACTTCTGTAATAAAAACACACTTATGTACTAAGTAATACTTTTTTCTCTTATCCAATTTTTTTCTAGTTTCTATGAACACTTCGATTTCTTTTATCGCGATGCTCTTCGATTAAACCTAACATACAAACAAATTCTATTTCAATTACTTACCCACAGTCATAACAGTGTCATTAATCTGTACTTTCTCGATCTATGGTACTAGGATATTAAATATCGGTCTATATATTTTATAGCGACAAATGCCTTATCTCTGCACTCTATTTCTCTGTGGCAATGAAAGTAATCGATTATTGGTTTTATTATTATCATTTTATATAGGGCATTTTTTGTTTAAACTCTAAGATGATTATATTCTTTATAAACTTAAATAAAGCCTTGCTGACTCCTCAACTCGAGAGAAAGATAAAGCCAACGAGAAGACATCCTTCTTCCTCACCCCGTTTACATTCCTCAATTACTGGTTCTGAGCGCTTGACACTTCCCGTCAACTTTCATTAATTCCTGATTCTGAGCGATTGACACATCCCGTCAACTTTCATTAATTCCTGATTCTGAGCGATTGACACTTCCCGTCAACTTTCATTAATTCCTGATTCTGAGCGATTGACACTTCCCGTCAACTTTCATTAATTCCTGATTCTGAGCGATTGACACTTCCCGTCAACTTTCATTAATTCCTGATTCTGAGCGCTTGACACTTCCCGTCAACTTTCATTAATTCCTGATTCTGAGCGATTGACACTTCCCGTCAACTTTCATTAATTCCTGATTCTGAGCGCTTGACACACCCCGTCAACTTTCATTAATTCCTGATTCTGAGCGATTGACACATCCCGTCAACTTTCATTGATTCCTGATTCTGAGCGATTGACACATCCCGTCAACTTTCATTAATTCCTGATTCTGAGCGATTGACACATCCCGTCAACTTTCATTAATTCCTGATTCTGAGCGATTGACACATCCCGTCAACTTTCATTAATTCCTGATTCTGAGCGATTGCCACATCCCGTCAACTTTCATTAATTCCTGATTCTGAGCGATTGACACTTCCCGTCAACTTTCATTAATTCCTGATTCTGAGCCATTGACACTTCCCGTCAACATTCCTTAGTTACTGATTCTGAGCCATTGTCACATCCTGTTAACTTTCATTAGTTACTGATTCTGAGCGATTGACACATCCTGTTAACAATCATCAGTTACTGATTCTGAGCGATTGACACATCCTGTTAACAATCATCAGTTACTGATTCTGAGCGATCTCTAGTTTGACCGCCATGCAGCAGTAAGAGTGACAGTTGGAAACATTGAACAACGAAGATCAGTCTCTCTCACTTTCTCTCTCTCTCTCTCAGTCTCTCTCTCTCTTTCTCTCTCTCTTTCCCCCTCTCTCCCTCTATCTCTCTTTCTCTCTCTCTCCCCTCTCTCTCTCTCTCTCTCTCTCTCTCTCTCTCTCTCTCTCTCTCTCTCTCTCTCTCTCTCTTTTACTATTCTCGATTATATAGAATTAGCAGTAATATTGAACTCTTTGCTCTCTTAATTTATTTGGTTTGTGTTCAAAGTTTCCACCGTAAGAGCTACTGAATGTTGACGGAATGTGTCAATCGTTCAGAATCAGTAATTAAGGAATGTATAAGGGACGAAGAAGTAGGGTGTCTGCTCGTGCGCCATGCCCCTTCATATTACACCGCCATGAAAGGGGCATGGAACAAGAATATTTCTTTCTGCTCTAATGAATTATGATGACACTGCCCTATAGTTTAATGAGGGAATATACGACCGTGAAATCACTTTATATGTTTATCACCGACGCTGGTAAATTCCATAACCATTCGAAGGGGACATAAGTATAGTTCTTAATACAGTCATATGTTCTCTCACACCAGGGGACTACAACTAAATAGTCCTGGCTTGAGTCCTCTCTGAGGAGTGTTGGGTAAACGTTCTGTCGTGAAGAGTATAAAGTAACGGCACTGTAATGTGTCGTCTCGGAGTAGTAACATAACCATACTACCGTGCGCTCTCTTAGAGGAATATAACATGACAATACAGTCTATTGTCATATTTCCTCTTATGAGAGTGCCGTGTTTTCTCTAAGAAGAATATAACATAAAAATACAGTCTATTGTCTTGTACTCTCAGAGTAGTGTAATATAACCATACCGCTGTGTGCCCTCTCAGAGAAATGTAATTTAACAATACAGTTATTGTCATAATTTTATGTCCTCTCAGAGTAATGTAATATAACCATACCGCTGTGTGCCCTCTCAGAGAAATGTAACTTAACAATACAGTTATTGCCATAATTTTATGTCCTCTCAGAGTAGTGTAATATAACCATACCGCTGTGTGCCCTCTCAGAGAAATGTAACATAACAATACAGTTATTGCCATAATTTTATGTCCTCTCAGAGTAATGTAATATAACCATACCGCTGTGTGCCCTCTCAGAGAAATGTAACATAACAATACAGTTATTGCCATAATTTTATGTCCTCTCAGAGTAATGTAATGTAACCATACCGCTGTGTGCCCCCTCAGAGAAATGTAACATAACAATACAGTTATTGCCATAATTTTATGTCCTCTCAGAGTAATGTAATGTAACCATACCGCTGTGTGCCCTCTCAGAGAAATGTAACATAACAATACAGTTATTGCCATAATTTTATGTCCTCTCAGAGTAATGTAATGTAACCATACCGCTGTGTGCCCTCTCAGAGAAATGTAACATAACAATACAGTTATTGCCATAATTTTATGTCCTCTCAGAGTAATGTAATGTAACCATACCGCTGTGTGCCCTCTCAGAGAAATGTAACATAACAATACAGTTATTGCCATAATTTTATGTCCTCTCAGAGTAATGTAATATAACCATACCGCTGTGTGCCCTCTCAGAGAAATGTAACATAACAATACAGTTATTGCCATAATTTTATGTCCTCTCAGAGTAATGTAATGTAACCATACCGCTGTGTGCCCTCTCAGAGAAATGTAACATAACAATACAGTTATTGCCATAATTTTATGTCCTCTCAGAGTAATGTAATATAACCATACCGCTGTGTGCCCTCTCAGAGAAATGTAACATAACAATACAGTTATTGCCATAATTTTATGTCCTCTCAGAGTAATGTAATATAACCATACCGCTGTGTGCCCTCTCAGAGAAATGTAACATAACAATACAGTTATTGCCATAATTTTATGTCCTCTCAGAGTAATGTAATGTAACCATACCGCTGTGTGCCCTCTCAGAGAAATGTAACATAACAATACAGTTATTGCCATAATTTTATGTCCTCTCAGAGTAATGTAATATAACCATACCGCTGTGTGCCCTCTCAGAGAAATGTAACATAACAATACAGTTATTGCCATAATTTTATGTCCTCTCAGAGTAATGTAATATAACCATACCGCTGTGTGCCTCTCAGAGGATTATTTATGAGAGTCCTCCCAGCTGAGTTAACGGTACCTTGTGTCCCCTCTTCATGTTAAACATTATGTTTGAACCCTTTGTATTTTATTTTTTGGTCGTTTCACAACCGTAGAAGCCTCTCCTCCCGACCATTACCTCTGTATAAAGAAATGTTAACTTTCATGTGGTCCTTGTTCCTCCCCCCTTCCATCCAGCGGAATGTGAAATAATTCTAGACTGTTCCTCCATTCTGCAGGCTTGGCCAGGAGGAGTTTCAATCGGCGCAGAAGCTGCGGCCTGCGTCCAAGAGGAGCGTCTTACAGAGTTGTCGGCGGGCAAGAGGTCATGCCCCATAGCTGGCCTTGGCAGGTTCGTCACTCTCCGTTGATTGCAGCCGGTATTGACGTAAAATGGCGTGCCTATAACTTCTGTTAGACTCCACATAGTTCAGTCAGTAGAGCGTTGGTTTGGCTATTAGAAAGCCATAGGTTCGATCCCTAGTTGAGACATCGTGTGGTAGCATCGGATTCCCTTTTATCAGCCCCATCTCCAGCTCTCGTGGAAGTCTCTTTGATAAACTAATGAGACGTCAAAGCATATTCTAAAAAAAACAACAATATAGTATTGGACTGAAAAGAAGAGAGTATTTCTACTTTGATTAGTATGTTGATGGGATGATGATATATTAGTAAGCTGCTCTTTCAAGCATACTAACATCAATTGAAATTTGTATACTGTTTTGATAAGTAACTTGATGTTTTGATCCTAGTCTTGCGACGTCATTATGTTTCACTTCTGGGATCTCACTGTAATGTTTTGAAAAAAGATGTAACAAGAGTGATCTTTCTTTACCGATGTTGCATTGAGGTGATTTTAACCTTTTAATAAGAATGGTATCGATGCTATGTTTCGATGATTTAAAAGGTTTGTACCGACTTCTTGCACTGATGATTGTACCACCAGGTCGCCATCTTGACCCACAAGAACAAGGACCACTACTGTGGCGGCACGTTGATCGCGCCACACTGGGTGCTCACGGCTGCGCACTGCGTCAAGAAGCGAGGCAGGCCGCGCAAGTTTCTCGTCAGAGTTGGGGAACACAATATCAATGTGAGTGAGCGAGTCGTTTTCTGCTGAGGTCTGACACAAGGTGAACTGTGTTTTATCTGGTCTCTCCATGCCAGGATATTTTGTACTGTTTTTACGGTGGTTTATCCGATTGCAGGGGATCATGTGCTCTACACTGCATGACCAAAACAAAATTATCTTTTGCTGTTTGCTCTTGTCTACCCAAGACTGCTGAGTCATTTGTTGGTGAAGTCTGTGATTGGTTCTGCTATTGTTTTTTTTTTTTTTCCATTGTTAACTGTTTGTAACTTCAGGTCCTTAGATCCAGCTTTGTCTGTCTTAGCCTCTATTATTAGTTCTCTCTCTCTCTCTCTCTCTCTCTCTCTCTCTCTCTCTCTCTCTCTCTCTCTCTCTCTCTCTCTCTCTCTCTCTCTCTCTCAACTTTCTTTGAAAATTATTCACATTTCAATATTTCCCAATATCTTCATTCACCCAAACCGCTTTCTTTCCCTAGTCGGGCAAGACGGATGTGGAACCAACCCAGGAGGATATACGGCCTGCGACCAGCATTCCCCACCCTGACTTTGACTACCCGACCATTTCCAACGATATAGCTCTGGTTAAGCTCCAGCATCCGCCATCTGCCTTCTCCAGGGCCGGTTACGCATGTCTGCCGTTACGCGACTTCCGCCCATCTAGAGACCAGCTTTGCTACATTGTAGGCTGGGGGAAAACCCGCAACACACACATCTACGGCTCTGAGCGTCTGCGCGAGGCCCAAGTACCTGTGGTCAGACACCGGAAGTGCCAACGAGTATTCGATTACCCGATATCGCGGCGCCAAGTGTGCGCTGGTTATCGTCAGGGCGGGACCGATTCTTGTGCTGGTGATAGCGGAGGTCCCTTGCTGTGCTCTATGAACCGTGAGAACAGCTCCCCGAGATACGCCATCTATGGAGTGACGAGCTACGGCGAAGGGTGTGGACGGAAGGGCAAGTACGGCATCTACACAAGAGTCAACAGCTACCTTGACTGGATCCACCAGACGATGCGCAGAAACAGATGACGTCAAATGGCGTTGATCTAAGAAAAGTCTATCTTTTGTCATCGGCTGTCTCTCTGGGATCCTTCAGAGGTTTGATCGTGGCAGGTCTCCTCGGGAGGCTGCTCAGCTGTTTCTTCTCCCTCACTTGTCACTGGTGGCCACTTCTTACAAAATCCTCATGGTTAGTGCAATATCGCTTGCAGCTCGACACATGTCCAGTGGTCAGTGGAAGGGACTGAAGAGACTCAGTTGGCAGGGGAGAGAATCCAGAATGAACCCAGTATTGTACACACCTGGCGTGTGAGAACAGATTTCACAATGATCGGCTCTGTTTTGAGAGTCACATGATTTCTGTGGATACACCTGGGTCACGTGACAGAACATCTGCAGATGCGACGATGTGCTGATAGCTATAAGCTAGAATTCTAGACAGAAACGCACAGAATGAGGAGAGAGAGAGAGAGAGGGAGAGAGAGAGAGAGAGAGAGAGAGAGAGAGAGAGAGAGAGAGAGAGAGAGAGAGAGAGAGAGAGATGTATAATGCTTTTCCTAAATCAAACTCACTTCAGCCAAACCGCATTTTATGTGGATCTGCCATTTACAATTACAGAGAGTGACATACCTATTTCCTTTCTGAATGTATCCTTTTCCAGCCAAACTGGGCCTGTATTTTGTTAAGCAAATAGTTGCAAATGTTAAAATTTGATCATTTTACTGTTAGTGATGGAGGCATCTCTAAATTCAGTGATTGAAACACATGTTTACTTTCAGCAATGCAAATATTCCTAACGTTTAGTAAAGATAGCCAGTGATGAGAACATTCCTGAATTCAGAACCTCCATAAAGAAACAAATAATTATTATCTAGCTCAGTAGCTGGGGGGGTATTTGAAATTTTAAAAAAAATCAAGTCAGGAAAGATACTGACATTGTACAGTGAGTAGATCTATTGAACCTCCAGAGATCTGCGGACAGAATTATCCGAGTCATAAAATGCTTTACAGAAAGGATTTACAGAACTAGTTTCAAATTTTTTTTTTTTCTTGACTGTAGATAGTTCTATGCTTTTTCTACCTGCCATATAAAAGTATCGACGTATAAGTTGTGCAATAAAGTCAGAGTCAGTCAGGTCTATGGGCAAAGTTTGTTAGCTTTACAGGTGCCTGACGAGCAAGAAGTGAACAGTTCCTTTTGATTCCTTTTAATAAATTAGAAGAAATTGACCGTTGACCATATAGTAAGTATTAAACACTACTTATAGCTCACCACATTAAGTAATACTTCAAGACTAGATCTTGCTGTCTCTGGTACAATCACATCTGTAGCCGAACAAGTAAGAACAGAAGATTAGGAAACAAGAATAAAAGAGGCTGAGCCACTAGACATAAAGATGGTTCTTTTAAACTGAGATAGCTTTACAGTTATTCTCACTTCAAGTGTCGGGCCATGTCTAGCACCAGGAAATCTTACCTCGAGTTGGGAAATTTTTCATTTCATCAACTGCTGCTGCTGTTTTTTTCTCCCTCTCTGCAGAGCAACCAAACATATATGGCTGATAAAGGAAAATAATTTGTGTATGTATTTGAAGAAGTTCCTATATGGAGTTGGAGGGCAAAGAGAGCAATCTTTGTTCTCATACATGATGTAGATAGTCTGACGAGCAGCCAGGAGATTTCCATAGGTTGTTGCCCACCAAGAACATTGCCATCCCATTTATTTTTCATTACAATCATCATCATTCTTTCTCCCAACATCACAACCAACTGTTCTTAATTTACCACCACCACCACCCTCATTTTCATTAATACCGAGCATCTTAATTGCCATTTTCTTCCTGTCTACATTTTCACTGTTGCTAACATCAACACCATTGTCATAATTATCATCTTAGTCAATATAATCACCATAATAAGGACATCATTATCATTCTTACCGATAATACCTCTTATGTCGATTTCTTATTGTCATCTGTGCCAGTTGATTTCAAACCAGATACATGTATTTTTCTCCCAATCGTTAATGCTTGTAAATGTTGTAAGCTTATCAGTTCCTATTACGAGGCAATATTCTGCTTGTAGCTGTCGAAGACATACAGTATCGTTGTGCAGAGTACAAGTTTATAATACATGTAGTAAGACCCGCTTCTATAAATCACAAAATGGTCTCTTTTTCAGTGTTGCTCCTCAGAATTTTGTTGCAGCAGACATGGAAATTACACTAGCAGGTAGAGTCTAGGGATAAAACTCGGCTGCTTCCTTCTCTTGCAGTATGTGTATGTGTATGTGTAATGTTATCTTGTCTGGCACAATGAACTGTGTGATAAATACATATTTTGCTTTCAAGCACAAATTGCTCATGTTTTCTACTTTTTTTTGTGAATATTTTTTAATCACTTTGCTTTTTTTTTCTTTAAAATCAAGTCATAAAAGTTTTCATCACTAGCATAACACGGAGAGTCATCAGCATACCTAATAATGGGCAACAATTTTATTATCAGCAGACAGCAAAAAGCAAACAGTAAACAAGACAGTCCACAACCACATCAAAATATTCAAAACTCAAAGGAAAAAGAAATGAAAAAAATACAAAGCCTTGTTTTTGAGTGATCTGTGCTTTGATTTTATTCAAATTAGAACTTTGCATTTGTTCACAAAGACATACCATTGTTGCATTATTGCACTGGTTGTCAAAATCTTACTTGCTAATTATTCTTATTTCTTTCTTTTAAACCCATTTGACATTTTACTACACTAGTCTGATGTCAAAATCCTAACTACGGGTACACAAGTCGAGTCTCAAGTCAAAGTAAACCCAGATAAAATCTGTAGTTATATAGTAGAGGGACCCTCCCAAGATAGCAAGATCCGAGCGCCTGACGTCAATTTACACGGGCTTGCTATACCATTGACCGCATACATGTACATCCAAGATAACATTCCATTGTGCGACAATAGTCTTAGAACAACATAAGCAACAAGGTCCTGACTACATCAATACTGCTGCTAAAGTCCCCACAGGTAGGCATGAAGGCAAAGCTACACTTCAGCATGTAGACAATACCACCTCCCCTTCAACCACAGTCTGCTGTCAACACACATACACAGTCATCGCAGTGTAACTTGGTCCAGCAAACAAACAGCTTAACCTCTACTTTACTCAAGGAAAAGTAGCCATTTTCTGCAGTACGTGTAGCCAAGGATATCACATAAAAAGAAAACATTTAACCATAACATTATACATATATATATTTTTTAACATCATTAGGACTGTTATGCACACTCTTCTCTCTTTGTCTCTCTTTGTCTCTCTTTGTGCATCTTTCTTTGCTCAGAACATGTAATGAAAAAAAGAGGAGACCAGACCCTCTACATGTGGTCCATGTAGTTGAAAAATGTCTGCTCTTCCTCACTCTCTCCCAACATGCTCTGATACAGACCAGTTTTAGACAAACAGTATTTGGTCATTAGTACAGAATCCTGCAGTCTACCTTGAGGTTTATGGCCTCAGTCTACCTTGAGGTTTATGGCCTCATATATCTCTCTTTCACTCCTCAACTGTATTTAATTATTTTTGTTTTGACCTGCGCCTTCAGATAAAATATTTTGCTCAAATATTACAACAGGATGGAATCCAAGATTACATTACTATTTAGTGCTATCTATTAGTTGTACAAAGTTGAAAATTAATGACATAAAAAAATCACATGATTGTAGATAAAACTAGATTAAAGGCAAAGAATGATGCATATGCCTTTGCAAATATCAATTTTCTCTAAAAAAAAACAGTTTCACTCAAAAAAAAAAATTCATTTGGCTGACACCAACGATACTACAATAGCGCAGTAATTATACCACACAGAAAACATTCAAATGAGATTTAAAACTGAAAAGGGAAAAAGATGAAAGAGACAACTGTTTGTGAGGCACAAAAGGCTTCATGTTTACACAGGGTGTGTACCAGCAAAGGCGTATTTTGTGTTTGCACAATCAGGGTATGTTTAAGAAAAAAACTAAAAGAAAAAACAAAACATATAATAAAGGTTTCACAATTTCTTCGTCCATCTGGAGATTCCAGTCCCACCCCATGACATATGATGTGTATTTGTATGAGAGCACAACAAAGGACAACTCATTTTTTTCACAAACAATTAAAAAAAAAATGCAGTTACAGCCTCTGTATCAAAAAATGTAGAAATGAAAAACATAGAGGTACATAAAGTTCTGTAGGACAGACTAAGAATGGTCTAGCCATACAATTCACACACATATACAGAGAAAAAAGGCTCTGTAATGGAATCTTCACCTTACAAAACATAAGTTTTGTACGTTCAATTAATGCCAAAATTAAAATCTGGAAAATGAACTAAGGTTTTCAAATCCCACACTCGAAATTGTGCAAATAATTTTTTCCTGAAAGATTTTTAACAATTAATACAGTATAGATAAAACTAAAAAAAAATACATTAAATTTTAAAGTTCTGGATTTAAAATCATCAGAA
Source organism: Elysia crispata (assembly GCA_033675545.1). Lineage (NCBI taxonomy): Eukaryota > Metazoa > Mollusca > Gastropoda > Plakobranchidae > Elysia > Elysia crispata. The sequence goes on from JAWDGP010005682.1 coordinate 230,978, forward strand.
AAACACCACAGTATCTCCAACTGATTTTGTCAGACATACTGGAAAATTAGCCTAGAAAGGAATATACAATTATTTTATAAAAAAAAGTGGTTGACAATATAAAAACAGGTATCTAGTGAGATCAAGAGAGTTGCTTCAACAAGGCAGCACTTTATACAACCCAATGAAAACAACAAAATTTCAAAGTCAAAAATTGATCATCCTAATGGGTTTACAAAATCCTAATCTCAAGACTTTCCTGTATCTACCATGAAGAAAACTAATTTAAATGTGATTTTAAATGAAACAAAGTAAAAAAAAAATTTATTCATTTATTTCCCTTGTAATTTTAAGAGAAAAGTAAAAAAGAAATATAAACCAAAATTAGACCATTTAAAAAATATCAAGATAAGTCAATCTAAACAGGCTCCGCACGTTGAAGCTTTTCAAATATTAAACTTGTTTCTGTGATGCGTCTCACTGATATTTGCACTACAATCATGGCTTATGCCTCAACCCACCAAATTTTTCTCTGGGTATAGCAGTTACTGCTTGTTGAAGTTTGCTGCGATGCGAGGCTTGAAGATTCGCTTGATGGGCGAACTGTTTGATGCTGGGCTCTGTGAGCTAGAGCTGTGCTGTGACGTGGTTGAGCTTGTATCGAGAGGGAGATTTCCTGAAGAGAAAAGATTCTGGTCCCCGTCTTCCTCATCCATAGTGCTGCTGCTGTCCTCCTGTGTGGCTGGTATTGCCAGATTACCAGTCACAACCTGCGGAATACAAGAGAGTCCTACTTATGGCTATTTTTGTCACATCAGTAGTATGTCACTGGACACAGCAATTAGTTCCTAAGAGAGTTTGAAGGTCTGCCAACTCATGTTTCAAGCCCTAAATGTGATATTTCTGCCCATGAGGCCATCATCAAAGGCCTCAAATGTGAAATACGTGTAGTCTAAAAAACATCATTATAGGCCTCCAGTTTTATATAGAAAATTTATAATAATAAAAATATCAAATGTCATTTTCAATGGAGCAGATGTGAAGTTGAACACCTGCAATCATAAAACCGCAATGTTAGCATGAATAAATTAGAAAGAACATTGAATATTAACAGTGTGAAAAGTTGAGTATGTTGAAGTTAATTGACAAAAAAAGTGACAAAAATTTCTGAATGCAATTAAGTTGTATAAAGGTGATGTGCTTTTGAGTGATTTGCATATTTCTCCAAAACAAAACAAAAACTAATAAAATGATTTTGCTAATAATTACTCCTTAATTCTTCATGTTTTTCAAAATGATCCATTTTGGGATTGAGTTTTAAATACTAGGGGGATAGCTGGAGAGGGTTCACTCGCCACCAGGTTTAAGATTAGTTATTGGTAGTTTTGGTGTTTTTTTTAGAGCTGAGATGTTGAGTGCTGTTAGACTAAATCACGAAAGGCTCCTGCCAGTAGAGCATTACAGTTTTCGAGTCTCCCAACAATTTAAAAAAAGTTTGCCTTCAAGGTGGTAATTGTGAGCCTCCAGTTTTAGAGTTTGTTACATAGCATTGACATCAACCTTTCCCAACATTTCTAAAAAGTACATTTCAAGCCCTAAATTAATGAGATTACAAGTTCATCGAACGACTTCAGCATGGTTCAAAGCTCTGCAGGGCCAACAGTTCCACAGGTACAGTATAGGCTGTTTAACTCCCTGCATTTGTATCTGCTCACATCTAGCTGACTATCTTGAGTTCTCTCCTTTGCTGCTGCCTTGCAACAGGCCAGTTTCGTGATCTAGAAGTAACGATATTTACCCTCCACCCTGTGCCATCTAAATTATCTCTGGTTTTACGACATTTGTCTAAACTTATTTTCACCTTATTGCCGCCTGGGGTCATCTGCCATTCCACAGGAACACCATTTGGAGACAAGACCTTCACCTTGGATGCGAGCATTGCTTTCTCCTGCTGGTTCTTGCTTGGAATGTCCGTTTGTGTCACTGATGTAGACAGTCCTCTCTCCTTCAAAACCCGGGCTGTGCTGGCACTCAGCATATTCATGATCCGAGTGGAGGCTGCGGGGGTCGAGTCTCCTGGCTGCGTAGAGCTGACCACTGAGCACGGTGGAGACTTGAAATGGGACCACAAAAAACATCAGAGGTTAGGGTTGGGTTGAAATGCTAGGTATAACTAGTCTACGAAAGGGCCCTAGTAACATGCATTAAACTAGAACCTAACACCCAGGCAGGGCTGACAAGATGCGGCTTAACTCTTCTCTACCTTAACTGAGCACAATACATTTCTCAAGGAATACCGATATATTTATTAATCAAATTAATACTGCATTCTTTACTTCAGCATTAACTTCAAAAAATTTTCGATCCAATAGATACAGACTACAAGATTCTTTCTCAGAAACTGTAATGATACTGTGGTTTCCTTCATACAGTTGCACTGTAAAGGCAGAGGTCTTTTAAAAAGACAAAAAATTTGCAAATAAAATGTAACATCTAGTGAAGCATTCCAGTAAAACATTGTAAAATTGAATTTTCATTAGAATTTTTCTTTACTGAGACTAACCAAGACCATTGAAACAAAAACTTTTGGCTGAAGCTTCATTAAGTCGGAAAGAAAAGGAAAAAAATTACTAAATTATATTTATCATGAAATGCCTCCAAATGCCAATGGTTTCAGTTTTATTGTGGCTCACCTGAGAAATAATGGCAGAGTCCCAGAGTTGAGAGGCGTGCATCAACAGGTCGGAGCCAGTGCTTGGAATCGGGTCTGGTGCGCTGACATTTCCACTGGCCATGCTGACTGGATTTGGGGAAAAACAAGGTAAATTGTAAATATTACCTTCTGCCTGGTATCATATGGAAGTTAAGCTCAACTATAGATATTGTCAGTTCAAAGGAATTTTTAGGTTGAAAAAGATTAAATAAATTTCAAGTGCTGTAAAATAATAGCTAAAAAACTAAAAAACCCCACAAAAATATAGCAATCTAGAGATGCGGTTTACCTTTGAAAGCTTTTATAGCGGAGATCTTCAGTTTGATACTCAAGCCAGAAAGCTTTATGGGGAAAAGGACAATTACACCAAGTTGTAAGGTGAGTCAGATAAAGGTCAGAGGATCAATGTAAAGAAGAAGTAGAGACTTTACCTGCCCCATTGTTACCGCTAGCTTCCTTGTGAGTTGTAAACTGCTGAGGTGAGGTCACGTCCACTCGTGCAGGGGGAAGAACACCTGTTTCAAAATATTTTTTTGAACCATTTTAAATTTGCTTGTTTTGGAAAGTAAAAGCAGCGCTTCTATCCCATGCTCTCTTCATTGTTTTGTCTCCATCTTTTTTTTTTACACCTTAGAGAGACAGGTTTAGATCACACATATTCAAAAGAACTCAGACCACATTAAAATCGTTTTGTACATGTCTACAATGAAAAAAATATCTGCAAGTCTCAAATGCACAAAAAGCTTCAGGAAAAGAACAAGAGACAAGTAAACAAAAATACTAATTCCTCCCCCCATCTCAGGCTTCATACAGTGGTGTAACTGACTTATTTTTCATAAATGCATCAGTCTTGCATGTTCAGTCCAAACTAGAATCTTTCAAAGTGGAAAAGACCAAGATTCAGTTAATGGCATAGAAAATCCAGAACCTTCTACTCACCTGGGGTGGCCAACATGCAAGACAATATGATGTATTTCTGTGTTGGTTTTCCCCGCAACTCCAGAATGTGTGGGAATGAGAGCAGCAGTTGATAAAGGCTCTGGAAGCCGTAGAGCGCAGGGCTCAGCTCCACGCTGTATTGCTGACGGTACAGGCGGTACAGGTCGGACATGGCCACTCTTTGGCCAGGCTGGTGAAGCAGAAGAAGGCGAAGATTTCGACCCAGGCTCTGCTGCAGACTCAGGCGGATTATGCCCCCTCCAGAGCTAGAGTCTTCAATCTGAAAGAGAAGGAATGAAAAGCAAAACTCAATACAGTGTGGACAAAGTCTATTTGGAAGGCACATAAGAAAACCAGATTTTTTGAGAGTGGGCGAGTCTCTTGTCTAGTAGAAGGAGAGCTAGAAAAAATTAAAAATCTTTTAGCATAAGAGCTAAGCTTCCAGTATGGAGGAACTGAGTAATACTGCAAGTTTATTTTACAACCTCGACATCAGTGGAGCCAAATACCTTCTAACATTAAATAAATGTCTTGAAATACATTAAAGTACATTAATTCAAGTTAAGCTATCATAATCTCATAATATATCAGCTCTCCAACCATGTAGACCCAAGTTCTAGTTATTCCTAGTTTCTTACCTGGATGAAGTCCCCTAGTTTATCACGAATCTCTGCCAGGTCACATGATCGACCAAAGATGGACTGATACTTCGTGCAGAGTTCTTGCAAGGGTAGACAACCGCCAGACTCGTCCATTAAGAGTTGCATGACCTGCAGGCCAAGAGCTGGGATCTGGAACTCTTTTACAAGAGTGGCGTACTCCTGCCCGTTGTATGTCTCAATCTGATAGCACAGAAACGCACAGAGAAACACAAAAGAGAGTTAGTGAAGGTCACGCTATACAGGTGATGGAAAAGTTCCTGGCATTTATTTTTAATGAACATCACAATTATGTTTATTATTATTATTATTAAGGCCTTCCGCTAGGAGTGTCGTCCGACCTCGCAGCTCCGGCAGCCTTCTTTATGTCTGCGGTGAAGGTAGTCCATTCTTGTCTTCTTTCTGCAATCTTTCTTATTGTTTCCAGGTCTTTTTGTGATGTGAGAGAGATGCTCCGATTTTTCGGAGACTTGTGTTATAATGGTCAATGATACATGAAGTTTTAAATCTAAGGTTGCTAGGGATACCATTAAGATTGTAAGACTACTGTGCATTCAGTAATATAATTATTTATATTGTAACAGTCAGCCTGCTTTCATGCTGACAGCTGCTGTAAGTCCACAGAGGATGCTTTCAGCTCCAGGGGCAAAATATCCCACATACTGCTATTTATTTGTTTATATGTTGCTGCAGTGACAGACAGCTCAGGGGAAGGGCACCTGGTCCAATGGGAAATTGATTTTTACCCTTCTCTCAAGATGAGTAAATTTAGAGTAAAGGGAGTGAAGCCAGCAATATAGCACAATTAGTTTTCACCTAATAACTTGCAAAAAGTCCAATCAGGAGTCTACACCACTATCAAAGAGGCCGAGTACCATCTGACCAATTTCATCTTAACGACTTAAGGAAGCCTAATAGTTTATGTTATTTGTTTGTTGCCTCTGAGGCAGGAAGTAAAAACTTACCTAACTATACATGCCAGTTGCATTCCTAATAGGCATGTTCTCAGACTAACATATTGAGGAAATCAACCACTGGCTTCACAGTATGAATCACGACTTACATCTGCCAACCTAGATCATGTTTGTCAGAGGTAATATCTTAGCTTATATATGAACCACCCTTAGGGAACCCTCACCTTGATGTGGTTCTTCAGCTGCAGCAGGAGCGAGCGTGTCGACTCTGCCCCGTAATCACTGAGCTTCAGGCCGAAGTTGAAGCGGCTCCCATAGGCTTGCTGGACCTTGTTCACAGGGATGGCGCCAACTGGCCGTAATAGTGAGGCCAACTGTTCAGTAAGAACAGCTCGCATTTCCGTCACTGTGAGTTGGATCATGCGTTCTTCACCCTCCTCCTCAAGCTGCCGCCGTAGGTCACATGTCACAGGTCAAGTACAAAAAAGAAAAGTTTTAACTTCTGAAGATTACAAGACAATAATCTCCAGCAGTTTTTAAAGAATAAAGTAGGATAAAATCTTTCCTAACAGCAGTCTCAGTATTGCAAGGAGTCATGCCAAACAATTCTTTCGTGCTCAATTTTTTTCCTTGGCGTTACAATGCAGCCAAAAGGTTAAAGGGCCATAAACACAATTTATTTATTTCCCTTCTTAATGGAAATGTTGAAAATGTTAAACTCAAGAATTTTGATATTGTACCCTTTTTAAAGTAAACCGAAAACTTAATTTTTTTATCTTATGATTCTCATTACAAATCTCAGCTCTAAGATTGGCAATTTTAATCTTTCATTTATTTTTCCTAGAATTCAGAGAGTTCATCTCAGTTTTACAGCCCAAGTCCAACATCTCTTAAAAAAATACACCAGTTCATGCGAGAACAATAAAGTCAAATACCTCAGTCTCTCTTTAAAACAAAGTATTTTAATAAAATTGACCATTAAAACTTGCTTTAAAAATCAATATACCTAAAGTCTTAAAACAACACTTTCCTAAAACTATGGAATACGCAGTACATCGCCGAGTCCATAGACTCATTGGATGGGGTGAGTTTATTACACTTCATCACCAGTAGCCTTCATAGAGTGAACTCACCCTGACGACATGAGAAACTGCCTCAAACAGGTCTGCCAGTTTAGAAAAACCATAATCTGCGACGCGACACTGACGACCAAAGTGGTGATGGTAGGCTGGAATGAACTTGTTGAAAGGCATGCAGCACTGAGGACATGTCTTGAGCAGATCGACGACCTCTAAGGAGAACTTCTTGGTGCGCTCAACTTCTTCTGCAGTTTGGTCTGCCAAGGGATGCCAAATAAAATTAAGATTTATTACTAAGGACCATACAGTGTCATTTTCAACTGGTTGCGTTTTCCTTGGAACATGACTTTTATGTTTAGGGCATAATTTCCTAACGATGACTCATCTGAGCTCTCTAGAAAAATAACTATGCATTCTTCATTTGTGTTATCATTGAAAGAATCAAATCTTACAAACATTAGATCCATCAATTTTCTGTATTGTCGAGAAGGAATCATCCTTCCATGTTTTAAGGACAAAATAATTTTAGAGCAGTTTGGTCCTAGGTAGATTCTGTGTACTCACCGCGTCTTGGCAGGGCAAGAAGAATATGATGGGCTTCCTCAATCACCTAAACAAAATAGAAGAAACGAGCAGTTGAAAACCTTGCAGCCCTTTAGTCTCAGAAGTTGATAGACTTCATAATAATTTTTAATCACACTGAGCTTGTGAGTTAATAATGAAACAGAACATCACAAAATACCAAAGAGGAGACAGGATGTTCAACAATCTGTTTTTTTAATCAAGAAAAACCCTCTTATGAAATTTTAAAGTGAAAAAAAAATGAATAATTTTGAGTCACATGGTCATTTGGATGAAGATTTTGACTGAGATGTACACATTTAGTCACAGACTGAATTCAATGTGGGATTTCATTCTGGCAGAGAAGCTGCATGATTCTTATGATGCTAGAGGATCTATCAATCTGCAGCACTGTGGTACTCACAATCAGCGTAGTGGTGGGAATGTCAGAGAGAATGTCTTCCATGTAGCAGACACCGTAGTGTGCCAGGGTCAGAGGCTTGCTCATCACTTCGTCTGAGCAGGTAAATCACACAAACATAAAACTATCAATAATCTGATAGGTTAACTCCCTTTACAGCTACCCGGCACAACTAAATTTGTAAGATCATCATTCTTGTTCTGGATACTTCTCTTCCTTAGTTTAAGATATAAGTTTCTGTTATAGAAGTTATAACTGATAAAATATTGCAAAGCTCTAAGTAGCATTTTTGTCATTGCAAACTTAACCAAAGGCATTGCTTTGAAAACTATGAAGCTAATTTGTAAAATCCTATCCTAAATCATTTGTAGCTATTTCAACAAGTTGGTTTCAAAGGATTCAGGGTTTAATTATTTACAGTGTCCACAAATGATAGCTAAACAATTTTGCGACATCTTTTCATCAGAAGTAAAAGTTATATAGATTAGAACCCTGCGCCAGTTTAGTGCTGAATGATTACCGTAGGCAGCAGCAAACTTGTCCAACATGAGCTGTTTCGTCGGCTGGGCTTTCACCACCTTCACAATGTCTGTTGTAAAGCGTTTCAGCTGAGCTCTCGGACTCAAAGTAATCACTTTTCTATCACCCGTTCCAAGGACCTGGAAAATCCAAAACCTAGATTCATAAACTGTTCATTATGTACAGGTTTTTTTTTGTCTTAGCAGCTGAATGTAGAAAGAATAACCTAGTTATTCTGTCATCAATTCTTTGGCATCAACAAAAGTGAAAATAATCTCAATGATTTAGAAAGAAAAAATCATATAAAGTAAATAATTGAGTTTGTGGGTGTGCAGAAATGAGATCTTAATACAGATGTCCAGAATATTGAGGGTTGTAAGACTGTGAGAAATGAATATGTGCATTGAGAGAAAAATGACCTGTATAGCGTGTGGAATGGCCTCAAAGAGCTCCTGCAGTTTTGTGTAACCATAGTCTGCAACACGGCACTGTTTTCCGTAGTAATGGTGGTATGCTGGGATGAACTTGGAAACAGGCATAGAGCATGTGGTCTGTTGCCGTAGAAGCTCCATCACCTCTCGTGAAATCTTCCCCAGCTCCTGCCAAGCTGTGCCCTTCATCAAGTCTGTGGGGGAGATGAGGGTAGTGAGAGGCAGGCCTTTAGAGAATTCAATCTTTCTACATTATTAGGCTACAGCAAGTGTCTTTTTCAGTAATTTGATGCAGGACAAATCACTTAGAAATATCCTTTTGCAAGATTATGTGTCTCGCAAGAGAAACGGTAAAGACCTTGTTCATTTTTCTTTTATTTCTGGTCAAATATGAATGGGCAAACCCTAAATTAGGACTAAACACAGAGAGAAAACGTTCCAGCAAAAACATTGTCATTGATAACCATGCCATAATAAATTTTGAGGTGTTAAATAGTTCCAATTTTAAAGGGCACAATTTTCATCTACCAATATATCTTTTTCACTCTTTGAAATTTCTTCTTCCAATTAATTTTATTCTAAAATACCATATGCCAGTCTATAAATTCCATGTGGAATAACTTTCATTACCAAAAAAAATGGGATATTTTTCTGTAGTAGATTAAAAATGTTTACCAAAAATATGAAACAAAGTGTGGCAAAACAAACGAAAACTGATTGATGAAAAGAGGATGCAAAATTACTGCACTGTATACAATACCTTTTTTCAGTAATTTTCTTGTTTTGTTTTGAATTTGCATGTATACATGTGTGGAGGGAGTGGCTTATTGTTTGCATCTCTTTTGGTTTATCAAATATAGCTCAATCAAATAATAATAGAGCAAATTTTTTTCAATGAAGTTCAATTTTCTGACATATTCCCTTTTTCAGAACAAGCTTCACCCATTTTTCATACATTTCATCTTGATAATAAGAGTTCAACTGTCAAAACTATTTCCTTCTTCAACAATCTACGGTTATACTTACTATATCATGTAAACATTCAAATAACCCTCTCCACCGACCTCCCCCTCCCATAAAAAATAAGCTTTAGCATTCTTTTAGGCGACACGAATAAATGAAAAGCTCACCATAAAAAGGCTCTCGATTCTGCTGAAACTGTATGACTTTCACTCCTGCCTTGGAGACAACAATTTCCACACCTGGCACACAACTGATGACATGTTCCAGTGGAATCCCGCCTTTCTTCTCTGCCTCAATCGGCCTGAACTCAGCAGCGTAGCATGCTGGGAAGCTGTTCAAAGACCAAACAAAGAGATTAGAATCTTCAGGTCTCGTGAGTCAATCTCCTAATGAGTTTTTGAATCAGAAACACTGTAGTGTAGAGCAAATTAACACTATCATGTCAGCAGACGATCGCTCACATTTAACAATAACAAATTTGCTCCATGTTGGAAGAAAAAAGATCAAGATTTACATCTTTTTTTTTTAATGCACAGAAAAACAATGTAGAGCATACACAATCACTCTCCAGTGATAAGTGCAGAACTACTATACAAAAGTAAAAGCAGCTTTAAAGCTCATCGGGTGTTTCTTTTAATCAAAGGATTTCACTTACATTTTCTCTAAATATAGTTGGACTTTGATTACAGTCTGCACTGGCTAATAGGCATGGGCCACTTGGCTAGCTTCTTGTATTAATATTAGTTTCATTTAGTTTTCTGATGGCTGCATCCCAAATCTTTCAGTCAATGATAATTCAACCATGCTGTTGGGCAGTTTAGATGGTGTCGTGATAAGCTGAGTGAAATGAACATTGGAATGGTGTTAGTTACCTCATGAGCGGGATGTAACCATTGTGGGACAGCAGCAGAGAGTGCAGTTGTGGGGAGAAGTGTTTGCGCAACATCAGTACGTTGGGAAGCATACACAAGTTGAGGGCTTCAACGTAATGTTCACTGCCCTCAGCACAGTGGATGGCGCATACAGGCAGTTCAAAGGCATCAATAACCTGGCACGAAACAAAATCGTTTTTAAGCCAAAAAAGAAATTTTTGTCTTCACTTTAATCTCTATTTCTTATTTTGAAAATTAGCACTTAAAAATTTTTGTGGATTTGTAGATATGTGAATCAACATCTGTGTTGTACACTTATGTCTAATTAGGTTTTATTAGCAAATGTTACACTACCTCTCCTTCAGTATTCTGGTTTGGTGTGGGAGTCCGTTTGATCCCGGGCTGTAGCTTAACCCAACGTCCACCTCCCCCAACCTCCATGATCTGAATTGTATCACGCATCTTGTAGATGTCAGACACACTCACAGTCTTATGGAATCTTGAAAAGAAATTACAGAAGCAGAAGTTTGAACAATAAGTTTATATTGGATGGTTAGAGAAAGGAAAATGAGGACATACAGAGGTATGAAGCTAATAATTCCAAATTGTTCAACATCCCCAAAGTTTTCTTCTGAGTTAAATATGCAGGAAAAGAGGCATTTTAAAAATAGACAAAACTTTACAGGGAAGAGAAAACAGTTCAAGTCTTCACTTTTGTCAAAGTATGACAATCATTATTGAGAGTTGTGTGAAGAGAAATGTGTTAAATAATTGCTCTTATTTTATACTAGTTTTTCTGGAATTAGTTATGTAAAAACGAATGGCTAACAGAAAGGTGAGGGGTACACTAAGAAAGAACTAGCCACGGAGAGATGACTCAGACATAGAAGCAGAGAGAGATAGAGAGTGAGAGAGATAGCACCAAACACAGGAAGTGATTTAGCACCATGGGACCAAAGAGAGATGGAGAGAAAAAGTTGTCATATGATTGTTACTATCATTCAACTTCATTCAGTTTTTTTGTTTTTTCACTTACCGTTGGTCAAAGAGATCAATGAGACGAGAGAGCGCCATCTTATTGTCTTTCTCCTCCATGAGAAGAGCAATTGTGTCCATCCTGAAGGGAAGAAACAAGTTGATGTCAGTGACACACACAATAACTAGCAAGGACCAGAGACGTCAATCAGAAATCACAAGTGTGTTGCTGTTTGTTAATCCTTGTCTACTTTTACTTTACTTGTGAAGCATGAACTTAGGTATTTGGTCATAGCTTTTTAGGTATGTAAACAGCTGTATGAAGTGACTGCTTTCACCCATGTATAAACAGGTCCTAGTCTGTTAGATTGTTTAGTGGACTGAATGTAGCAGCATTGTTTCTAGATTTTTTTTTTTTATGAAAAATAGTCAAACCATTGTTTTCTCTATTTTCTGCCTCTTAAAGACATGAGTTTTGATGTTTCAAAAAATTGCAGATGGCTTATCTTTTGACTCTTAAAAATTTCAGCTTTCAAATCTAGAAAAGTAAAGATATGGAATACACAAGCTGAACTCACTGGATTTTATACAAACACACGAAATAGGAGAGATTTTGAATCTGGAAACCAGGACAGGAAAAATGACAAATTAGATCCATAGATCCAAAGATCCAGATGTGAATTTCTTTCAAAGCAGCACCTTACATAAGTGATATAGCCACACATCAAAATCCAGAATCCTTCATCTGATCTTCACCTTATATAACAACAGCGGCAATTATTAGAAAAGTTGCTTTGCTTGTTTGATATAGACTTTTCACAATACAGTGATCTCAGGCCTTTTTGCACATCAAATGTAACCCTTCGTCAGGATGGGCAGGGCAAAAAATAGAAGCCACAAGCCATGGCATTTCACCGTTTAAAAAAAAAAAAATAGACAGGTTTGAAGTTGACTCCTTCCGGCGGGTTGAAAGTAAAGTTAGCCCATAACTCATCTAAAATGGGCGATTGACTTTGATCTTGCGTCAGAAAATCTTTACAGGTCTGCAGCAATTATTTTACTAACAGAGCTCTTTGTAAACAAAATCAGATGAGATGGTTATTCACTCCAGCAAAACAGGAAAGTAAATATACTAAAAATCCGTTTGAGGCCAAATACAATTCTGAAGGGCTATTTCATAAGCTTTGAAAGTAATTTCCCCCCTATAACAATAAAACTTGTAACAGACTTCTCAATTTGGAAGATCCATGTTACAAAAACCACAAGACTGTCTACCTGAGAGCTTCCCCTGGAGACTGGGAGCAGTCCGACTTGAGTTGGACATTGATTCGCTTGTAGCCGATCTTGCGACGGTGGAATTGAGATATGGCGAACCTCGCCTCTTGTTCTGTCGGCAGACGCAGTGTAGCCACTGAGGTGTTGTCAGCTTGGAGTCGCACCTGGATACTCAGAATCTGGAGATGGGATTTTTTGTTCACCGATTGACAATCTATAAATTCTTTGATGATCACTGACAAGAAAGATTAAGCATTATTGAAACTAAAAATGAAAGGAATATCTTCCATTAGCAAAGTAGCATAGCTTCCTCTTTCTTAAGTTGCTATAAATGTCAGTCAGGGCATCCAAAATCTGAAACCCCTGAGTTGCTTTCACTTAAGTTTTTGTGACGAAAAATCGACAGATAGTTGGATATAGCTGCCCAATAAGGGAAAATCTTAAATCTTTTCTTCATTATGAAGCAACAGAAATCCTCCTTTCCATAAACAGGGGTGTAGTTGAGAAGATCTTCAGGTCACAAACTATTTTCAGTCTTAAAATAGCTTTATCTGATGCCACTGCATATTCACCAATTGGTATTCTTCCACTTCTGAGAACAGCATATATTTGTCTGACTGTAAGTTTTAAAGATAAAATTGTGGTGTTAAAATATAATATGAGCAGGACTTACCTTAACATGGGGCTGAAATGTTGCGAATATCACCTTCCGCCAGTCCAGCGGAGAGATGTTATAATCCAGATTGGATACTATCAGCTCCACATAAGAGTCCATGGCAAGTCGGAAGTCGGGATGGAAATAGTCCGAGCTCGGATCACCTATTTCCACAGGCGTTGGTACACGGTAGATGTTACTTCCACGCTGTCGCTGCGGTGGTCGGATCGGCGCCTGCATGCCAGCAAATGGTGAAGGTGTGCGCTTGCCACTGTCCTGGAGCCCCATGATCCCAGGAGCAGAGGTAGATGGTGCTGACGGCAGTCTTGGCCGAAAACCTTTGTTTACAGTGGGAGCTGAGTTTCCATTTCCCTGGTTGATTTGTGGGTTAGGGCTGTAGGTCCTTAATGAATAAAACAACTTATGTACATATATTTTGGCCATGGGGTGAGAAAAGAGGAACTGGAACATGTTATGATATCTGAAATGATGGACAGGAAACAGCAGGGGAAGATAATGGAGAAGGTGATACATTGACTAACAAATGGGCTCAACCATGAAATATTCATGGAAGCTTTGAAATAAAAAAAAGAAATGATTCCCAGTGTTCTGAGAATAGCAATTGATGATGATGATGATGTAGCATGAGGTTGGAAACTGGAAAATTATCGCATTTAAGCTAATAGATCCTGTGGCATTAAAACTGAGGATTAAAAAAAAGTTGTCATAATATGGCAATCTCATCCCACATGTGACTAAAGTTCTTGCAGAAAAGAATTCATATTGTTTTGACTATGTTAAAACTTTAAAAAAACCAAAGGCCGAGCCTCCACAAGCATCTTGTTGTTTAAAGCTATAAGGTATTAAATCCTTGCGAACCTGTTTCTTGACTCCACTGTGGGGCTTGGTCGTCCATGAGTCTGACCAGTACTGGCTGGTCGAGTGGCCGGACTTGGTCTACGGTTGAAGCCGTCAGACTGATGTCTGCTCCTGAAAGGTCAAAGAGAGAAAGAGAAAATTCTGATGAACCATTGACAAGAGAATGCAAGAAATGTCACAAGAGATGGAGCTTACATTGAATTTAATTTTCTTATATTTAATCTACATGAGACATGGGGAGATCAACCTCCTTTTGAATCTTTTGAGTATACCAGTTACAGATAAAAACCTGAGTTGACTTCAAAATTATGGTTTGGATTAACAAAATACTTTGAAATAGCAGTTTCTTTTTTTTTTTATGTATTTTTTTTAATTACTGCTTAAGTGAAGAAAGGATACGAAAATAAAATTAAGAGCATTGGACTGACAGGTGGGAGATTCTGGGTTCAAACCTTGGCTGCTACTATGTTTGAGGGGTCCGCATCACATCTCAGCAGCCCTATACTTGGCTTGAAAAAGCGGAGGTCTTCATAAAATTAAAGAAAGTGCAAAGAAGGACAGATCATAAAGTTTCCTCAATAAGGCCATATGAGGTACTGTAGCAATTACTGAGTCATGCTCTTATCAGTGCCAGGCGAAATCCTCAATAGTTCTTCTAGCAAGGATGAGAGAGGCAGTCAACCCCAAACTGAGAGATCAGCTGGCAGATTTTTTTAAGAAATGGATCCTGTTCTGACCAAGATAGCAAACCTGTGTATCACTATCAACATTGGGCAGCCTTTCTAATGAAACTCCCCTTCTATGTCAAGTTTATGAATTATGGACAAGCATTTGATAGTGTAGATGGACATACCCTTTGGAAACTGCAAGAACACGAAGTCCCATTGAGAGTCAGCTCCATTTAATGTACAAACCAAAACACAAAGAGATGCAATGCCTGACAGTTATGAAGAAGAAGACTACCAGGGTTGCCTGTTATTGCAGTTTCTATTCTTCTTCCCATTTGAATGCATCATGGGAAGTCAGTGCACCAGTTCCCACAGCTGCTGAGCTCATCAAAGAGGTTCATTTTTTATGTATTTGGGCAGCATGGCTGATAGATGTCCAGGACCAAAGTCTTAATCAAGCTGAAAAACATTTGGGTAGCTAGAGGCACCAGCCAACAATTAAATGAAAATGTTTTTCACTCAAATTTTAAGACTGTGCTGCTCTATAGATGGGGAACTAAAGAATAATGATGACTCATGAAGACAAGTTCCAGACTATCACATGTCCGAGACATTAGATTGCAGAGAAAGTAGATCACAAGGAACTGACAACAGGCAGCACAGAGTTATTACAAAGACAAATACTATGAAGAAACTGTGGTTGGACTGGACACGTGTGCAGGAAGCAAACAACCAACAGCATCTGATAAGTCCCTGTTGAGAACCCAGTTTTGAAAGAGATGGAGATGAGATGCAGAGGCAGAGCTGACACGATAGGTACCAGACCGAGCTGAGCAGGAAACCGCTCAGAACAGAGAATGGTGGCGGCCTGTTGCTAAGTTTCTCTTGGGGCAGATCAAAGTTAGGAAGTTCCACATATCAAAATATGTGGTTTTCTTTGCACCATACGCAAAAAGATTGACAAAAAATGTGAATATAAAAATAAACATTTAAATGTGTTCACTGATATGTAATGATTGCATTGAAGATTAAAATTTTTTTTTCTTCATAGGATATATTTTTGAAGTAAATCTTTTCAAAAAAAAAATTTGAAATGGACAAATTTGATTACCGCTGAGCCCTGACTTAACCATACCTTGATTGTAACTGTGGTTGTGCAACTTCCTGTTTCTTATATCCGCCTGAAGCAGCTGTTCTGCCCCCAGGCCCAGTGTGGGAGTGGCTGCGTTGCCCACTGACCACCGGCTGACCATATGGCCTGACAAAACCGCCATCGTTGCCCTGCTGATGTTCAGTACTAGGCACTGACAGACTCCGACTTTGGTGTTGGTGTTGGTGTTGGTGCTGCTGCTGCTGCTGCTGCTTCACTCCAGTAAAGTCAACGCTCCCACTTGCTGCAGGCTCTGGGTGCTTAAAGTAAGCACCAGGGTTAAACTTGCTGGCCTGCGGACGTTGTTGACCTGAGGTAAATGTAGGCACAGGACCCAACAAACCAGGCTTCTGTATTGGATTCTCTTTCGAGGTTTTCTCGAACAGCTGAAAACATATAATATAAAAATCATTTTAACTTTCAACTTACAAACAATAGGAAACAAAAAATAGTTGCCGTTAGAAACTGCTAAAATGAGCAAAACTACAAATTTTAAAAAAATACTTTCAAAACAGCTGAAACATCAATACACAAACACTGTAATCACAAATTGAAACCCATTTTGCTGATTTATTCTAATTCAAACCATAGAATTTAATTCTGGACTCCTTTGAAAGTAAAACAAGCAGTGCTTCCTGAAAATTATTGACTCCATTTTGTAATTCAAAATTTTTTATTTAATTTACTTAGGTTGAAGAAAAAAAATTCAAAATGACAGATGTTAAGTGAGCTTAGAGGTGCAGTAGGAAAGTTTGTTTGTCTTTCTAGGGTATTATCATAATTAAAAATTGACCAATTTTATGGTCTTTCCAGGCCTAAGATTCATAAGATTCAAGGATTACTCACTGGAACAGGGCCTGTTTTGGAAAAACTTGAGTCTGGCCCTGCCTCTTTAGAGCGAGAAACTGGCAGTATAGATGGTGCTGACTGAATCATGTTTGGAGGTGGCATGAATTGGTATCCCGAGGGTGGCAAAGGAATGTCCTTGAGTGACATCTGCTGTGGAGCAGAGCCCTGTCGTCGAGGAGAGGAACCTTGACCGGGTCCTGGCGCCTCACTACTTGGAGAATCTCGGCGGGCAGCATTCAGTTTCTCCAGCAAGGCGCGTGCCTCGTCCACCTGGAAACTGGCGGGTGGGTCTCGCCCTGAGCTCCCCAGGAAATCGCTGGGGGTGAGCAGCTCAGACTTGGTGTAGTACTTTGCCGAATTGCTGTTGGGCAGGGTGTGGGTATGGTTTGGGCTGACTGGACTCTCTACGACCCCAGAGGTCATGCTAGCAGAAGGGACTCCCGCTCTGACAGGCCCTCCTGGAGTTTTGAAACCTCTCACATCCACAAGTTCTGATACAGGCACAAGTCTGCAGTCATTCTGTGTTACATAGGGAGCATCAGAAGACAGAAACATTGAAAGCTTGTCTTGATTTTCTGTTCACCAGAAAATCATTAAAGGATAAAAATACATTTCAACATGCAACTTTAAACAAGATGACCTTTTTACCTTAAACATCACTATAAAGATATACAAAATAATACAAGACTGACTCAAACAGCTGGTCTCAAAATTTTTTTAAACAGTCGAGAACTTCTTTGATTTGCCTCAGACACTCAGGTATTTTACTACAGACACACACAAACTCAAAAAAAAAATTGAAAACAACGTGGAAAGAAAATCTGTGTAGAATTTTATAATTTTCATTACAAAATAGAACAATCTTTACTTGATTACCCACACTTACAAGTACTCATTTTTTATATTTTCCTATTCGCTGACTTTTCATTAAGTGAATTTGGATGTGAAAAGAAGTCTAAAAATGTTATTAAGTGCAAAACCTTTCCACTCACTGAGCTGCTTGCCTCCTCTGGCGTGTAAGATCGACTGTTGTATCTTTCCCTAGCCGGTCGACGCTGCGGAGATGGACTCTCATTTCTTTTACCCAGGTATGTCCATTCTAAAACAACGTAAGGGGAAAAGGAAGATCGAGGAAAGCAAATGCAGTTAGCATGAGAAATTAACACAGATATGAACTTTTACTAAATTTCCCATTAAACCAAACTGACTTTCTGAACCCAGAAGAGCAGCTATCAAAAACAGCCTGTCACTCCAGCATGCTGACAGGATCTTTCACGGCCTGCAGGCAGGTAATCATTTTAAACTTGAGACAGATGTTACAGAGAAGTCAATTGCGACTTATCGTTCAGTCAGTCAAATAAATTCAAAGAAATAAATTTATCAGCAGCAGCAGCAGAAGTAGCAGTAGTAGTGGTATGCATAGAAGTGTTTCTTATAAACATGTTTCTTATAGTTTTGTTAAGCTATTAGCATATGACTTGGACTTGGCCAGTCAAACTTGGTTTACAAAAAAACTTTAGGGCTGGTGAAATTTGAATATTATGAAAAGACTATTTTTCACAGAATTATTTAACTTACTTTTTACCAGCACATGTAACTCACTGAAAAGCTGAAACCCATAATAGAATATTTCTGCATAGTTGTCTGTCCTCTAATTTCTTTTTTTCAAGCTCTAGATTTTTCCTTAAAAACTGACTGAATATGGGCCAGAGAGCATTCTATTTGGTAGCTGATGTATTATGAAATAATGCACAGCATATGTCCCTTTAAGGACTTTAAATTGATGAGTGGTTACCCCAAGAGAAAGATTTCCCATAAATTATCATTTGTAATAAAAAACCAACTGGAATACCTAGTTCGAATTTTAATCCGCCATGTTGGCTAAAAGAGGCTAAATCTTTAACCTTCGTATGCTCTAAAATAATTGGAGGCTGTGTGGTACTTTGTGACACTGGTCAGGTGGTCACTGGTTAAATCCCAACCACAGTGAACTTCGATCAGCTCTGGTAAATGGGTACTGGGCTAAAGGCAGTGCCATACAATCTCTGGAAGTATGCGGGAACGTTGAACATCCAAGTTTTCTGTCTATTCTGCGGAAAGTTTTAACATTAATTCCATGGTACATGAAGCATGCCCTATGATCTAGCAGAATTTCCCAAACACCTGTTCTCAAGCTACCATCACGGCAGATAAGTTTGCCACCTATCTTTTTTATACGGCTTGATAACTTCTAGTGTATGGATTATATCAAACAAACTTCTTACTTTTGCTGTTGACGTGAAAGGGTGACTCCTCTGGCAAACACACCGTGATCTTCCGGCCATACACATCTTCTCCGTTCATCCTCTTCTTGGCTCTGGCAAAACAAAAAACAACAAAAAATCAGTAATTTATCTCACGCCTTGAATCCATTTCATGTATCTTCTACAGACTGGTGGCTGTCAAGGTAAGACTTCTAACGACTGGTGGATTTAGTGTAAGCGTGTCAGCTGTCCTGGTAAGACCTGGTGACGGGTGGATTTAGTAAGTGTGGCTGTTGTAACTCTTCTAACGACTGGTGGATTAAGTGTAAGGGTGGTGTCTGTTGTAAGACTTCTAGGGACTGGTGGATTTAGTGTAAGGGTGGTGTCTGTTGTGGTAAGACTTCTAGGGACTGGTGGATTAAGTGTAAGGGTGGTGTCTGTTGTCGTAAGACTTCTAGGGACTGGTGGATTTAGTGTAAGGGTGTCTGCTATCATAAGACTTCTAGGGACTGGTGGATTTAGTGCAAGGGTTTCGGCTGTCGTAAGACTTCTAATTCTAGCGACTGGTGAATTTAGTGTGAGGGTGTCAGCTGTACGATTTTTAGCTATTGTTGGATTCATCGTAAGTGTGGTGGATGACGTAAAACGTTTAGCTATTGGTGGATTTAGAGTAAGGGTGATGGCTTTTGTGGCAAGACTTCTGGAGATTGATGGGTTTAGTGCAGGAGTGTGGCTGTCGAGATAAGACTTCTAGTATAGGGGCGCCGGATGATGTGATTCCTAGCGATGCATTGGTCTAAAATTGACATCTGGTTAGGCCATATTCAAAGACCATTATTTTGCTGTGCAGAGCAACGGTGAGTGGAGGGGACAAGCTAAGCCTTTCTGCAGGGAGCCTCCCGATGGTAAAACTAGAACCATCTCACCGAAACGATCTTTTTGTACAATGTGACGGCAGGGCAAAAAACAAAAAAAACAAAACGATGTCTTCTTTGCGTTCCCGGCCGGTCATGTCAAAATTCCAGCCCCCTCAAGGAGGCTGCTGGTCTGTTCAAGGCTGGCTAGTGAGCCCCAAAGTTTGTGTTATGGCCTCTCGCAGTTTCAAAAACAGGTCAGTCTTGCAGCATGTGAGCAAATGTATATTGTGCAATCCCACAGGTGCACATAGCAGAATTGGCTTTACCGAGTTTAAAATAAATAGATGTGCCCTGAATGAGTCATGGCCAATTCTGAGTCTGAAGGTGGCTCTTTGACACTTCCGTGGCTGTTGGTGCACGCCAGCTTTGATGTGGGTGTAGGGAGAAGGATGAATTGATGGGAAACCAAGAGAGCTCATACTTGCTCGATGCCTAGAATACATCAAACTTGGCAATACTTCCGTTTGGTCCGACCTACAGAGTATATAAAATAACTGAATAAAACGACGAGTATTTTCTATTGTGTAGCCGATGTTCACGTGCGTCAATCTTGGAGCACTGCTTTATCAAGGATAGATGGACACAGGCTGGACTGACCACTGTCACCGATTATTGCTGTCATTGTGTCTTCATTAACATGGACACTGATCAGATTACCAATTTTTAATCAGAAGGCTTTTCTTATAATTTTTTCAAAATATTCAGATGTAGTTGCAGGCCTTGGAATTATTGGACGTATTTTCCACTATAGGGTGAACGGACCAAAAATACTCCATGACACCCCTTGATATGTGGACAAAAAGGTAGGGGGGATAGTTGAAGTCATCTCAAAGTCGCTTGTGTAAAAAAAAAAAAAAAACTTGTAACGCGCAGCCATGACAGTGCTGTAGATGGTGGCTATATGTACAGTCAGGGAAAGGTATGTCGCAAAAGGACATATAAAAAGATCCAATTCTGCTTAAAAAAGGAATTCATTTACTAATGAATAAAGAACTACATCTACATCTATTTTTAGATCTTAGGGGCTGGTACGGAATAAAAAAAATTTTGAAAGCAATGGTTCAATTCACTGTATGAAGACTAGATGATTAGTCGTCTAGCAGATATTTTTGTAGAGGAGACTACACAAACTTTTACCAAGTCCCATGTTCACTTATAATGAGTATTTGCATGAATTGAGCTGGTTTGAAGCATTGTCAACAATGATCAGCAAAGTGTAAGATTGATAATTGTTGACAGAATGAACCATATTGATTTCAGCAAACCCGCGTGTCAAGGAGTGAATTCTGTGTTACAAGGAGTTTTGGGAGCAAGGGTACTCGAAAACTCTTCTTCATCCGCAAAAGGTTTAAAGTGGTGTACATATAGAATTTTTCCTGTTGTTCTCTTTGTATTATGGGGATCAAAACAGGTATATCTGTGTTTACTGCTTACCAGAAACACTACAAGATCCACAAACTTTATGAGCAAGAATAACTCAGAATTGTCAATGGATCACGTCGACGCCGGACTTGGACGTGTGGAAATCCTTCTGATTTTGATCTAGAAATGTAAGCTCTAACAGAAACTGGTCCAGCTCCGTGGGTCGGAGAGCGTGGGGTATCTGGAAATACCACTGGTAAAAAGTGGTAACCAATATCGTCAGAACCAATGGAAGCTTCAAAAAGAACAAGTCCAGATCTAATGATTTTCTATTCTTCCAAAGACTGACACGTCTAACGCGTGAGAAATTAGGTCTGCAAAGCTAAGCTTAAGATATATCGAAGTGCACTATTTTGTGCATTCAGAACAATGTCCGCTAGATTCTCATCTAGATATGCATGTGGTTCGCTTTCTCGCGAGAGAATGAAAGATACGCCAGATTGCATGCAGTATCAGATCTTGGTCTTCTTGCGGTTAGGCCAAGTCGCTCACTTGTCTGTGCTTCTGATTAGGCCTCCACTGTGTGAAACCAAGAGAAACGGCTTGCCTTGCAAGAACAAGTCATATGGGCGTGCAAGTCTTCATTTTCTGAGTTTATGTGTTATTTAAACACCTCGCCACACAGACACATACCCAAATCACCAAAAAAAAAAAGGGGGGGGGGGGGAAGGGAGAGAGAGAGAGAGAGAGAGAGAGAGAGAGAGGTTTGGGGGGGGGGGGCGCAAGAAGAAAGGGATAGAAGTATCACCAATGTTCTAAATCTTATGAGAATGGTTTTGTTTAACAACAATGAAGATCTCCTGAATCTCTCTCAGTATCTTGAGAAGAAGCATTGTTTATACCACATACTTTGCTCACTAATCCTCACACTTGGAAGACGTAACAACATTTAGTTGGCCTACACAAGGGCCAGAGATCTCCACATTGATTAGCACAACAGCTTTTGTTTTCCTTTTTTTTTTAACACGGCACGTCGTCATTTCGCTGCCTCTTGCTGCTGTAGTCTCAACATGTCCGTGAAAACAGCAGAGATAGAGCATTTCATGTGCCCTTCACATTACTCGCCGGTATTGGTTGGCTTCCAATAGCCTCCACATTAGGTCTCCACTCCAAATGTTGGATCAGAAGTCTGAACGCCGATGATCCTTGGCGCGGGTTCGGGTTCGAGTCCTGTTACTAGAGTAGACGAGTTTTAAGAGCCCCAGCTGTTAAGTTCCGACGTGTCTGGCCGTGTCTTACATTTAACTGATGCAGACAAGTCCTGAGATCACCATATTTTTTTATCATGGGCGGGGTAATTCGAACAACAGACAAACAAATAAGTGTTAGTAATTCCAACAGTACAAACCCATTCCCTTTTTGTTATAATTGTGTATCTTAAGAGTCGAGGCATGAAACAAAAGCCTAGTTCGTGTTCGCTAAATCAAAAAAAAAAAAAAAAAAGGGTACGTAGCCCAAAAATTCCAGACGATCGCAGGTTGATAGAATGTAACAAACACATTCCATTCAGACTGGGAAGATGACTGCTGGTGGTTGTGCGGTTCGGGCACCCGACCTGATATCAACAGGGGACTTCGTAACTCGTGTCCGGTATCATCTATCCTGCCTAACCGTAAAATGGTTTATCTACCCCAGGTTTCCTACTAGTCACATCTGGATGGGATTGAGGAGAGCTGTATTTTGGACGAGCCTCATTAAGATCAGACACCGTAGTGTGGCGAAGCATGACCCAACACAGTTTTAGCGATGACCACGTAATTAGTTCCCTGACCCTCACCACGCTCCTAAACACTCACTCACACACACACACATGATCAGACACCGTAGTGTGGTGAAGCGAGACTCAACACAGTTTTAGCGATGACCACGTAATTAGCTCCCTGATCCTCACCCCGCTCCTAGACACTCACACACACACACAAGATCAGCCACCGTAGTGTGGTGAAGCGAGACCCAACACAGTTTTAGCGATGACCACGTAATTAGCTCCCTGACCCTCACCCCGCTCCTAGACACTCTCACACACACACACACAAGATCAGACACCAAAGTGTGGTGAAGCGAGACCCAACACAGTTTTAGCGATGACCACGTAAATAGCTTGACCCTCACCCCGCTCCTAGACACTCTCACAAACACACACACACACACACACAAGATCAGACACCGTAGTGTGGTGAAGCGAGATATCAACAGGGGACTTCGTGGCTCGTGTCCGGTATCATCTATCCTGCCTAACCGTAAAATGGTTTATCTATCCCAGGTTTCCTACTAGTCACATCTGGATGGGATTGAGGAGAGCTGTATTTTGGACGAGCCTCATTAAGATCAGACACCGTAGTGTGGCGAAGCATGACCCAACACAGTTTTAGCGATGACCACGTAATTAGCTCCCTGACCCTCACCCCGCTCCTAGACACTCACTCACACACACACACACAAGATCAGACACCGTAGTGTGGTGAAGCGAGACCCAACACAGTTTTAGCGATGACCACGTAATTAGCTCCCTGACCCTCACCCCGCTCCTAGACACACACACACACACACACACAAGATCAGACACCGTAGTGTGGTGAAGCGAGACCCAACACAGTTTTAGCGATGACCACGTAATTAGCTCCCTGACCCTCACCCCGCTCCTAGACACTCTCACACACACACACACAAGATCAGACACCGTAGTGTGGTGAAGCGAGACCCAACACAGTTTTAGCGATGACCACGTAATTAGCTCCCTGACCCTCACCCCGCTCCTAGACACTCACTCACACACACACACACACACAAGATCAGACACCGTAGTGTGGTGAAGCGAGACCCAACACAGTTTTAGCGATGACCACGTAATTAGCTCCCTGACCCTCACCCCGCTCCTAGACACTCACACACACACACACACACACAAGATCAGACACCGTAGTGTGGTGAAGCGAGACCCAACACAGTTTTAGCGATGACCACGTAATTAGCTCCCTGACCCTCACCCCGCTCCTAGACACTCACACACACACACACACACACACAAGATCAGACACCGTAGTGTGGTGAAGCGAGACCCAACACAGTTTTAGCGATGACCACGTAATTAGCTCCCTGACCCTCACCCCGCTCCTAGACACACACACACACACAAGATCAGACACCGTAGTGTGGTGAAGCGAGACCCAACACAGTTTTAGCGATGACCACGTAATTAGCTCCCTGACCCTCACCCCGCTCCTAGACACTCTCACAAACACACACACACACACACACAAGATCAGACACCGTAGTGTGGTGAAGCGAGACCCAACACAGTTTTAGCGATGACCACGTAATTAGCTCCCTGACCCTCACCCCGCTCCTAGACACTCTCACACACACACACACACAAGATCAGACACCGTAGTGTGGTGAAGCGAGACCCAACACAGTTTTAGCGATGACCACGTAATTAGCTCCCTGACCCTCACCCCGCTCCTAGACACTCACACACACACACACACACACACAAGATCAGCCACCGTAGTGTGGTGAAGCGAGACCCAACACAGTTTTAGCGATGACCACGTAATTAGCTCCCTGACCCTCACCCCGCTCCTAGACACTCACTCACACACACACACACAAGATCAGCCACCGTAGTGTGGTGAAGCGAGACCCAACACAGTTTTAGCGATGACCACGTAATTAGCTCCCTGACCCTCACCCCGCTCCTAGACACTCTCACACACACACACACAAGATCAGACACCAAAGTGTGGTGAAGCGAGACCCAACACAGTTTTAGCGATGACCACGTAAATAGCTTGACCCTCACCCCGCTCCTAGACACTCTCACAAACACACACACACACACAAGATCAGACACCGTAGTGTGGTGAAGCGAGATATCAACAAGGGACTTCGTGGCTCGTGTCCGGTATCATCTATCCTGCCTAACCGTAAAATGGTTTATCTATCCCAGGTTTCCTACTAGTCACATCTGGATGGGATTGAGGAGAGCTGTATTTTGGACGAGCCTCATTAAGATCAGACACCGTAGTGTGGCGAAGCATGACCCAACACAGTTTTAGCGATGACCACGTAATTAGCTCCCTGACCCTCACCCCGCTCCTAGACACTCACTCACACACACACACACACAAGATATGACACCGTAGTGTGGTGAAGCGAGACCCAACACAGTTTTAGCGATGACCACGTAATTAGCTCCCTGACCCTCACCCCGCTCCTAGACACTTACTCACACACACACACACAAGATCAGACACCGTAGTGTGGTGAAGCGAGACCCAACACAGTTTTAGCGATGACCACGTAATTAGCTCCCTGACCCTCACCCCGCTCCTAGACACTCACACACACACACACACAAGATCAGACACCGTAGTGTGGTGAAGCGAGACCCAACACAGTTTTAGCGATGACCACGTAATTAGCTCCCTGACCCTCACCCCGCTCCTAGACACTCACTCACACACACACACACACAAGATCAGCCACCGTAGTGTGGTGAAGCGAGACCCAACACAGTTTTAGCGATGACCACGTAATTAGCTCCCTGACCCTCACCCCGCTCCTAGACACTCACTCACACACACACACACACACACAAGATCAGACACCGTAGTGTGGTGAAGCGAGACCCAACACAGTTTTAGCGATGACCACGTAATTAGCTCCCTGACCCTCACCCCGCTCCTAGACACTCTCACAAACACACACACACACACACAAGATCAGCCACCGTAGTGTGGTGAAGCGAGACCCAACACAGTTTTAGCGATGACCACGTAATTAGCTCCCTGACCCTCACCCCGCTCCTAGACACTCACACACACACACAAGATCAGACACCAAAGTGTGGTGAAGCGAGACCCAACACAGTTTTAGCGATGACCACGTAATTAGCTCCCTGACCCTCACCCCGCTCCTAGACACTCTCACAAACACACACACACACACACACAAGATCAGACACCGTAGTGTGGTGAAGCGAGACCCAACACAGTTTTAGCGATGACCACGTAATTAGCTCCCTGACCCTCACCCCGCTCCTAGACACTCACTCACACACACACACACACAAGATCAGACACCGTAGTGTGGTGAAGCGAGACCCAACACAGTTTTAGCGATGACCACGTAATTAGCTCCCTGACCCTCACCCCGCTCCTAAACACTCACTCACACACACACACAAGATCAGACACCGTAGTGTGGTGAAGCGAGACCCAACACAGTTTTAGCGATGACCACGTAATTAGCTCCCTGACCCTCACCCCGCTCCTAGACACTCACACACACACACACAAGATCAGCCACCAAAGTGTGGTGAAGCGAGACCCGACACAGTTTTAGCGATGACCACGTAAATAGCTTGACCCTCACCCCGCTCCTAGACACTCTCACAAACACACACACACACACAAGATCAGACACCGTAGGGTGGTGAAGCGAGACCCAACACAGTTTTAGCGATGACCACGTAATTAGCTCCCTGACCCTCACCCCGCTCCTAGACACTCACTCACACACACACACACACAAGATCAGCCACCGTAGTGTGGTGAAGCGAGACCCAACACAGTTTTAGCGATGACCACGTAATTAGCTCCCTGACCCTCACCCCGCTCCTAGAGACTCTCACACACACACACACACACAAGATCAGCCACCGTAGTGTGGTGAAGCGAGACCCAACACAGTTTTAGCGATGACCACGTAATTAGCTCCCTGACCCTCACCCCGCTCCTAGACACTCACTCACACACACACACACACACACAAGATATGACACCGTAGTGTGGTGAAGCGAGACCCAACACAGTTTTAGCGATGACCACGTAATTAGCTCCCTGACCCTCACCCCGCTCCTAGACACTCTCACAAACACACACACACACACACACAAGATCAGACACCGTAGTGTGGTGAAGCGAGACCCAACACAGTTTTAGCGATGACCACGTAATTAGCTCCCTGACCCTCACCCCGCTCCTAGACACACACACACAAGATCAGACACCGTAGTGTGGTGAAGCGAGACCCAACACAGTTTTAGCGATGACCACGTAATTAGCTCCCTGATCCTCACCCCGCTCCTAGACACACACACACACACAAGATCAGACACCGTAGTGTGGTGAAGCGAGACCCAACACAGTTTTAGCGATGACCACGTAATTAGCTCCCTGACCCTCACCCCGCTCCTAGACACACACACACACACAAAAGATCAGACACCGTAATGTGGTGAAGCGAGACCCAACACAGTTTTAGCGATGACCACGTAATTAGCTCCCTGATCCTCACCCCGCTCCTAGACACTTACTCACACACACACACACAAGATCAGACACCGTAGTGTGGTGAAGCGAGACCCAACACAGTTTTAGCGATGACCACGTAATTAGCTCCCTGACCCTTACCCCGCTCCTAGACACACACACACACACAAGATCAGACACCGTAGTGTGGTGAAGCGAGACCCAACACAGTTTTAGCGATGACCACGTAATTAGCTCCCTGACCCTCACCCCGCTCCTAGACACTCACTCACACACACACACACACAAGATCAGCCACCGTAGGGTGGTGAAGCGAGACCCAACACAGTTTTAGCGATGACCACGTAATTAGCTCCCTGACCCTCACCCCGCTCCTAGACACTCTCACACACACACACACACACACAAGATCAGACACCGTAGTGTGGTGAAGCGAGACCCAACACAGTTTTAGCGATGACCACGTAATTAGCTCCCTGACCCTCACCCCGCTCCTAGACACTCTCACAAACACACACACACACACACACACACACACACAAGATCAGACACCGTAGTGTGGTGAAGCGAGACCCAACACAGTTTTAGCGATGACCACGTAATTAGCTCCCTGATCCTCACCCCGCTCCTAGACACACACACACACACAAGATCAGACACCGTAATGTGGTGAAGCGAGACCCAACACAGTTTTAGCGATGACCACGTAATTAGCTCCCTGACCCTCACCCCGCTCCTAGACACACACACACACACAAAAGATCAGACACCGTAGTGTGGTGAAGCGAGACCCAACACAGTTTTAGCGATGACCACGTAATTAGCTCCCTGATCCTCACCCCGCTCCTAGACACTTACTCACACACACACACACAAGATCAGACACCGTAGGGTGGTGAAGCGAGACCCAACACAGTTTTAGCGATGACCACGTAATTCGCTCCCTGACCCTCACCCCGCTCCTAGACACTCTCACACACACACACACAAGATCAGACACCGTAGTGTGGTGAAGCGAGACCCAACACAGTTTTAGCGATGACCACGTAATTAGCTCCCTGACCCTTACCCCGCTCCTAGACACACACACACACACAAGATCAGACACCGTAGTGTGGTGAAACGAGACCCAACAAAGTTATAGCGATGACCACGTAATTAGCTCCCTGACCCTCACCCCGCTACTAGACACTCACTCACACACACACACACACACAAGATCAGCCACCGTAGGGTGGTGAAGCGAGACCCAACACAGTTTTAGCGATGACCACGTAATTAGCTCCCTGACCCTCACCCCGCTCCTAGACACTCACTCAAACACACACACACACAAGATCAGCCACCGTAGGGTGGTGAAGCGAGACCCAACACAGTTTTTGCGATGACCACGTCATTAGCTCCCTGATCCTCACCCCGCTCCTAGACACTCACACACACACACACACACAAGATCAGACACCGTAGTGTGGTGAAGCGAGATCCAACACAGTTTTAGCGATGACCACGTAATTAGCTCCCTGACCCTCTCCCCGCCCTTAGACACTCACAAACACACACACACACACAAGATCAGACACCTTAGTGTGGTGAAGCGAGACCCAACGCAGTTTTAGCGATGACCATGTAATTAGCTCCCTGACCCTCACCCCGCTCCTAGACACACACACACACACAAGATCAGACACCGTAGTGTGGTGAAGCGAGACCCAACACAGTTTTAGCGATGACCACGTAATTAGCTCCCTGACCCTTACCCCGCTCCTAGACACACACACACACAAGATCAGACACCGTAGTGTGGTGAAGCGAGACCCAACACAGTTTTAGCGATGACCATGTAATTAGCTCCCTGACCCTCACCCCGCTACTAGACACTCACTCACACACACACACACACAAGATCAGCCACCGTAGGGTGGTGAAGCGAGACCCAACACAGTTTTAGCGATGACCACGTAATTAGCTCCCTGACCCTCACCCCG
Source organism: Elysia crispata (assembly GCA_033675545.1). Lineage (NCBI taxonomy): Eukaryota > Metazoa > Mollusca > Gastropoda > Plakobranchidae > Elysia > Elysia crispata. Next base: position 260,321 of record JAWDGP010005682.1, read on the forward strand.
CTCCTAGACACTCACTCAAACACACACACACACACAAGATCAGCCACCGTAGGGTGGTGAAGCGAGAACCAACACAGTTTTAGCGATGACCACGTAATTAGCTCCCTGACCCTCACCCCGCTCCTAGACACTCACACACACACACACAAGATCAGACACCGTAGGGTGGTGAAGCGAGACCCAACACAGTTTTAGCGATGACCACGTAATTAGCTCCCTGACCCTCACCCCGCTCCTAGACACTCACACACACACACAAGATCAGACACCGTAGGGTGGTGAAGCGAGACCCAACACAGTTTTAGCGATGACCACGTAATTAGCTCCCTGATCCTCACCCCGCTCCTAGACACACACACACACACACAAGATCAGACACCGTAGTGTGGTGAAGCGAGACCCAACACAGTTTTAGCGATGACCTTGTAATTAGCTCCCTGACCCTCACCCCGCTCCTAGACACTCACACACACACACACACACAAGATCAGCCACCGTAGGGTGGTGAAGCGAGACCCAACTCAGTTTTAGCGATGACCACGAAATTAGCTCCCTGACCCTCACCCCGCTCCTAGACACTTACTCACACAAGATCAGACACCGTAGTGTGGTGAAGCGAGACCCAACACAGTTTTAGCGATGACCACGTAATTAGCTCCCTGACCCTCACCCCGCTCCTAGACACTCACACACACACACACAAGATCAGACACCGTAGGGTGGTGAAGCGAGACCCAACACAGTTTTAGCGATGACCACGTAATTAGCTCCCTGATCCTCACCCCGCTCCTAGACACACACACACACACAAGATCAGACACCGTAGTGTGGTGAAGCGAGACCCAACACAGTTTTAGCGATGACCACGTAATTAGCTCCCTGACCCTCACCCCGCTCCTAGACACACACACACACACACAAGATCAGACACCGTAGTGTGGTGAAGCGAGACCCAACACAGTTTTAGCGATGACCATGTAATTAGCTCCCTGACCCTCACCCCGCTACTAGACACTCACTCACACACACACACACACACACAAGATCAGCCACCGTAGGGTGGTGAAGCGAGACCCAACACAGTTTTAGCGATGACCACGTAATTAGCTCCCTGACCCTCACCCCGCTCCTAGACACTCACTCAAACACACACACACACACAAGATCAGCCACCGTAGGGTGGTGAAGCGAGACCCAACACAGTTTTAGCGATGACCACGTAATTAGCTCCCTGATCCTCACCCCGCTCCTAGACACTCTCTCACACACACACACACACAAGATCAGCCACCGTAGGGTGGTGAAGCGAGACCCAACACAGTTTTAGCGATGACCACGTAATTAGCTCCCTGACCCTCACCCCGCTCCTAGACACTCACACACACACACAAGATCAGACACCGTAGGGTGGTGAAGCGAGACCCAACACAGTTTTAGCGATGACCACGTAATTAGCTCCCTGATCCTCACCCCGCTCCTAGAAACACACACACACACACAAGATCAGACACCGTAGTGTGGTGAAGCGAGACCCAACACAGTTTTAGCGATGACCACGTAATTAGCTCCCTGACCCTCACCCCGCTACTAGACACTCACTCACACACACACACACACACACACAAGATCAGCCACCGTAGGGTGGTGAAGCGAGACCCAACACAGTTTTAGCGATGACCACGTAATTAGCTCCCTGACCCTCACCCCGCTCCTAGACACACACACACACACACAAGATCAGACACCGTAGGGTGGTGAAGCGAGACCCAACACAGTTTTAGCGATGACCACGTAATTAGCTCCCTGATCCTCACCCCGCTCCTAGACACTCACTCACACACACACACACAAGATCAGACACCGTAGGGTGGTGAAGCGAGACCCAACACAGTTTTAGCGATGACCACGTAATTAGCTCCCTGATCCTCACCCCGCTCCTAGACACTCTCTCACACACACACACACACACAAGATCAGCCACCGTAGGGTGGTGAAGCGAGACCCAACACAGTTTTAGCGATGACCACGTAATTAGCTCCCTGACCCTCACCCCGCTCCTAGACACTCACACACACACACAAGATCAGACACCGTAGGGTGGTGAAGCGAGACCCAACACAGTTTTAGCGATGACCACGTAATTAGCTCCCTGATCCTCACCCCGCTCCTAGACACTCACTCAAACACACACACACACAAGATCAGCCACCGTAGGGTGGTGAAGCGAGACCCAACACAGTTTTAGCGATGACCACGTAATTAGCTCCCTGATCCTCACCCCGCTCCTAGACACTCTCTCACACACACACACACACACACAAGATCAGCCACCGTAGGGTGGTGAAGCGAGACCCAACACAGTTTTAGCGATGACCACGTAATTAGCTCCCTGATCCTCACCCCGCTCCTAGACACACACACACACACAAGATCAGACACCGTAGTGTGGTGAAGCGAGACCCAACACAGTTTTAGCGATGACCACGTAATTAGCTCCCTGATCCTCACCCCGCTCCTAGACACTCTCTCACACACACACACACACACAAGATCAGACACCGTAGTGTGGTGAAGCGAGACCCAACACAGTTTTAGCGATGACCTTGTAATTAGCTCCCTGACCCTCACCCCGCTCCTAGACACTCACACACACACACACACACAAGATCAGCCACCGTAGGGTGGTGAAGCGAGACCCAACTCAGTTTTAGCGATGACCACGAAATTAGCTCCCTGACCCTCACCCCGCTCCTAGACACTTACTCACACACACACACAAGATCAGACACCGTAGTGTGGTGAAGCGAGACCCAACACAGTTTTAGCGATGACCACGTAATTAGCTCCCTGACCCTCACCCCGCTCCTAGACACTCACACACACACACAAGATCAGACACCGTAGGGTGGTGAAGCGAGACCCAACACAGTTTTAGCGATGACCACGTAATTAGCTCCCTGATCCTCACCCCGCTCCTAGACACACACACACACACAAGATCAGACACCGTAGTGTGGTGAAGCGAGACCCAACACAGTTTTAGCGATGACTACGTATTTAGCTCCCTGACCCTCACCCCGCTCCTAGACACTCACACACACACATAAGATCAGACACCGTAGGGTGGTAAAGCGAGACCCAACACAGTTTTAGCGATGACCACGTAATTAGCTCCCTGACCCTCACCCCGCTCCTAGACACACACACACACACACACAAGATCAGCCACCGTAGTGTGGTGAAGCGAGACCCAACACAGTTTTAGCGATGACCACGTAATTAGCTCCCTGACCCTCACCCCGCTCCTAGACACTCACTCACACACACACAAACACACAAGATCAGATACCGTAGGGTGGTGAAGCGAGAATCAACACAGTTTTAGCGATGACCACGTAATTAGCTCCCTGACCCTCACCCCGCTGCTAGACACTCACACACACACACACACACAAGATCAGACACCGTAGAGTGGTGAAGCGATACCCAACACAGTTTTAGCGATGACCACGTAATAAGCTCCCTGACCCTCACCCCGCTCCTAGACACTCACTCACACACACACAAACACACAAGATCAGATACCGTAGGGTGGTGAAGCGAGAATCAACACAGTTTTAGCGATGACCACGTAATTAGCTCCCTGACCCTCACCCCGCTCCTAGACACTCACACACACACACACACACAAGATCAGACACCGTAGAGTGGTGAAGCGAGACCCAACACAGTTTTAGCGATGACCACGTAATAAGCTCCCTGACCCTCACCCCGCTCCTAGACACTCACTCACACACACACACACACACAAGATCAGACACCGTAGGGTGGTGAAGCGAGACCCAACACAGTTTTAGCGATGACCACGTAATTAGCTCCCTGACCCTCACCCCGCTCCTAGACACTCACACACACAGACACACACAAGATCAGACACCGTAGAGTGGTGAAGCGAGATCCAACACAGTTTTAGCGATGACCACGTAATTAGCTCCCTGACCCTCACCCCGCTCCTAGACACTCACTCACACACAAGATCAGACACCGTAGTGTGGTGAAGCGAGACCCAACACAGTTTTAGCGATGACCACGTAATTAGCTCCCTGACCCTCACCCCGCTCCTAGACACACACACACACACAAGATCACTCACCGTAGGGTGGTGAAGCGAGACCCAACACAGTTTTAGCGCTGACCACGAAATTAGCTCCCTGACCCTCACCCTGTTCCTAGACACACACACACACACACACACACAAGATCAGACACCGTAGTGTGGTGAAGCGAGACCCAACACAGTTTTAGCGATGACCACGTAATTAGCTCCCTGACCCTCACCCCGCTCCTAGACACTCACTCACACACAAGATCAGACACCGTAGTGTGGTGAAGCGAGACCCAACACAGTTTTAGCGATGACCACGTAATTAGCTCCCTGACCCTCACCCCGCTCCTAGACACACACACACACACAAGATCAGACACCGTAGTGTGGTGAAGCGAGACCCAACACAGTTTTAGCGATGACCACGTAATTAGCTCCCTGACCCTCACCCCGCTCCTAGACACTCACACACACACACACAAGATCAGACACCGTAGTGTGGTGAAACGAGACCCAACACAGTTTTAGCGATGACCACGTAATTAGGTCCCTGACCCTCACCCCGCTCCTAGACACTCACACACACACACACACACACACGCCCTCTCCCCTATCTTTCTTTCATAACGCCCAAGATGTTTTGGAATCCACGATTACCTGGAACTGAAGCGTCAGCTGCCCTGAAAGACCAGAGGCACCATCACGCAGTGTAAGTGGAGATACCGCGGCTTTATTCCGCGGAATCATGTACGATAATACCGCCGCAATGGTCAATGCTACCCTTATCAAGAGGCTGACACTCATTGATACTGAGCCTTCGCCCACCGCCGGGGAGAATGAAGGGATCAAGGAGGCACTTGATTAGACTTGGCGATCAGATCAGCGATAGGACTAGGACCTAACTTTTTGACTCGGAGGGTCTCCTGGTGTGACGGCGGGAGGACCAGGATTCGGACCAGTGGCTAGCTAGAGCTGTTTCTATATTTGGGTTGATAATATCCAGTCTAGTAGCTAGAACGTCATGTGAGCATTGCTGTTTCTATATTTGGGTTGATAATATCCAGTCTAGTAGCTAGAACGTCATGTGAGCATTGCTGTTTCTATATTTGGGTTGATAATATCCAGTCTAGTAGCTAGAACGTCATGTGAGCATTGCTGTTTCTATATTTGGGTTGATAATATCCAGTCTAGTAGCTAGAACGTCATGTGAGCATTGCTGTTTCTATATTTGGGTTGATAATATCCAGTCTAGTAGCTAGAACGTCATGTGAGCATTGCTGTTTCTATATTTGGGTTGATAATATCCAGTCTAGTAGCTAGAACGTCATGTGAGCATTGCTGTTTCTATATTTGGGTTGATAATATCCAGTCTAGTAGCTAGAACGTCATGTGAGCATTGCTGTTTCTATATTTGGGTTGATAATATCCAGTCTAGTAGCTAGAACGTCATGTGAGCATTGCTGTTTCTATATTTGGGTTGATAATATCCAGTCTAGTAGCTAGAACGTCATGTGAGCATTGCTGTTTCTATATTTGGGTTGATAATATCCAGTCTAGTAGCTAGAACGTCATGTGAGCATTGCTGTTTCTATATTTGGGTTGATAATATCCAGTCTAGTAGCTAGAACGTCATGTGAGCATTGCTGTTTCTATATTTGGGTTGATAATATCCAGTCTAGTAGCTAGAACGTCATGTGAGCATTGCTGTTTCTATATTTGGGTTGATAATATCCAGTCTAGTAGCTAGAACGTCATGTGAGCATTGCTGTTTCTATATTTGGGTTGATAATATCCAGTCTAGTAGCTAGAACGTCATGTGAGCATTGCTGTTTCTATATTTGGGTTGATAATATCCAGTCTAGTAGCTAGAACGTCATGTGAGCATTGCTGTTTCTATATTTGGGTTGATAATATCCAGTCTAGTAGCTAGAACGTCATGTGAGCATTGCTGTTTCTATATTTGGGTTGATAATATCCAGTCTAGTAGCTAGAACGTCATGTGAGCATTGCTGTTTCTATATTTGGGTTGATAATATCCAGTCTAGTAGCTAGAACGTCATGTGAGCATTGCTGTTTCTATATTTGGGCTGATAATATCCAATCCAGTAGCTAGAACGTCATGTGAGCATTGCTGTTTCTATATTTGGGTTGATAATATCCAGTCCAGTAGCTAGAACGTCATGTGAACATTGCTGTTTCTATATTTGGGTTGATAATATCCAGTCCAGGACGGCCCTAACTCTTAACTGGTCTCTCTCTCTCTCTCTCTCTCTCTCTCTCTCTCTCTCTCTCTCTCTCTCTCTCTCTCTCTCTCTCTCTCTCTCTCTCCCTCCCTCCCTCCCTCCCTCCCTCTCTCTCTCTCTCTCTCTCTCTCCCACTCCCTCCCTCTTTCCCTCTCTCTCTCTCTCTCTCTCTCCCTCCCTCCCTCCCTCCCTCCCTCTCTCTCTCTCTCTCTCTCTCTCTCTCTCTCTCTCTCTCTCTCTCTCTCTCCCGCGCTCTCTCACTCTCTCTCTCTCTCTCTCTCTCTCTCTCTCTCTCTCTCTCTCTCTCTCTCCCTCCCTCTCTCTCTCTCTCTCTCTCTCTCTCTCTCTCTCTCTCTCTCTCTCTCTCTCTCTCTCTCACACACACACACACACACACACACAGAAGAGTCAATAAAGTGACTAAGCACCGAAAACAAAAGTTGTTATGGACGTTGCCTTTGTGGAGGTCATCCAATCAAAAATACAGAAACGCTTGCCATGGGGATTGTTGGGGAAGATGGAATACTGCAGGCTGGCCTCAAACAGGCTATAATCAGATATATGAAAACGCAGGGATAACCCTTTCTTGTAAGTCAAGGATAGTGAAATCTTTTTGAGACCTGAATATGACATTTTAAGAAATATTTTAATGTATATTTTATTCAAATAAATAATCGAACATCATCTGTTTTTAAGTTCAGTGAATTTCTCTTCTTTTGTAATCTCTTTGACTTTGCATAATTTTGTCATTGCTCTCTTCTCATTTTTACGAGACGACTGATGCTTGAGAAAAGCATATCAGTTTATAAATTCATCCCAGATACAACGAGTTAGACATGACCCTATATGACCTCAGATAGCCAAGCTGTTCAGAGCTCCAGCCTTCAGCCTTGCCAGAATAAAATGCTAATCTTAGAGCAGTACATGAATGGCAGTCGAACCGCTACTCCAAAATAGAGAAGAAAATAGTTTCTTCACTTTAATTTTCGATCCCTCAGGTTTTAAATATTTTAAACAACTCTTCTCAAGGCATACAAAAATCACTAAAACTGCAAACTATTTAGAACATTCATTTCATATGGCCTCTCAACAGGGCAGTATTAATCATTAAATAAATGTTTTATAGCTGTTTAATATAATCTCTAAATTCAAATCAAAATATGAACGAGACCAGCCGCATCAATTGTTTTCAACACAAAAATGATTTACAGAAAATAAAGTAAGAAAGTGTAACATGCATTGAGATTTTGAAATTGAAATGGATGACAAGCAGTATGTAGTCCTAGTTTTATCTTTTTATTCAATATTATGCTCTTAATTTCTTGAGTAGTTAAATACTGTGGCTCTCCGTGTTGTATGCTTTTTTCATTTAGCTGTAAATTTAACACTATTTGATCTGTCTACTTACTTACTTACTGCCCTTTTTGCCGTAGGCAATTAGGGCAGCATTTTTTTTTTGATCTGTCTACATCATTAAAAAAAAGTTAAGTATGACTTTGTGAGTGTAAATGGGTTTCTTGAAATTAGAAATACAAACTTTAAATACGATACATTCAAAAGGTTGCTGTGAAGCAGCCAGATAGTTGGCTCGGTTATTATAAATTAATTGCTTCCATCTCCCTGTTTCACAACTGTTTTAAAGTCAATCATTAATGAGGCAGCCTAGACATATCAGACACAAGTCCAACATTTTATTTCACTGATCTCTGTTTCAATGATGTAAAAAAAACATTTGTTATACATAATTGAGGGATAAAATACAAGTGTACATGTTCTGTATTTCATTTTAAAATAATAAAAAGGTCATGAAATACTTCATTATTGGCAGCTCTAACAAAACAGAATCTGAGCAACTTGTGTGTTAACAGATCCTCACATTTGGTTTTGTGCTAAAAGAGTGTACACTGTTTATAAAGTTTGGGTTCTATAATAGAATTTGCAGCTATAGCTTCACTGGAAATGATTGTAAGATTGGCAAAGTTTTGTCTACTGCATGATATTGCTGCCACCCCCTCCTCACACTTCCTTTAAAAAAAAAAAAAAATAAAATAAAACAAAGGAAAAAGAAAATAAACTTATGAAAAAGTAAAAATATTTCAGGTAGACAATGAGGCCTTGGCTTCAATGAATGAGATTCATCCATGTGACATATAACTCATTCTTCAACACTGCATATTAGCCCAAAGCCATTGATTCTTACATAGATGAACATATTATAAAGTAGACATACTAAGTGTGTCCTATAGGAAAGATGTGCCAAACAGACACACTGGAACACACTCCCACTGTGATAAAAAGACTATATTGGAAGGCATAAATGCTTTTATATTGGAGCATTTTTATGCATTTTATCATGCATGAGACCCACCCACTTTGAGTATGTATTCAGTGAGCCCTGACTCCTGATATAGCTTGGGCGGGACTTAGATCTATTTCTCTCATCATAATGATTTACAATCTAACAAACAGTTTACTAAATAATAACTTACTGTAAATGATTTGAAAAATTGCAATTTAAAAATGCTTACATCTTTTCCACAATGTACACATCAATCTCTAGGCGGTGCTGCTATCGCCTCTACACAAAAATCTCCATATGTTCCAAAGTGTATCTATAACTTTTGCTATGACACAGACTGACACATCCAAAGACACCATCATTATAACACACAACAGTGTAACAGTATGACACAGACTGACACATCCAAAGACACCATCATTATAACACAAGACAGTGTAACAGTATGACACATCATGACACTTTCACTACAGCAAATGACACAGCATCAGTATGACACAGACACTATCTTCATAACACATGGCACTGCATCGCTATCGTGAAACAAACTGAAACATCCACAGACACCATCACTATGACACAGACTGATATCCCATAGCTATGACATAGACTGACGCATCTTATGCACAAGAATCTCCAGTAAAAGCTAATAACAACTGACCTCTCCATTAGTTCCAGGGTGCCAAATTTGAGCACAGCGTAGAGATGACCGATGGAGATCACCTTGCCTCCGCAGTTACTGGACAGCATCTTGAGGATGGTACTCACCCGCTCCAGAGCTGCATCTTTATCGTAGCCATACACAATGCATACAGCGTCAGTGTTGTCCTGGATGAGATAACAAAAATAAGTCTTAGTGATTATTAAAGCCAATTTTACTAGAGACCACGAGAACCATTTCAAATAGTTCAATGCTCCGCACTTCATTAAACCTTTACATATAACTCTTATGAAGTCTACTTAGTTAGTAATTGTGAAGGAATAAAGTAATAGGGTCTCATAAAAAATTAATATTCTTAATACAAATTAATTTAGAAGACTGCAGTGGCATTTCAATCGCTAGATTCTAACACAAAATTAGGTTCAGTAGAATTTTACAAAAATTCAAAGAATTCTGTTCCCAGTTTCTATTCAACTAAATGTTTGGGATACAGCTGCCTAACCCATACCACTTCTGCTTTAAATCTATTCAGAAAATCTTTAAAACAGCTTAACTGTTTAATATTGATTTACTGTCCTTAACACTGACGTCCAACCAGGCTGGGATGGGGTGACCCATCTAATTTTCGTTTTTATGGTATGATTGTTGTAACTTCTAACTCCTTTTACCAGCTTTACATTGCATGAATTGAATAAAACTTATATGTCACATATAGATTTGCAGTAGATTCTTGTTAGCCATTGTCAGCTACTGATTAATTTAAGTGCATGATGCTGATAATACCGTAATAGTACGAATACAAATGAGTTAAACAACCTTAATTACATTTTCTATTTTCTCTACATAATTTTTGGCAAATAAAAGCAAAAAACTGTTTTGTGTGCAACAAATTCTGTTTTCAGAAATACCCTGATATTCTTAATACTCCAAAGGTAAATTTTCAAACAAATATTGGGAAAATATATGTTTTTAATTCATGCATCTGAAATATATTATAGATGTGCCTCAAACCCAGGAATAGCCATAGGCCTTGTATGATGAGGAGTAGAAGAAATATCCTGCAGCAAAATCACCTAACATCCCATAATACAACAGACTATAGCTTGAATAAATAAACAAAACTTGAAAACCAAGCGAAATCAAGAAGTGTAAATTGCTGGTAGTTGGCAAACTGAACTCACCTTCTGGCCCGCCGAGACAGGCAAATCTCGAATGAGATCCTCATACAGGAAGTGCTCAGTAGAACATGCCAGCAGCGCCTCACTAACCTGAGCTTTATGGATGAGCACCACTTCAAACTTCTTTCGGTGCCGCAGGTCGGACAAATCTGATGCAAAGTTGACATCACCTGAGAAAGTAGACAGATGACAAGTCACTTTATAATAGTATTAACTGGGGGTTGTTACATTAAAATAAGATGGTTGAGGAGATTGCAAATGAAGGCTCAGCCCGTTTTCTACCTTACGTTCCACAGATTTAATGCTATGGTGTATAAAATCCTTCGTGAATGTATAACTTATTTTACCTAGAGAAATCTTAGTAGTGTAAGTTTGAGATTCAGTCCAAGAAGCTAAGCTCACTTTTGATGTAATATGTTTGGCAGTAGAGTTAAAAACCGTAATGATGTCCAGTTATTTCACTTTGACCCTCTTTGCCATCATAGATTGATCCTGAAAGTTATTACGTGATTATCACCCTTGAGTGCTTGGCTGCCACTTGAACAGTTACATTTGGAGCCACTTCTCACCATTTCAGGTAGAGAAAAATATTAAATTGTTCATAAAGAGATTTTACCCTGATCTGGCATCTCTCAGATCACACATTCATTTGATTTGACAACTTTAAAAATTTAACAACATGGATTTATACTGATTGACCAATTTACTTGCCATTTCCACTTGACCACTTGCTGAGGTAAATTCTCACATCAAATTCTTAGCACTGTAATCAAAGAATACTTTCCCATTTTCCAATTCAGACATTTTTCAAGGGGCAAATATTTTTTGTATCTAGTTTGAAGATAAGTGACAGAACACTGATAAAAATTTCAGTACATTGATCTGTTATTTTTCCCCATATGGGATTACCTTCCAGTGATCTTAGATGCGCTTTTATTAGTTTACACTTGACACTATTCTGCCCTGTATTTTTATTGTTACATTAGAGACTTCTAGGTTGGCTTCAAAACAAGCCAATTGATCAAAAAATTTTCATTTGAGCATATCTTTTAAAATCAACCTTTTTTTTTCCTTCAAGATACATTTTTCATAAGACATATTTCAGAAAATTAAATCTTAATCTAGAGCTCTGTAAAAAAAAATTCCTTGACCATGTCTCTTACTTGATATCAAAATAACTTTTGTGCCTGGAGGATGCGAGTCAGAGAACCTTCGCATGCTCTGCCTGATCTTGTCATCTGCCGCATTCTTAGCTGTGGCGTTGATGTGCACAACGTTAATCTGTGAAAGTAGGTGATGGTGCCAGAGCACAATTTTAAAAACATGTGCCAGTTTTCTAACATGACAATGGAAAAGGAGACTATCAAAAAGGATCTTTAAGGGCCCTGGAATTTGGATTTATAGTGTTCCACTTTATTTCAAAATTCAAATCTATCTTTGCCACTTTATGATTAACTATTAGATGTAAAATTTTAAAGTTTGACTGAAACTGACCCAATGAAAACTCACGGTGAAAATGATGTTTTGGATTACTCATATCCATACAATATTATAAAACATTTTCTTTAAAATAAACATTAGATATGTTCACAAAAAATAATTTCACTATACACATTTCAACAAGAAAATTGAAAAAAAAAGAGTGATTACTTCTGTTACATTCACTATCTTACCTGCCCATCATTCAAGTCCTTGATCGTTGTGTCTGCTTCTTTAATGATATCACAGACACAGATAAACTCTGCTTCTCGACAATCTTGGAAAAATCTTTCTCTTATCCTCTCTATTATCTTCAATGCGGATTTCCCTTTGGGAACACAGCAGTTCTCTATGTCCCAGAACACTCCAACTGCTTTCAATGTACTCATACCTGACAAGACAAACAAGAAAAGATAAGAACGTTTTTTTCACTTGATTTAATTCAACTGTTATACTCTTTACGACAATATGATATGGAGTGGGTTTAAACTAGGCTATGACTTAATCAGAAATATTAAAGTTGATGAACAGGTCTTTAACCTTTATATCAGGAATGAGAACCACACACAAAATTTTTTACTGAACCTTTTTAAGTTGGTCAATGTAAGCGGAATAGACATAAGCACCCCCTCCCACCCCAAAAAAAAATCAACTAATTAAAACAAAATTTGATTGTATTGTACTCAGAGCCATGATTGTGGAGCATTTTTTTAAAACTGATTTAACTTTTTTTTTTCCTGTGGCCAGACTAAGAGGTCGAATGACCTTTAGCACATCTACAACTGTGTCCCCCAAATGTTTTGCTGGCTCAACTGAGGCAACATAACGATTAGCTTATCCGAGTAAATATAGAGGCCTATATTCTAGCTTACATATTAACTAGCATTTTTCTCAAAACATTTGAGCTCAATATGATTAATATAGATTAACATTTATTTTAACAGCATGCTTAACAAAGCCTAGCTAAGCTAGTGTGGTCTTGCGCTGTTGAGACAGGAACAAAGAAATGTGCCTAGAGCCTAAGAGCGTGGGCGGGCCGGATGTAGGCAGTGTGTATCTAGAAGTAGATCTAACTTATCGTAGGCTCGCATCATTTGAGGCAAACAGTGCAATTTTCTCCCCTCTGCTGGCATTAACGAATAGCATCCTTTCAGAGCCTCCAATACTAAACAATTCTTGTTTCGATCATGCCATTTTTTTTTGTGAAAACAAAACGAAAGTAATGATGGTCCCAAGCCTATATTAGAAGAAAGTAAAACTGAAAAAATACATCAAGAATCGTAACTACGTACACATATTTTGTGTTTTAGTGTGTAGTACATCAAATTGTTTGAATAAACCTCTTTTTAGACTTGTGTGGTTTCCTTTTTGAGTAAATAACATTTATAAATTTACCATTCTAACTATAAGTAACGAAATGGAGACACTGCAAAGGGAAACCACAATCATATATTCATAAGTAACGATAGGGAGACAACCTGGCTTTTTTATAACGGACTTATTTCCCGGAACTGGATAAAGTCAACACTTTTTTTTGGTCCTGGGGTGTTGACTTTAAGCGGATTTCTCTGTACACTATAGGCCTATCACCCAGTTTTATACTTTAGCCCATGTTGATACTGACTCGATGTTAAAAAAAATATTGCAATTGTCATAGAATTATATTTGCTTCTGTAAAATTTTACACAAGTTTAACCTTAAGCCATTACAGACAAAAGTTTCCATCTGGCACAAGGACAGGATTTACGGAGATTCCCAAGACTGTTCAAACTATATAGAATTCCATAAATTTACAGAAAATTCTCTTCCCTGTTATATAACAATTTGTTTCAAACAATCTACTTTACTCCTTTCTGTTGCCACTGAGGATTCTTTTCATTTGTTATACAGCATGAGCTAGCTGACTATATTCAGGTGCAGTTCTATAGTAAATGTGGCATGTATCAACTTGACAGCAACCTGTGGTTTTGTATCAGAAACATCTGTGTCGGCAAGTGTTAGTGAATTATAAGCTAATCTTTAAGTTGAATGGAACTTCAATTTCTAGGCTTTTTATAACAAACAAGGGTACCTCTGACTTTGTGAATATAACATTGTCAATAATCATAGATCTATCTACTCTATCGTTCTCAAACTATAATTTTTTTAAATAATACAATTTATTCTATAAATTCGTAGTTATAAGTCCTCTGGTTATTTTGTAAATTTAATGAAGGAAATACTATTGATTTGATGCTTAAAAATAAAATGATTTGCTGTCGATTTGCTAAAATAAAATGAACGGAGAGAGAGACATGACAAATAGATCTATTGGCCTATTGCCAAGCCGATGATTGCAGTTCTGTGAAGGAAGTCAAATGGGTGTGGTTGTCGAACAAAATTTCCTAACTAAAAGAGACTAATATTTACTCCTACTCAAAGACTGAAGAAAGTGGCAAATGAGTGGGTTGACTCTGATAATTGTAAGCAGAGATCTGAGGTACCAGATGCGCATTCTTAGCGTTATCTATCTATCAAAGTGGGTGTGTGTGAGTACCAGTGACTTGCATCTGTCTTACTCAGTTACTGATCATTTGTGAAGAGTGGGAGGAAGAGCCATGCACTAAAGTTGACTGTGTCAAGCATTGGATATCCGCAAACTAATTATAATTTGGTGTACCACTGCAACAAATATTTTGGCAGTATTTCTTTCAGAATTGATGTAAACGTACAAATTTAAAACTGAAATTTAAATGTTAAGTATCAGATCTAGATTTGGAAGGAATTCCGAATGGGTGCAGTACCTCTTTCATACTCGAGAGGGCTTCGTTTGATCAGGCAATAGTAGAAAGATTGGGTTTAGTTTTCACGTAAATCATTTTCTGACAATAAATTATCATGAATTACCAATATAAAAAAAAACTTTGACATCACATGTAATGGTGTATACTACTAAACCAACGTACCCAATCGGAAGGCATGCCCTATATCTAGCCAATTCAGCTGAGTCTTTATCTCCTATTTTTATACCATTATCAAATGTTAGATCTAGAAACTAGACTTACACCTAGATCTAGATCTGACGTTGTAGATAAGATTCTATAAATGTAGTAAAATCGTAAAAATATTAATGCAACCCTGATCCCCAATTTAGCTTTAGACTCAGGGCGAATACCTGTAAAACAATGAAGTTAAATGACTTCATATTATGTATTTACCTGTTTTTCTTATGTTTTAATGTTACACGGGTCATATTTATTTACAGAAATTATACAATTATGAACGGTTTCACATTATTATTCAGTTTCGCTTTATTCCGCCGCCACCTTTGTTTGGTCGTTTCATTATTAGTATTTGGTATCGGTGAAACTATTTTATGAAACTCGACTACTGTCCTTTCCGCCTATTTTCTATTTGGAACAATTGCTTAGTAGCCGACGAAGTGCATTCATTTCAATGTCAACAAAATTCAATTGCAAAGCATGTAAGTTAGTGTTTCATAGGCAAGTTCTCAAATTAGACATCAGGTTTCATGATCTGAAAACGATTATAATTATATTGCAATGCATTAAATATTAATTTTGTTCTGTTATAGATTCATTCTAAAGGCTACTGAATTTGATTTCAAAGCAGAAGAAGAGCAGTTGTGAAACTGAAACTAGAGTTCTCTCTCTCTGTCGTGAATAATGACCTAGCGAGTCTTACTGACCTTTTTGAAAGGCTAAACTGAACAAAAATTTAAATACTTAATCCAAATATAGGGGTTGAGAAAGAGAGAGAAAGATAAAGAGAAGGAAGCAAAACAGGAGCAGGCACATAACTTTATAACTACGGAACCAAGAAAAAAAAAAAGGAAGCAACACATCGAATAGTTTAACGTATAAACTTTTAGCTTTTCATGCGGCTTCGTAAGAAAAGTACAAACGAAAGTGATGTTCACATAAAACTGGGAGAGCTGGGCTCAGACAGGACAAGTGATTGGTTTGGAGAAGAACAGTGAGCAGAATGCTTCAAGCGAAATGTTCTAATATTAGAACATCTTTGGCTTTAAGGTTCAGTACAGACGGGATGGTGATAATAAAGGGCGTGATTTCACACCACACACACCTCCCAAAAAATATTTTAAAAAATCACTTGTCCCGGTTACGCTAAGCTCTTCCAAGTTATGTATAATCTGTGAACGTCACTTAGTTTTGTACATTTCTGACGAAGTCGCAACTTAATGGCGAAAAGTTAATACGTTAAATTACTGGTTGTATTGTTTCTTTTGTTTCGCCTTAGTTATAAAGTTGTGTGCCTGTTATTTTTTATTTAACTTTATGTAAGGAGGCTGGTATAATTATTTATTGTGGCGTAGCAGTAGGCCTTTAGAACAGATCTTTAGTATGTCAATTATCAGCTATTTCTGAGGTTTCGCAGAAAAGGATTACGAGCCTTAAGCTAGACTACGACGTAATATTTTTAGACTGACCGACATCATTTGCATTTACTCCTCCCACCTAGCGGTACTTAGCAGAATCGCTTTACGCAAACATGCTAGCCCTCTCACCGTAAACGTAACTGTAATGTAAGGGTTACATGATGACTGCCAGCGATGCTCTAATGCTGCCGGTACTGAGTCCTAGCCTGGACCAGGTGCAAGCGCGCTATGGAGAGTGTGTTTCCACTGCTCCACTGCATGCTCACACAGTTACATTACATAACAATCACATGATCCGAGACAGTTGCAGCAGCAGCAGAAGATTTCACTGGTCTAAACAGCTGACCAGACTGACCAGGCCTAACGCTCGCTTGCGGCTTCCGATGTAAACAACGCAGGCCGATTTGCACACGTCACTAGCGAAACCACCTGTTTGTTACGTTATGACTCATGCTTACGGTACGCAACTTAATCTGCGAAACATGGTTATTGTGGGGGGAGCCACGCACTTCTAGTTTCTTATTATTAGTAGACTTAGTTTTAAGGCGGGAAACTAGTCTCCGTCCCTCTAGCGGTTTATTTCCATTTCTCTTATAATTTGGAAAATACTTCTTCGGTCGGCTTGGGATGTACTTTGATTCGGGGAACTTGTGGAATTTAGGGAAACTGCTAGTTGTATTAAGCTATGTGATGCTTTGATCGGGAGATGCTAAATGTAGTACGTAGATGTGACGTAGTTTCGTAGATTCTATGATCACGGTCGGGTGATGTTTTAGTTGGGGAAACGGGTTGTTCCATTCGACGGAGTAAATTCTCCTCGGTCGGCATTGGCCCTTGTTCTAGGGAAACCAGGGAAGTCTTTGACGGGGGGACTATGCCGACTGAGTTTGTAATATAAATTGTAGAGCTCGGAAAGACTCGTAGTCAGTACCTTTTTGGAGTATCTGGAGGCCACGTCGGATAGAAGTATTGTTTGGAATTTCAGTGAGAAGTTCTTGTGATAATTCGTGGTGGAATTTTATTGAAGTATTGTGAAAGCTACTACTACATGTACTACTGAGAAGTTGTGTTGTATTATCATTTGTTGTAATTCTACGTGATTATCACCGTGACTCGGGGTAAGTTGTTGCAAAGCTTAAGTTAGGTGTATTTAGTGCGAGGCCGTGTTCTTACTTGTAAATTTGGCGGATTCTAAGAACTATTACTTTAAGTACATGTATTAACTTCCTCTCTTCAGGCAACCGTTGACTCAGATGACATACGACTGACTTTATTATTCCTATGATGCCATGAATTTCCTTCTCTAAACATTGTGTTAACCTAAGTCTTTACCTATGAATTATTGATTGTAAGATATGATCACCTCGCTAATCTGGAGAAGCATTCTCCTAAATTAAGTTCTGTTGCAATGCCAGTACTGTAAGTCTAACTGGCAGATTATCATTAGTCTTGTAATATTACATGTATTGACTTGAGTATCCTAAGACTACCGTCTGTGCGAGACGGACTTAGCGCACCCCTTCTCTCAGTTATGGAGAGTAACTGGCCACGGCCTCTCTGAACTGACGCTCTCATGTGAGAAGTCTGGTGATTGCGTCAGTGCTAGGCGTTGGTCACGCTCTCAGTTTCGCGCCAGGGCGATCTTAGATTCATGGTCCTATCCCCCTTCTCCTCTCTTCTCTCTAACGGATAACCTGAGACTGGACCAATGGCGAGGTACCACGTGGTACGGTAGGCCAAGCCATGGGCGGTCGCAATTATGCAAATGAGATCATACTGATACAGGGGAGTGGGTTATATTTACCTTGACTGTAGTGTTAGATTTAGAACATGAAATTTAATTATGCTTGTTCTGCTAGGTTAAACTTTCATTTAAGGTTAACATGGAATGATTGATGATTATCTTCTTGATTACGCTGTATGTCTAGTATTATGTTTTATTTCTTTTCTTTCTCAGCGTTGGCTGACTATTGGGCATTTTTATTGGACATTTTCATTCGGCATTTTGTTTAGTTCTTAGTATCTTCTGTTCTGACGATTTTGTTAGTATCTTCTACTTAGTATTCTGGCCATTTTGTTTTAGTATCTGATCTTAGTATATTATATGCACTTCATCTTGAGTATCTTCTTGGCCCTTATCATTCTGACCATTTGTTAGTATCTTTTATCACGTAATTGCTTTTGGATCATCTTTGTATTTTATTCTTTGAGAATTCATTGATAATTAAGTATTCGTGGAATAAACTTATTGTAGGTGTTGGTAATTTTAAACTTCTCTTTTGTGTTCTTCTTTTCTGGAGTGTAGCTATTCTGTCTTAACAAGTCTCGACATCACTCGTATTAGGTAGGGAACAGTGGCCTTAGTAATAGTACTCCACTGATACTCAAGGACCCAAGAGTGTGAACTCTGTAGTATTGCACGGCTGCTAGGCACGCTACCATAACCAGTTAGGGCCTGCAATTACTTAGAGTAGGAAGAAGCACTGAATTTCTATAGATAACTAGTGGGTCCTATTGCACCATTAAGAAGTAAGTTTAGGAATCCACCTGGCTAGTTACATTTCTATTTATGCTATTTACAGAATCACACGCGTCCTTTTGGATCCTTTATAATCACCAAGCTGTCCTAAAAATGTGACGTTTTTTGCTTTCCATTTAAGAGAGAGAGAGAGTGTGTGTGGGAGAGAGAGAGAGAGAGAGAGAGAGAGAGAGAGAGAGAGAGAGAGAGAGAGAGAGAGAGAGAGAGAATTCTGATCCTTATATTTCAATGCTGCTCATGATAATCATCATATACGGTATATATTTAAATAAAATAAACAGATCTCAAAGTAGTTCACCTCTCGCCACTTTTTTTTGGTGGGTGGTGGGGCAGAGGGGAGAATTCATGGCAGTTAAAAAAGATATTGGTCAATGGTACTAACACTCATCACTTGATATAAAGATCTGATTAGAAAGTTAGATCTTGAGAAAATTTCAGGACTGACGATAATATACCCGATAATTTTTTTTCAAATTGTCTTTCTTTTCAAACGGTTATGTCGCAAAACGAGGAAAAGAGAGAAGTTAATTTCAAACAGAAAAGAAGAGCCATACAAAACAAGTGAAGACATTTAATGTTATATTTTCTATTTATTATTTCTTCTTTGTAGCACCAAATAGTTGTTACCACAGGGCAAGAAAGTTGTAAAGGGACAACTAGACATTACAGAAAACAGGACATTTCTTTTTGTAATAAAAGCAAACTGTTGGTAAATGCACTCTCTTAACTTTTTTTTAAGTGAAAAAAAATCCATGCTGAAAAAGTTTGTAGTATACATGTACTTGACTGCTTTGATAAAACTTTGAAATTCTATGAACAGAACATAATGTCATTGAACATGGTTAATTTTTCCTGAAACCCACCCAAAGTATTCATTTTAAGAATGGAGTCAGTGTTGCACAATAAAAGAAAGTGATCTTCTTGCTAAATAATGTTTCTTACTTGCATTGCCAAACAAAGGAATTATTCCCAATTAAGAGTCTAATTTAACCCTATAGCTCTCAATGCCAAATGTTTAATTATATAAGTACTCGTTTAAAAATTTCATTTGCTGCCTCGATCCTCTAGCAGACAAGAATACATCCTTCAAACAAACATTCAACTTAACATTGTTCATCCACAATATTCCTGCATGCATTCAGTGGAACTCCTAAAAAACCCCTAATAAAATGTAAGTGAAATCAGGTTGCATAAGATGGAGTTCTCATATCAAGGGTTTGGAAAGTATTAAATTATGTCCGTTGACTTCAACAATTCGTTCTATCTAATCATCCTATAAAGAAAGCAAAATGATGCAACACATAATAACTCTAGAAATTCCATGCAGTCGGTGCGAAATCTATCAAAGGTAAAAAGTACTCTAAGCAACATCATCACATTCAAGCTAAATGTTTGTGTCAAATAGAAGCCCATCCAACAATATGAGCCTCATGCTAATTTTCAAAGTAAAATGGAATTTTTTTTCAACATCACTCATGGACAAACTTTCCATGCTTACAGAGAAATTGTAAACAGCAATATTGTATCACTCTCAGGCTAAGTGTCTGTCTGCAATGAAATGTCATTCCCCTGCTTTACACCTTATATTTAAAAAAAACACCAAAACACTCAAACTTATTCAAATTCCCAGTGATAATGGTTACAATATTCAAAAGATTGAAGATTCATCCTAACCGCACAATTATGGCATCCAAGAGAGATGATTGCAGGAAGTGACAGTGGTATTACGGAAGTCAACTCTACACTGGCACTGGGCGTATGGAAGTACATCAAATAATATGTACCAAAATTCTTTATATTGAAAACCCTCACATCTACAAATTTTATCTAAGATGTGCAAAATAGGCTTTGATTTTTCTAGATGAAAGCCCGACTTTACAGGATCCCTCTGGCTGTCCCTGATAAATCTGCTTCAGAGACATAAAAAGATCATTTCCTTACATTCATTGCTGCCACCAATTCAGCTGTAACTGATAACGTCAGGTAAAATAAGCATACAATTATCTCATAAAATAAATAAGAAATGTGAATTAAATTATGTGAAAACATCATTTGCCCTGAGCAGTTCATAGTATTGGAAATTTATCTTTATTGCACCAGAAAACCTTTTATCTTAAAATTAAATATCATTACTAAAACCAAGTTCACATCTCAAAACTTAATGCACCTAGAAAAATCTGGTATCACAGGCAAGTTGCATAATGAGTCTTCTTCAAGCACAGTTGAGGTCAAGGAAGTGGCTTCTTGTCAGGAAGAATGAATCTGCAAGAGAAAATTTGCGATAGGTTGCAACGGTTTTTTTTTTAAATATATGGGCAAATAGCTAATTCTGTTCTTTTCTAAACAAATTTTTAGATACCAACTCAGTATAAGAGAGCAAAATAGGGGGAGCATTTTTGCTTTGGAAATCTTGTATTGCAGGCGCAGACTTATTCATTGAGTACATAATTCTGCAGTGTTACAGAATTGTCCAAGACGCTTGGGGTTGGTCTGACCACTTATGATTGGTATCAGGGACCGAAGAACAAAGACAACCAATAACCTATGCACTAGCGCTATAAAAATACACAATTCAAATTAATCAAACGATTATTGAATCATGTTTGTCCTTATACCAGTTAAAGTGTTTAGAGTTAGAACTAGTGTTAAAGAGATATTGATCTAGAGTGGATAATCACATGTAGGTTTAGATCTGGTTCTATCAGATATCACAAACATGACTGCTTATGCCACAGAAAACTATTTCAGACAGAATCCTTTAATAGCGGTTGGGTTCTGAGCCATACATAATGACAAAATGAGCTTTTCGCTGTATCTTGCTTAGACCTAAATCTATTGTTAATCTAGAGTTTCTAATGTATAATATTGAATTCTAGATCATCATTCAATTCAAAGCCATAATTCAGTTCTGTGATTCATGGAGATATAGCAGTGGTTCAAGAAGGAGCCGGGGTACATTTGTTTAAATTGGGCAATTGCAAATCTAGTTGTTTTCACCAGTTTTGTGATATATGGGGATTTTACTGACTATAACATCACTTGTTTTGAGCTTAGAGATTTTTTGTCACATCTTGCTAGAGAAGCTGGTTGTGTGTGGTTATAATGTCACGCGCAGTGCAGCTGAATGTTTTTCTAAAAAAGTTGAGTAAATTCTACCCAGGTATTATATTACTATTTTGAGTACAGCTCACAGTTTTACAAACACGAACACATAAAGAACACTGGAGATGGCTGGTGATTGTAAAAAAAAAACTAAAATATCATTCTTTTGAGTACAGAATTCAACAGTAAGAACCTATAACCTATAATATCAAAAGGGTAGATATACTTCACAATTGTCTGGAAGCTATTGATTGTTTGCCATCATTTGGTGATAAGTAACTTGTGCCCTTCCCATCCCTCCCATTTTTTGCACTGCTTACGTACATGTAATGAGAGGCACACAGTTTTGGGCAAGCCTGAGTACCATGTTCTCATGTGACCACTCACGTCTGCTTTAGCATAAAGTAATATTCAAATTCACATTTTTCAAATGTTGATTTAAATTAATTTCATAACTCTTAGATTTTATATGTCTTATTCAATTATTCTTGCTCGGCCTGTAGTTGTAAGAAATTGTTGGATTGAGAAATATCCAGGACTATTAGATCTGATAGAAACAGCTCAAGTGACTAAATTTACAAATATTGCAATCATTCATTTCATATGCTCTCTCTTCAATATGTAGTAAGAATGGACCTATTATAGTAATCTTATGAATAAAATGACATCTAATCACAGATACAACTTTGAAGGCTATGCAGATGCTATTTCATCCTTGCCCCCTACTTGTTTCTCGCAGCTTCCTGATGAAGTGCTTCCACAGAGTAAAATTGTAGCAGAAGATCTTTGTTGAGTAGATGGCCGTTGTTGGTCAGGAAATCTTCAAATGTTTCGTTAGCGTTCATACTCTGGACAATGGCATCAGAGACAAGGTGGATGAAGAACATAGTGATGGTCTCGTGGTAGCCTGTCTTGATCTGAAACATGAGAGAAAAGAGTTTCACTGGACAATGTAAAATTAAGAACGATTAGAAAAATTTACATGTATACAAAAGCCTTCAAATAGGCTAGCCACAGACATCTGCTCTGTACTATACCAATAACAGAATTTCATATGCTTTTTGTGTACAAGAAAAAAATTTATTAACTCTTAAATGTTAAAACAAGGCAGACTTCATACATTGTATAAAGTCTCCTACAAAGGAAACAAGGATTTGAAACTCTGAAGAGAGAAAAAAAAAACAGATAAAACATAACTGAGGTGTTCATAAAACTTTTGAGAGGAGGAAAAAAAAAAGAGATTTATTTTTAACATGACCAGTTGGCACAAATGATAACCTTTTGTAATCCCTTTTATAACAGTGCCACCCATCCTTCCCCGTCCCCCTATGTTTGTTTCTTTACTAGACTCATAGTTTTAATCAAAATAAAATATGGTTAAGAAATACTTTTCAAGGGTCTCATCTTAATTTAAAACAGAAGACATGATAAATTATCATTGAACTGACATTAGCAAACTCATTTTGAAACTCAATTTGCTTCCTTAGTTCAGTAAATGAAACTTCCTGAAGGATTAAACCTACAAAATATTGCTTATTGAAAAGCACGTTTTACTGATCTATTTAGAGATTAGCACAAACTTCACACTGACCTTATCCTGATTTCTTTCATTGAACTTTTGGATTCCCAACCTGTTCATGAGAAACAGTCTCTCAATCATTTAAAATATACAATCAGTTTGTTGTGGTAAAACATAAAAATGAAAAAATATAAAGACCAAGGCCCATAATTATTTCTTGTGTTATGAAACAGCCATTTTCAATCGTAAAATATTTACAGTGGAAACCTCAAAAACCGAAGTCTGATTATTTGAATTTCTCATAAACTAAATTTTTATGGGAGGATAGGTTATTTTTCTCTCTTTGGCTTTCTTAGAATTAGACTCATATTTTGAAGTCTTTCAGGTTGGATTCTCTTAATTCGAAGTTGATGCCGCCCCATAAGGCATTATAAAAGTACAGTTGAGTCCGGTTATTTCGAAGCCATTTGGATAAAAAAAGGACTTCGAATTATCCGAAATTTGAATTATCAGGATACATAGAGAAAAGAGAGTTAAAAAAAATGGTGACAAATCAGTAATGTACTCGGGTGAGTAGGGATTTACACCTGGTCCCTGGGCCTAACCCCTTTCCCTTTCCTTCTCCTACTCCTAGTCTTATTGCAGACTCTTGCCTGTAACACAAGGGTTCAGAACATACATACACACACACACACCAGAATTGCTTGCCACAAGAGCATAGTATAACTTTCTTTGTTTTACAAGCTAAGAAAACTGCTTTCAGAATAAAAAAAAAAAATCCTTCTTTCCAACTTCAAACTAACCGATATTTTTTAATAAAGCTTAAAGAGAGAAATATGTGTTAAAATTATTCAACTTCGAAATATCCAAAAATTCAAACTATCCGGATTCAAATTTTTTGGACTTGACTGTACTAATCACTAATCACTGCCTGAGAAAGGCTGATCAGTGCGCTAACAAAGTGAGGAGGGACCTGATGCACAAAGAAAGGAGTGTCAGTAGAAACATTGATACTGATTGTAACATGGGATTGGGGAAAGGGGAGGGGTGCTCGGGTCAGGCACAGTACACACTCAGTCAATAAGTCGTAGATCTAGCAAGCCAATTCACTGGCAGCGCATTGATTGAGCGACGGTGGGGGTGTGCGCAGAAAGAAGGGGAAGGGGAGAGGAGAGAAAAGGTGAGGGAGCCGCTCCAGTGCAGGGCCACAGACTGGGCTAAGTTTTTGTCATGACTGGCTCAGTGTGCCATGAGATGCTCCAGGTGGTCTAGGCAAACACACGGTACCAAGATCGACACACTGGTCAGTTTTTTTTCGCCGCACTTACCCTGTGTACAGTAGTTCACTGGTTGCTTTGGCACTTTTAGAGACGGTCACGTTTACCTATCTTCGTATTTCCATGCATCTAGATCTTATTCTACGAGGGCAGGCTGATAATTAAGTTCCGTTTAATCATAACTTTTTAATTTTTCACAGCATATACATAAACAATACGTCAAACAAAAGCTTAATATCTCAGCTACATACTTAGCACTCTATTTTTCGATGTAGTCACCGTCGCGATCAACACACCGCCTCCAACGTTTCACTAGTTGGCTCACGCCGTCAGCGAAGAATTCAGACGGCTGTCCACGGCACCATCTGCGAACATCTGCGATAACTTCCTCATCATTGTCATAGTGATGGCCCTTCAGGTACTTCTTGAGTTGGGGAAACAAATAATAGTCAGAGGGGGCAAGATCGGGGCTGTATGCAGGGTGAGGTAGGGTCGTAAGTTCCAGCTGCCTTAAGGCGTCCTGAGTTTGGCGACTGGTGTGCGGGCGCGCATTGTCGTGTTGCAGGATTGAGTCCTTATCACGCCGAATACGTCTGAGTCGGAGTTTGAGAGCTCGGAGTGTTGAAATATATCGCTCAGAGTTCACAGTTTGCCCTTGCTCCAGAAATTCCATGTGGACCACTCCCTCCATGTCCCAGAAAACGGTGAACAAGACCTTTCTTGCAGAGGCAACAACCTTGAACTTCCTTGGACTTGGAGAAGTTTTGTGCCTATACTCCATCGATTGGGCTTTACATTCTGGATCGTAGTGGTGGACCCAGGATTCGTCTCCAGTCACAATGCGTTGCAGAAATGCTTCTCCTTCTGCATTGTAACGCTCTAAGAGTTGAGTACACATGTCCTTTCTCTGCGCTTTCATCTCTACAGTGAGCTGTCTTGGGACCCAACGGGCAGAGACTTTTCGGTAACCCAGTACAGTTGTGGCGATATGGTGCACTCGTTCTTTCAAAATGCCTACTTCATCTGCAATTTCCTTTTGTTTGACCCTTCGATTAGCTCTAATCATGCAGTCAACTTTCTCTCGATGAGCCGTGTCCGATGCGGAAAGGGGCCTACCCGAACGCTTTCGATCACGCAGAATTGTCTCTCTGGGGTCTTCCCCTTTAAAAATTCTCACCCATTTGCGAACTGCACATTTCACCATAAACTGTCTTCATTCTTGCATGAATGTTTGCAGCAGAACATCCCTCAGCTGCCAAAAACTCGATAACAGAGCGCTGTTTGATGAGAAGGTCATTGGAAGTCGCCATTGTCTCATAAACATGGCTACCACATCATGTGTTGCGCGTCACTGCATTATGAGCACGAATGACGTCACACAAACTTGTTGTTATAGTTAAGTCTAGAAAAATGGTTCTAGAGTATATGTATGAAATTTTAGGTCGATGTGACGAAAATTGACCTAGTTATTAGCAAACGGAACTTAATTATCAGCCTGCCCTCGTAATTCTCTGTTCCCACCACATCAGCAGAAGCCAGATCAGCTCTTCTGACTTTGAAAAAGTTTATCAACGAAAAAGGCACAGACGACCTGCGCAATGCAATTTGGTCTCTTGAGTTCAAGTTTGAGGACCATATTGTCAGGAGAGCCAGACAAACTGTAATCACAGATCATTTTAAGAGCAAGTCTGCTATTTAAAGATGACAAATATTGTCTTTCCCATACCCTAACCCTTAAAACAATGGCCTTTTTAAGAGCCAAAAAAAAAAATAATTAAAAAACTTTAAAAAATTGGGGGTTGAGGGGAGGGAGGCCAATAGTAAGAAAACAGTAGGGAACTCCCATTTGAGTAAAATAGTTGTATATGTCCCTTAATTCGAAGTTTTCATGCATTCCCAACCAATTCGAATTATGAGGTTTCCACTGTACCATTATACCTCTATCAATACTAACATATTAATGAACTGATAGATATTTCAGGATCATTGACTATTACTCTAATTTGGCCTAGCATTAATGATATGCTAGTCACTCCTACAACAGACAACAAAGCACATAGTGCTTTTGCCCTCAAACCCTATGTGGATTCTAAAACTAATTCATTTCTCAAGGAGGCACGTTTATGTAGGAGTGGTCCAGCTTCCAAAGGATCTCAGGAGGAAAGAACCTAACACTCACAAAAAATCCACTCACTTGATGTAAGGGACCGCCCCTTCCTTGCCATATTCTTTGATATAGTTCCAGGCCATTCTCAGGTGCGCTTCGTGCGTCCAATCTTCAAAAGGCAGAGTCGCATCTTCAAACGCCTTGAGGAATATTTCGTCTCCAACAGAACGGAACTTCCTGCACATAAATAGAATCTGTTCAACATTAACAAGAATGATGCCTCCACATCACTTACAAACATCTACCCATATATGAATTATAGTGTTTGACACAAAATGAATATAATCTACCTAAAAAAAATTGCTGATCACATGTAACTATACTAGTAAGTTTAAACTCGCATGGTTTGTTACAGAAGACATACATATTAGGGTGCCACAAAAAACATTATTTTTAAAGAACTTGAATTTAAAGCCAAGTTTGAATATAAATTAGCAGCACTGTGGAAGCCTCTGAAAAACCAGAAATGACAAAAGGTATATCTTGGAAAGATTATTTTGTGCAAAACTTCAGTGTTTTTCTTTAAATGCATATCATAGGTGGAAAAGTATCTAAAATAAAAAATTCATTTAAAACTACAGTAGAATCACTTTAAACCGAAAGCCGCTAAACCGAAAAATTCGATGAACCGAAAAAAATCGATAAATTGTGCGAATTTCCTCTTTGCCTTTGTACCCTTTCCCGCGATAAACCGAAATGCTTCAAAACGGCACTGCCTTTAAATCGAAATAACTCTTCTCTTTTTTCCCCTTCTCTTTATTAACCCAGAGGGAAAAAAATCAAAACACACCCAATGCCTAGTACACATAATTGTATGAAGGGAAGAGAAGGCGTTTTTTGACAATCAAATAGCTGATGGGGGGTGGGGAGGGGCACACCGATCAAGCCCTGCACTAGACCTGCAAGCACACAGCCAATGAATGGGAATGAGGAGGGGTGGTGGCGGTGGTAAGCAATGGTGATTGGACATTTACGCAAGGGATAGCCACTGCACCGTCTCGCTCGCGCAGTCAGTGGTTGTGCTTTTGCGTGTGTATGTGTGTGAATAGAGGTCTAGTGCTTTGTGAGACGGTAGAGATAGACATACGGAGCCTTCTTTCTTCGTCCGACGCACTGATACTGACTCTAGTGACAGTGATACTGCATTCTTTGTAAAGCAGTTGTATGTTCTTCACGGGGGGACAGGCACTGTGACACACACACACAGCCACAGTTACAGTTTTTACATCGTTGGCATTGAACATCGACGCAGTGCTACTGATCAGTACATGTACTCTAATTTCTAATTCGCATTAGGCCTACAACTTGCGATAGTTTTCAACATTTAGCTTTATCCAACTCTAAGACGTCGAAAAGAAAGCACTCTGCTTACGCACTGGAATTTAAACAGAAAATCTTATCCGAAGTGGATGAAAAGAACCTATCGAAGACAGAGATCTGTTAAAAACATAGCATCCCAAACTCAACGCTGTCTACAATTTTGAAAGACAGGGAGAAGTTACAGAAGGCTCGTGAAGATTCGAAATTTTGCACGACTACCAAGAAAATGAAACTTTGCAGTCATGAAGAGCTGGAAAAAGCAGTGTTTCTCTGGTTTGGACAAGCCAGGGCAATGCATGTTCCATTTTCAGGCCCAGTTATTATTGGCAAGGCAACAGAAATAGCGGTTACTTCCCCTGAAAAATGACCGAAAACAAAACTAGCTTTAAATCAAAATGTTCTTAAACCGAAATGAATTCAAAGGGCCCCAAAATTTCGGTTTAAAGTGATTCTACTGTATATCTTAAATCAGGTATAAATGTCCATGATATCATGGCATTTACAATTTTAAGTCAAACTTGGCTGTTTCAATAGCTTCTTCATGTAACCATCATGAATTGTTGGTATTATTTTAATATTTTCCATAATGATCGTTTCTTTCATCATCGAATTAACTGTCAACCTCTTGCTCACATCAAGAGCAAGCTGGGTACCAACCGAGTGAAGTAGATGAGAGGCTCTTGTAATGTCTGTGACACACTGACCCCTGTAACGGTACCATACCAGACTGTATGGTCACCGACGCCATGGTATGAGTGACTGTCACACAGCAGACATGCCAGTGATCCCAGGATTATAGGGAGGCCCTGATGATGGACGAAGAGAACATGATACCATGATAGATAATGAGCTTCCAATTCACATTAAATAGGATGCTTAAATAAATTGTCTGTGACACTATGCACACCTCTATTATGGGTCACAACATATAGTTAAAAATGAACCATTTCTTTATAATTTTCCTATATAGTAGGATTTTGTATGGTCCATTACCTTACACTAGCAGCATAATTTCCTCACTTCTTCTCCTTGCCCTAATGGCATAATTTCTTCACCTCATCCCCTAGCACTAGTCAGTAGTGGCATAATTTTCTCACCTCTTCCCCTTGCACATGTGGTATATTTTCAAACTGGCACTGATCATCTTGTGCAGGTTTAGAAAAATGTATGCCATGTCGCACCTGGTCATTGAGGAAGCAAACAATATCAGATTCTTAATTACATTTACTTCAATTCAAGTTTCCTTTCAAATTCAAATAAGTACAGTACAGGAAACTATATATCCATGTCTTCAAACTTTCTAAAAATTTTAAGGCAATTTTACATTGACTGACTTTTGATAAGATACATTAAAAAAAAAATATATATGGCTACAACACAGTACAAAAAATAGTCATTACAGCAACTTTGTCCTTTTCAAAACGTCTCCAATTAATTCTGTGTACTCATTTTCATGAATAAATTACAAAAAATTGATAAAGATAGCGAACCTGGTCTTGGGCCAAAATGTGGACAGCAAATCGCTTTGTTGCCTTCAGCAGGTTGTGCATGCGACTAAAATCAGGCAAAAAAAAAATACGATTAACTAACTTTAAAGAAGATTCAATTTGAGGTCTTACAAAACAATGCGCAAGTGTTTCAGAAATTTTGGCCCCATAAACCCCGAGCAGCATTTGTAAAATGACGGCACAGATGGGTGAATAATATCTTATCAAATGTTAAAAGTGTATGAGGGAATTCAATCATTTTTAAGACAATGCAAAATATTGAATTAGATCTAAATAATTCAATTGCTTTCGTTGAAAAAATATGTAGTATGTACCTAGTCCGATTTTCAGCTTCACAAAGTATCACAATATGCAAATAACGATATTACCATTTTATTCATTCACCAACTAAATAATAATAATAAAAAGAAAAGAAAGATTTTAGTTATGAAAATCATAGGTAATATCAGATAATGTTCATGAGAGTCAGATTTTAAAATGCACTTTTGTCTCACTCCACTAATGAGGTGTTCTTTGAGATGATCTAGAAAAAGGAAGATTTGATGCAAAAAAATATGGACTTTCAGGGGATTGCACATTAAACTCACGATTTACCTTCCCTGATTGAGGCAGAATGAAATAATTGGAGGGTGAAATGACACACTGGAGAAAGTACTGCATGTCACACCTCTCTTTAACCAGGACCGGGATTCTGGCTGGTACACACCGGTTGTCACAACAATCACTAGAAAAATTAAAATGATCTTTGTTAAGAATATTGACCAGATCCATTTGAATCACAAAAAAAAAAGATTAGTGCTTACCCCTTATACACATGTTATTATTTCATTGAAAACAATGAATTTCTAAAGTTAAAGGTTCATGCAATATATAAACCAAGTATTCAAAAGAATGTATGTTAGCTTTAAATTAATTGCCCTGCATTTTTTTTCTATTTCAATTTATTGAGGGACCACTTCATTTTCTTCATTTTATTGAGGCAAAGCCAAGGTAATTTGGATCTAAAACAATTTATTAACACCCTTGATTTCCAGAGTTTCAAGCTCTAGCAAATAAAGGAATTGACCTTGCTGTGGAACTTTTCTCATGGCTAGCTTGAACAGTTCTGAGGTTTCAGTGGATGCAAGTTCTCTCTGTGTCTCTTCTTGTCGCCATTGTCTCTGCAGCAAGATTTTGTGATCATCTGGTGGAAACGATGCTGCAGAACAATTGAAGCAAAGCCTTGAGGTAAAAAACAGCAAATATCTTAGAGAGGAAAGCAGTCCTAAAACTACAGGGCTAGGGCTTGAGCTTTTATTAAAAGTATCAATTGAAACAGTGAAACTCAGTTTTCAATAGACAAAATGAACAAAAAATCACAAGCTTAAATGTTCATGAAACAATGTGAAGAACGAGAGAGAGAGAGAGAGAGAGAGAGAGAGAGAGAGAGAGAGAGAGAGAGAGAGAGAGAGAGAGAGAGAGAGAGAGAGAGAGAGAGAGATTATCAACCAGTGTAAAAGATTAATGGATTAAAACTTCAAGAATTTGTATAAAATCCTGGATGACAGAAAGTTACCTGCAATGGATTGAAACTTACAAGAACTTGCATAAAATCTCATATGCTTATGAGAGAAAGTTCCCTGCATGGATCTCCTGCACCAGGTGTGTGACCTCATGGTTTTGTTGTCATGTTTGATTATCTTTGGAATGCAAGGTTTCAAGCGACATGACACATGTCTTGAAATTGTTAGACAATGAGAACTGGCTGCCATGATCAACTTTGTCTGGAAAAATAATTCATGTAAAGGAAATATGAAGTATTGAGTGAAATTATCACAATCACTAGAACACATGAACCTTATCCATAAAGTAAATTTATGTGTATGAATCTTAAGATAAAATGAAATATTTCTTTCGGGCCATGATGGATGCTGCCAATGTAAATTGAATATGTGTATTGATATCCCTCAGTGAGGTGGATTCTGTTAAA
Organism: Elysia crispata; assembly: GCA_033675545.1. NCBI lineage: Eukaryota > Metazoa > Mollusca > Gastropoda > Plakobranchidae > Elysia > Elysia crispata. The sequence continues at coordinate 292,086 of JAWDGP010005682.1, forward strand.
GATATAGCTAGCGGAGATATAATGGAGCCTGTCTAGATTTAGATCTACACATAGGCCTATATTCTAGCTTTCTTTCAATCTTCTGCTTTTCTGGGATGGATTTAGATATAATGTAATTAAATCTTATTGGATTTGATACTGGTACAAAAAAAGTAAAACTAATTGAATAACACTTCTTTATTGTCTCCTATACATTAATTTTTTTACTCCTAGCCCTACTTATTTTCTTTAATCGATACACTACACGAGACCAGTCAGTAATGATCTGATAGCCCCAGTATCCACTATGATTGCCGTGTAAACAGAAGATTCGGGACCGCACTGTATAAGGAGTCCACTTAATTATTTTCACAAAGCTGAGAATAATTCGACCTTTGAAAAGCTGGTGCAAATATCTTATGTAGATTACCTTGGTTGAGACTTTTTGTACTCATTCGGCGGAAGGCCTCTTAGTCTCTCACCTTTGAAATTGAAAGTAATAATCAATTAATTCCCTTTGTACTTTATAAGAAAAACGTGGCTGGTATCGATGATTTAGCCAGTATTAAATTCAATTTTTTTTAATGTATACATACTTACAAAATTTTTAGGTGGTCTCTTTTCCCTCTATGTCAAGAGACTTTTCTTATGCATTCGTGAATCGAGAGGTAGGGTTTGAACGAGGAAAGAGGGATGGGAAGAATAGCATAGCAAAGAAAGGAATGAAGAAGGAAGGAATGCAAATGAAAATAATTTAAAAATGGTTACACTACTTGTTACAGTACATTATGTTGCCCTTGTTATAATAATGCTCTACATGGAGGCAGACTAGCTCTTAGTCTGATATATATCGATAAAAATAATAGCATAGTTTTTAAAATATCCAATTTGCCGGAAGTACATAAAGCGAAAGCAACGATTACTTTTATTCTTGAGTTCTTTCATCTGGACACCCTAATGTCTTCCAGCTTCAGCTCTGACACTGTGGCAGACTATTTTTTTTCTTCGGAGCATCAGTATTATTTAATGTGCTCATACAATCTATTTTGCAATAAAACTGTCATGCCCCTTGAACTTTTAAAAAAGGCTTTTATTGTAACAGGTGTAAGAATTAACTATAAGTATAACACTCGAAATATGAGCACAGCTCATCGCAAATGTTCAAACAAAGGGGTAAGTTCCAATGAGTGGCTGAGGCGACAAATGAGAGACATATATGTGAAACAAGCTGGCAAGGAAAATTATCGCTGCCGGAGTGCATTCAAATTATTGCAGATCGATGAGAAATACCGCATACTGAAACCAGGACATGTGGTGATCGATTGTGGAGCAGCTCCAGGATCTTGGTGTCAGGTTGCGGCTCAAAAAGTCAATGCATATGGTCAAGGTAGGTAAACTTCACCAAAATGAATATAATTAGATATATTTTTCAGTGAAAATCGAATTGAAAATCACATCCATAAACAAATTTGCACTCATTGAATCTGGTGGTTCCATTTGTTTACAAGTTGGTCATAATGATGATAGGTTCATTTTTGCAGCTGTTATTTCAACACAATTTGAGGTGCAGATAGCCACCAAACATTCAAATAACAAAGCTCATCCAAATGCATTTGGGAATGTGTTTGGGGGGGGGGGGTTCCAAATTTTTAACCCCGGATTCTTTTTTTTTTTTTCCTTTGGGGGGGGGGGTGTCTTTTTAGCCCCACCATCTCTCTCTCTCTCTCTCTCTCTCTCTCTCTCTCTCTCTCTCTCTCTCTCTCTCTCTCTCTCTCTCTCTCTCCCTCCCTCTCTCTCTCTCCCCCTCCCTCATTTCTTGTTTGATATTGTTTAGCTTAAAAAATTCCTTTTTGGGTCATAAGAATATGATCTATTGAGCAAATATTTGAAATTGTAAAGAGAAACATCACAGACATGAATTAATGTTCTTGTGGTGGAAAAATTGGCCATTGCAGTCCTATGTACATAGAAATAGGACCACAAAACTCAATGAGTGCTATGGAATGTCACGAAACCTTTTTAATGGGTTGGATGTCACAAATTTGAATTTGAAAGGCCTGTTTCATTATAAATTCCTTTTTCCAATGTTTTTAAATTCTGAGGAACTTCTTGCTGAAGACCATTTTCTTTCCTTCTAAATTTTCTTCCCACAATGGACTCTATACTACTAAATACGTTATGTATGCATATAAATTTATATTCAAGTTGGGTTGGAGTCCATGGCCTATACTCGAAATTCAGTAAAGAGAAAATTCTACATTAAAGGGACACAATAACAGGAATAAAATATTAGTAATAGATTTGGCTTGATAATGCAATCTCTTTTTGAATGCTTCTTTGTCTCCAACCCCATCAAAATGAGCTTGTTTTGTACTATCAACATATGCCAGAGAGCAGGGCAATGAAGATTGATACAGATAGGCCTATATATGATATTGTTCATGAGAGGTTTTATATTACACTGAAACTAAAACTTGATTATCGGCTTCTCTGTCTTTAGTTCCACTTAAGGAAATTTTTAATTTATTGCCTTAATTTTTGTTTTGAAAAGTGTTTAATTCTAAATGATTTGGGTTCAAATTTCAAAATACTTGTATAAGTTTTTGACTCTGAGCCATGCCACAAGAAAGAAAAAAGACTAGACCATCTGACCCTTATTGTTGGTTTTTATGGGGTTTTTTTTGTCACACATGTGTACTGGGCAGTGTATGGATTTGGATTTCATTAACTGCTAAACAGCCTTCCAGGCATGGTTTGTATCCTGGAAAAGTTTTGCAAAAGTCAGGTAAATTTCAGAAAATAAGGTAGAGGTGGAGGGAAGGCATGATTTAGACAGAGAGAAAAAGAGACATATAGAGTGAAGAGAAAAGACAGATTTGCCAAATAACTCTCAACGCACGATCATCTCAATTAGACTTATGGCCTATCGTCTTACTCCTAAATTTAGTTACATGTTATAAATTTATCATTCTCTATTTCGAAACCATATTAAAAATAGTTTGCTCATACCTGCTTTACAAGTCATGGTCTGTTTTCATGAATCCACAAATACTTACCTAATTTCACCAAAGGCATTTTTCCAACCATTATATACTCAAGTTTACTGCGGTGAAGAATTATTCTTACACTATATACAGTCGAGTCCGGTTATTTCGAAGTCATTTGGATAAAAGAAGGTCTTCGAATTATCTGAAATTTGAATTATCAGGATACACAGAGAAAAGATGGTCTTAAAAAAAATGGTGACAGATCAGTAATGTACTCTGGTGTGTAGGGATTCACACCTGGTCCCTGAGCCTAACCCTTTTCCCTTTACTTCTCCTACTCCTAGTCTTATTGCAGACTCTTGTCTGTAACATAAGTGGTCGGAACATACACACACCAGAATTGCTTGCCACACACACATAGCACAACTAACTTTGTTTTACAAGCCAAGAAAACTGATTTCAGAATTTAAAAAAAAACATCAAGATGGCTTCGAATTAACTGGATCCTTTTTTCCAACTTCGAACTAACTGATATTTTTTAATAAAGCTTAAAGAGAGAAATATTTGGTAAAATTAATAGACTTCGAAATATCCAAAAATTCGAACTATCCGGAATCGAATTATTTGGACTTGACTGCATAAGTTTTAAAATTCATGATATTATAATCCTGATACTTCTTGTAAATTTAACTTCTCTTTTCTATTTTAACTCAGATGCATGCCAACCTAGAGGAACAGTCATTGGAATTGATCTTCAAAGCATGGCACCCATTGACGGAGTGCATCTGTTGCCACTTTGTGACTTCACCTCAGAAGCAACGCAGCATAGAGTGAGAGAGATTCTCAAGAACAAAAAAGCTGATGTTCTCCTCAGTGACATGGCACCGGCAGCTACAGGCGTCAAGTCCCATAACCACGAGGCTATCGTTACTCTTTGTTTCTCCGTATTAACATTTAGTCTGTCTGTGTTGAAAGAGGGAGGCACAATCGTATGTAAACTGTGGTCAGGAGGTGATCAGCCGCGGCTGGAAAAGGCCATGCGGGCGATATGTGACAGTGTTCGAGTTGTGAAACCCAGTGCCAGCCGTGGAGATTCAGCAGAGATATTTCTAATGGGCAAGGGCTTCCACGGTTTCAGGACTCCTTAGTAAAATCATATGTATACATGTATTTTTTGGGGACCTCAAGTTTGCTTGCAATGGCGTTAAATGCTCTGAAGATACAGTAGTCTCCGGATAAAAGCACGCCAGTTAAAAGCACGCTTCGGTTAAATACACGCTGAAGCGGTCTGACCGATTTTTTACTATGTAATCGGTATACTTTAAACGCACGCTACATCGCCTAAACGCACGCTTTGAAATTATTAAATCGGCATTGCTTACTGTACCCGGTAGTAATGTGGACGAAATATCCACGATATTACGGCACATGGCAGCCAGGAAACTGTGCTAGCACATCATACCGGTACACGAAAGGGAAGGGGTGGGGGACAAAGGCTGTACATCAGTATTGTCGTATAAACACACAATGCCCTCTACCTGGGCCATGGGATCGGCCGCAAGCTTGGAAGGGTAGGGAGGGGAGGGTTGGAGTGGAGCACAGGCAAGGTGATGTAGTTTTCGCTGCTTTGTGTCTGCCTGGTCAGATCTATCCATTACGGCTAGTATCCTCTCCTCTCCTCCCTCGCTTTTTGCGTTGCACGGTTGTCTGACTCTGAGGTTCGCGCGTGGTGTATCACTGTCAGGCATCATGTGTGTAAAATAAGTCTAGTCATAGTCAAGATTGGTCATTCACTCATTGCGATTTCATCCGTCAGTAGAGTTGTGCAGTCTTCTCTCTCAGAGTCTAGTCTCTTATTTTCATCGACAAACTCGATAAGATACATAATATCTACTCACAAGACATTAACGTTGGAAACACAGCTTAAGATTCTAGACATTTTATTCATGAAACTTCAATGATCAATGTTGTTCCCTCTCACGAATTTCGTTATTTCAATGTTGTTTAATAAATTCAAAGAATAATTCAATAAAAAAAAAAATAAATAAATAAAAATAAAAGAAACCAAAACTAAGCTGAACTCAAAGGTTTAATAAGCTCCCTTTCCAAATGTGTGTAAATCAAGGGAAATAATTCTGCATTTTGCAGTACAATAAGGGAAGTAACCAAAATTTTTTTCATTACTTTTTATAAAGACACGCATCCCCTAAACGCACGCTATTGAAGCCTCCCGAGGACCGTGCGTTTATCCGGAGACTACTGTATTTCAATACTGCATAATTTTGTGATGGAGAAAAACCCTGTGATTTAGTAGATCAAACAGTGTTATCCTATTGGATGAAACATACATTATGACGCTGTCTCAAAATGAGCTTCATATTTTAGGACATTAGGCTAAAAAATTTACATTCAATTTTCTTATTTAAGTTGTAGAAAGACAGTTTTCTCACCAACACATGAAGCTGTTTTTCATCACTTCTAAGAAAGTGTCAATCATTAAAAAGACAAACTCACAAAGTGAAATCTTATTAATGTATGTAGGGTTACCCGGGGCAATTCCACTCCAAATTTTGCTAATTGTTTCATTTTTGCTTGTTGAAAGATTTGCAATGTAATGTTATATATTATAAAATAATACAAGACAACTCCTGAGGTATCTCAACAAAACTAAGACGCTAAAGAGACAATTTGATGGGGAAAAAAATGAATTTTGCTTGTTAAATGAAATATAATTTTATGAATGCAGCAATTCCACACCCCTAAAATGAAACACAAAATGAACAAAAAGATTTTAGGAACTAGAATGAAAAGTATATTTGTGTAAGTGAGGTGAAAAAGTGGGGAGGGGGGGTGGATAAGAAAATCATGAGAAGGAATAAAAAATGTTGCACTGGGCTATCTGAATGTGAAAAGTCGCTGCCCTCAGGTTTGGCTTCTGCTACTGTGTGTCCTGGTTAGGCATGAGATGTTGCATTTGCAGCCTGTGGTGTTGGATGCTTTGAGGGCCGTTTTTCTTTAGCCCCATGTGAAAGAGACCCACTACTATAGATCTGACTTGTTTCGACATCAAACTAAGGAGTGGAAAGCTTTGTGGATAAAATCCTTTTAGTGCACTGTGAGAAAAATTTAGGACAAAATTAACTCCTTTTTTACTTAAATCATTAGTCTGGTTGTTTCTTGTTAGTAATATTACCAAAGTATGTTCTAAAACCTATAAGTATTACAGTACTGAAGAAATCCACAGAGTTACCCCCCCCCCCCCCTATGTGCACACATATGACCAATTTTTACAACCTTTTCATTATAATCATTGAGGAAGACAATACAGAAGGCCAGAAAGAGGACAGTGGCCAATAAGATTTCTTCCTCAACCATTTAGTGGAAATACATGTTATTTTCACTTGAATTTTCAGCGGTCTCATGGAAGGGCTTATTTCTGTATTCAGGAGGAAAGGAGTTGAAAAACTCTTGATTTGCAGTGAATCACTTCAGCGTTTGAAGGTCTTTAAATTTTGCTGTTGAAATGGACAGCTTTTCCTGGTATAGCCACTCAGGCTCTCCCCTTAGAGCTCAAACGCAGTTAGGCCAGCACGCCAACACAGCACCAGCACAGCACATCGCAAAAAGTGTCTGGCCAGCAACGTGCTGGCTGTCCTAATGCAGTGCAGCCATCACCATTCCAGCACGTGCGTTGAAACATGGCTGCTGAAATGTTAACTCTATTATATTGTTTGAAAAAAGGAGGATGTTATAGAAGACGATTTTGGGTTCATAAGATCCACCAACGCAGAGAAATTTATGGCGAGTTTCACCATCTTTTCGATGAAGTTTTGAGCGATGAGGAGAAATGTTTATCATATATCCGAATGAAACCAAGCACTTTTCACAGGCTGCTAGAATTGATTGGACCACACATTGCAAAAAGGGAAACTAACTTTCGGAAACCCATCCCTGCTAAGGAAAGACTTGTGATAACATTGAGGTAAGACCATTAATTTTACTTGATGTAATTTTTCGTCCTTTGTGGCTTTTACATTATATTTTAAGACTCAGCCGCACCTAATGCCAATTTGCATGAGTTATAATAAATCTAAGTCAGATAATTATTAGGTATATTTGTCTGGGTTTTTTGTTTTTTTTCATCTCCGGGCAAGCTTCCTTTTTTTCTCTTCTGCCTTATTTAGAGAGTTTTTTTCCCCCGATTGTTTTGTCCATGACGATCTGGATATAGTTAGATATCTCATCTGGTAAGCCTCTGTGTAGAAGCTTTGTAGATCCATTATTATCATATACATTAAATAGCAATTGACATTAAATTATGTACAGTACTTTCATTGCGGTACAAAGAGACTCAACATCACAACAAGGAAACTAGGAAGGTTAGAAACGACACCTCATAAGACAATAAACTGAAATGACCCCACAAGACTTCTCCAATCATTTTTTTTAATCTTGACATGAGGCAAACACACATTTTGTTTTTAGATTAGCATCACTGAGTCATCTATTGTTGGAATTGGTGATACTGATAGTGGTAGGGCTCGTCTGGCGGGGAAGACGATGATCTGGAATACTCGCTGTACTTGTGGTATGTGTCAACATTACTTGCAGATGCAGTTCCTGTTGATGTAGACTCCAAATTTGGGTATCGAGGCTGCTGACTCCGTCACAAATATCTCAAAGCAGTGTTGTTTACCTCTCCCCGGAATTCAAATTTAGTTATTGGATCTAAACTTTTCATGACCGGTAACAGGCTCATGAGGAAGTGCTCATCGTCGTCTTTAACTTGTTGTTGCTGTTTTTGTTGCTGCTGAAGACTCTTCAAGGCATCCCACATGGCGACATCAAATGGGGAAACCGATTTTGAAGCTCGGCTTTGAGGAAATGCAGGATATCGTCTTTTTCTGTCATTGTGCGTGGTCGGCCTATGCATGGCCGAATTACTTGGACCAGGCTGTGGATCTAGACTTGGACTTGGAGCAGCCTGCATATCAGCTGCCGCCTGTGGTGCTATATCAATATCAGGCGGAGTGTCCAAGCTGTCATCATGGACCTGGGATGTCGGTTGAGATTCTTCGTCGGTATCAAGCCTCTCGAGTAAATTTGATGTTGTCGAGGAATTTAGATCCTCAGCAAATGGCAGCAGGAACAACATAGATTTGTAAAGGTACCACGTTTTATGCTGTTTGCTTCCAGACCCAGATTTGTATGTTGTTTCTTTCTTATGGTGTCGCCGGAAGGAATCCCTCAGAACTGACCATTTCTTTTTTGCAGTAGCACCTGTAAAGACAGTTGTAGAATGCGCTTATTATTATATATAGAGACGAAAAAGTGTCGGTATATCATATTATTAACAACCCATGTTTGTTTTTCAGATACCTGGCTTCAGGAGAAAACCATGTGTCTCTGTTGTTTCATTTTCGTGTCGGAGTAACTACAGTTAGGGAAATTACAACAGAGACGTGTGCAGTATTGTGGGACGTGCTACATCTACAAGTCATGCCACCTCCAGATGCAGAACAGTGGATGAATATAGCAACTGATTTCTACACAAGATTCAATTTTCCACTTTGTTTGGGAGCCATCGATGGCAAACACATACGTATAAAAAAGCCTGCTTCTTCAGGTTCCCTCTACTACAACTATAAAGGCTTCTTTTCAATAATTCTTCTTGCTGTTACTGACTCGCAAGGAAAATTTGAGGTGGTGGATGTTGGTTGGTGTGGGAGTAATAACGATGGCGGAGTCTTTCACAAATCTGTGCTTGGGCAATCACTTGCATCAGGAACCCTCAACCTTCCCACTGAGGGCACAATACCACAAACAGACATCAAATTGCCATTTGTCTTTGTTGCTGATGATGCCTTCCCATTAAAAGACAATATCATGAAACCATTCTCTCATCGTCAACTTACACGTGAGAAAGAAGTTTTCAATAACCGCTTGTCAAGAGCAAGAAATGTTGTTGAAGGATCTTTTGGCCGAGTAGCTATGATGTGGAGACTTCTACAAAGGCCAATGGATGTCCAACCAAACA
>JAWDGP010005683.1:0-27500 GCA_033675545.1 Elysia crispata
TTCAAGGTTACATCTAAATCTAGATTCATGGACATTGTATCGCAAAAATAGAAATAACCATAACGTGTTGACCTTTACAAAATGTTCCCAGTATGATGGCATACACTTTGAAAAGGAATCGGATTTTGAGGACTTTTTTTTTCTTGCAGGTATTTTGATACGAATTGCTAAAAGAAAACTACTAGGACTTAGCGCTGTCATCGTGGATGCTCTGTTTACGGCTTCTTACGTCACTTTATGGTTTAGTGGATATTTGGAAAATTGCGCACTTTCTTGCATAAAATCATTGAATTAAAATGGTGCAATTTTAACAGACTGCTTAAGTAATATTGGTTCTGAAAAGAGAACTTAATACCTCCTGATAAAATCTTAAATGCTGATCATTTTTGCTATTGTGCATTTTTCATCTATTTTCTTCTTTTCCCATTTATGCGGGTGTAAAAACGATAAACCTAATTTTTTATTTTCAATTCAACATTATTTTCATACATAGGCCCTACGCCTAAACAAGATATTTTCAACTCTGCCTAACGCAGAGTTGACATTCCATTAAATCTCTGTAGGCTAGATGATTTAATCTTTTTTTTTTAATCTGGAACCAAAGTATTATGTCAAAACTTGATGTAAAACTGAACTAAAAAAAAAAGATGTTGCTGAAAAAGAGACGTCTCTTAATCCAACAATCCCTCCGAATTTCTCTTCCTCCTCCTCCTCCTCTCACTAATCCTTTTCATAAGTTGCGTCGTCGTCCTCCTCCTCTGCCTCCTCATCATTCTGCTCCCTCGTCGCCCTTTAACTTGCCATCGTCCTGCTTTCCTATTATCATGTCGATTTACAATTCCCTTTACAATTCCTTTACTAGAATATGCAGCTTTTACGATATATGGCGGGACAGATTCAGAAGATTTTACAATTACCTTTACTGAAGAATAATGCGCTGATCTTGGTGCAGCTTTTAGATTGTGGCGGGACAGATTCAAGTTTACAATTACCTTTACTAGAATAATGCGCACGATCTTGGTGCAGCTTTTTAGATTGCTGTAGGACAGATTCAAGTTTACAATTACCTTTACTAGAATATGCGCTGATCTTGGTGCAGCTTTTAGATTGTGGCGGGACAGATTCAAGTTTACAATTACCTTTACTAGAATATGCGCTGATCTTGGTGCAGCTTTTAGATTGTGGCGGGACAGATTCAAGTTTACAATTACCTTTACTAGAATATGCGCTGATCCATTGGTGCAGCTTTTAGATTGTGGCGGGACAGATTAGGTTTATGAGCACAATGGAGGTTTTTTCCCCTGCTTTACATCATTCGCTGTGAACACTGAGGTTAGTGATCATATTTCCGATTAATATTTAGTTAGAATAAATTCAAGTTAAAGAAAGTTTTTTTTAAATCTAAACAATGAGAATAGAGATAATATCTAGGAGAGTGTCTTTTTTAATGAATCAATGCAATTTGAATTGATCTAACGCGAGACTAATAAATGATGGATACTTTTGCAAACTAATGTAACCCAATATGTGGCACGTGAAATATTAGTTTTCCTAGCTCTGGCATATTACAAAAGTTCACTACGTTGCTTTAATATTACCATACACAAAGTACTGCGTCCTTACAAGCAAAAATATAAAAAACAAACTATCCAACGTTTCTAAGAAAGTTCTTCACAAACCGTAGTTCCTTAGCTGTGAAAAGATAACCTGTTCACACACGAAAAAATCGAAAGAAATCGTCTCCAGCAAACGGGATATAAAGTATGAGTGTACAGGTGGGCATGCCCAATCTAAGAGCGTTATGGCTTAAACCGGACTTTATTTCCCTTCATCCAATGTCAATTGTAACACTGTCACATCTACAATAGTGATTCTTTTTTTAAATTATTATTTGCAATACATGGCGTCCATGATGTGCAAGATTTTTCCTAAATCACCGAATGTTTTAAAAAGACTCCAGATACTCTTTGCTGAACTACGAGTTGTTAAGAACCAGTAATCAAGACTTGTGTTACATTATTATCACTATTAATTTTTTCCCCATTGCTCTAAATAAAACTCACCGAAAATCAGCCTCCTGTTGTGGGCTTTTTCTCTTGCAAACTTGGTAAATACGACTTAAATTGCCTTTTTAGGGGCTTTTTTAAACTGAAGTTTAGAAATTTAAGTGAATTTCTAAAACCGCTCAGAAGGAACTACACCAGCGATATTGATACAAAGTATTCGGATGTGGTGAGTTAAATTCAGACAAATAATAGTTACAGATATGTCCAATCGCACACAACATAATAATGCGTTGCAAATGTCGATTAAGTCTTGTAGCAACTGGTACTACAGCCGCACCAAAAAAAAAAAAAAAAAAAAAAAAAAAAAAAAAAAAAAAAAAAAAAAAAAAAAAAAAAAAAAAAAAAAAAAAAGTTTCTGGCTCTTGCACCCGCATACACTTTCAGTAAAAGAGTCTAAAATAATGTTAGCTTTCGTATTTCAAAGCCAGTTATTTGTTGCCATCCTCTAAACCATTGAATATTATGTGGCGCTTAGAGAATACCTGGCACGGGAGAGTCATGTGGGATAATAGAGTTCCTCAACTTAAAAATAATACTCCAGTTAAGAAATATGAAAACGTAACTGATTTTGTAAAAATCCAAATCTATTTACAGATTAAAAAAAAAAACGTTCATTATCATGTAGGTTAAATAACTATGTGGCTAAGAATTCCCGCAAGGCATGAGCGCTTTTACGCACACTAATGCGAAAATTCACAGCTTTCTAAAAGCGTTTTTAAAGGATCTAAAACTTACTTCCCAGGAAAATACAGAATTAGTCGATTTCACTTCTTTGTGTGCTTTATAGCACAACTTTTTGGGACTATGGCGATAGGCTGTTGTAACTATAATACAAAGCTAGTATGACAGCTTAATTGATTCATGTGACGGAAACTTTTAATCTGAGGTTAAAAAAAATATTTATTTCGCATGAATTTGACGAGGATAGGTCTAAGCTCTAAATGTAAAATTCTGACAGCAACATTAAGTATGCTGCATCTTTGTGGATGTTTCCAGCAAAGAGGCGGTGATGGGGTCTATTTATAAACCATATTTCCGCTTAAGCCGAACCCCGGCGAAGGAAGTGTAATCACATTATCGCTCTCAGGCCGTATTATATTAATACAATCCTACATGAATGCAGGCATTGCCGAGCGCAGATAGAGACGTAACAAAATTAGATGCTGGGATACACGCTTTGCTTGATGTTGAGGCAGAGTATAGTAAGATATCTGGTTGTCTGTAGCATGGTGAGAGGAAAAAAAAAAGATTCTAAAAGAAGAAAAAAAGGTCCATTATTCAGGAAATCGGCATTTTCTCGACTGTTCACTTAAGTGAAGAAAGAAATATGCTGCCTGAGAAAATATCTTTTACGGTATATCGACCAGAAAAGTGGGAAACTGAAGGTGTAGAGATTACGGAAAGGCAGAGAGAGAGAGAGAGAGAGAGAGAGAGAGAGAGAGAGAGAGACAGAGAGAGACAGACAGAGAGAGACAGAGAGACAGAGACAGACAGACAGACAGACAGACAGAGAGACAGACAGAGATAGACAGAGAAGAGACATAGAGATAAACGGACAGAAGTTGATAGAATGATAAAGAACGACTGAAGTACAGAAATAAAGGACAATCGAAAAAAAAAAAAATAAGAGATAGAAAGAATCGGATAAGTCGCGTCATCAACGTCAATAACAGACTTGTAGCTTAGCTTCACCGCATGTATCCGAAAGTTCCCGCAAACCGAGTCAATCTGCGCACCAGCGATTATTGGAGAGCCAGTTGTAATCACGCACCGTGCTAAGTGGTGCGTGCGCCGCACTGCGCTCTCTCTCATCAACCTTCTCCATTTGGATACTTCTGGCCGTGCATTATTTATCGGTGTAGATGGGTGCAGTCGTTAGGATGTGGCTCAAGCCGACGGTGTATTAGTAATGTCTAGGTGGGGAAAAAGGGGGGAGAGAGAGAGAAAGAGAGAGAGAGAGAGAGAGAGAGAGAGATTATCGGATGCGGTAAACAAGATAATTATGTGATGGATGTCTTCGTACTTTTGTGTGATAGCCAATTCATAAGGAATCTCAACGGATAGATTCAATTTTATAGAAAATCGAGTCGAAGATAAATGCAACAATTGAAGAACTTGTATTTAACTTATCCGAGCACCTCTCTCTCTCTCTCTCTCTCTCTCTCTCTCTCTCTCTCTCTCTCTCTCTCTCTCTCTCTCACTTTCTCTCTCTCTCCCCTCTCTCTCTATGTGTGTCCCTCTCTTTCTCTCTCTCCTCTCTCTCTCCTCTGTCTGTCTGTCTGTCTGTCTCTGTCTCTTTCTCTCTCCCCTCCCTCTCTCTCTCTCTCTCTCTCTCTCTCTCTCTCTCTCTCTCTCTCTCTCTCGCTCTCTTCGTTCTCCCGTTATACTATAACGCTTGCAATGTTGCGGTCTCAAGGGCCCTGCCAATATTTTCTAGTAACAAGAAAGTTCCAGCTTCATTTCTTTGGATAATCCGCAAATTAATTTATTTTGCCTTTTTGTGTATTTTTTTAATTATTTGTATTGGTAATGAATAATAATAATAATAATAATAATAATAATAATAATAATAATAATAATAATAATAATAATAATAATAATGATGATGATGATGATGATGTTGATGATGATAATAATAATGATGTTTATGATGATGATGTGGATGATGATGATGATGATACAGAGGTATACTTCAAAAACTCATTAACATATAAAATACAATTAACGGAAATTTTCATGAAGCATTGAAGCTATAATGAATATGTAGAAGGATTTTTGGATTGATTTTGAAAATACAGAATCAGATGTTTTCCAATATAAACAAAACACATTGACAAACATCATCAATTTCCCTTGGACTGTCTTGCATTATTCATAATGCATCTCTCTTTGCCAAAAAAAAAAAACCCGATCTAATTTTCGGGAAATTCCTAAACATTTGAATTATGGATAACGCGAAATTGTGTTATGTAAGCTATTAATGTAATAAGTTGATTTTTCTCATAAATATCTGATACGTTTAGGAAAATCTGTACACGATTCACACAAGTAGTGCACGCGAGCTAAAGATATAAAGTGGGGTCACATCAAAATCACAGCGATGTTCTTATCTTCATCGCAATGTTAAGAACAAGACATGATAATGCTATGCTGTAATACGTATCAAGGTAAACTCTGCATTACCCTTGGATTGTACCAGTTGTATATGACATCAAGATCGCCATTTTCTAGGATGGTGAGGCATAATAAGCGAACAAGAAGACCTCGGAGGAGAAAAATGAACATATCCCGAAGTTTATTTTAAAAAAAAATGTATGCTAGTTCTTTGTAATAATCAAGTCTCAGTTATCTGAGCTGCGACAGGGAGTACAGAACTCCCCACTAGCAACGACAGGGAGTACAGAACTCCCCACTAGCAACGACAGGGAGTACAGAACTCCCCACTAGCAACGACAGGGAGTACAGAACTCCCCACTAGCAACGACAGGGAGTACAGTACTGTCCACAAAAATCTTCACTAGCTGTGGTGGAGAGTACAGTACTGTTCACAAAAATCTTCACTAGCAAGGATTAAGAATACAGTACTGTCCACAAAAATCTTCACTAGCAACGATTGGGAATAAAGTACTGTCCACAAAAATCTTCACTAGCAAGGATTAAGAATACAGTACTGTCCACAAAAATCTTCACTAGCAACGACAGGGAGTACAGTACTGTCCACAAAAATCTTCACTAGCTGTGGTGGAGAGTACAGTACTGTCCACAAAAATCTTTACTAGCAAGGATTAAGAATACAGTACTGTCCACAAAAATCTTCACTAGCTGTGGTGGAGAGTTCAGTACTGTCCACAAAAATCTTCACTAGCTGTGGTGGAGAGTACAGTAATGTCCACAAAAATCTTTACTAGCAAGGATTAAGAATACAGTACTGTTCACAAAAATCTTCACTAGCTGTGGTGGAGAGTACAGTACTGTCCACAAAAATCTTCACTAGCAACGATTGGGAATACAGTACTGTCCACAAAAATCTTCACTAGCAAGGATTAAGAATACAGTACTGTCCACAAAAATCTTCACTAGCTGTGGTGGAGAGTACAGTACTGTCCACAAAAATCTTCACTAGCAAGGATATAGAATACAGTACTGTCCACAAAAATCTTCACTAGCAACGATTGAAATGCAGTACTGTCCACAAAAATCTTCATTAGCAACGATTGGGAATACAGTACTGTCGATAAAAATCTTCACTAGCTGTGGTGGAGAGTACAGTACTGTCGATAAAAATCTTCACTAGCAACGATTGGGAATACAGTACTGTCGATAAAAATCTTCACTAGCAACGATTGGGAATACAGTACTGTCGATAAAAATCTTCACTAGCAACGATTGGGAATACAGTACTGTCCATAAAAATCTTCACTAGCTGTGGTGGAGAGTACAGTGCTGTCGATAAAAATCTTCACTAGTTGCAACAGAGAGTACAGTTCTGCCAATAAAAATTTTCACTAACCACTACAGATTTATAAGAGGTGTAAGAGTGTCAATGAGCTTTTTGAACAGATTATGGGAGTCATTGTTTTCGGAAAAGTATCTTGTGAAGTTTGAATTGTAACTTTTCCGCAGTTTAATCTTGAGGACTATGTAGCAAGTGTTCTGAAACGGGTCCATAGGGGGGAGTCGTGAAGAATTTATGGGAGCTTAGTAATGTTTTATTTACTGGGACAAAGCTCCCAAAAATGATAGATCATTTAACTGTTAATTTATTTAAAAAAAAAAAAGAATTTTGATCGCCGCAAAGATGTTTATGAAGATGTTTCTTGTAAAATTCAATTACTTTCAAATTCAAGTAGCATGCCTTTTGACTGCGTAAGTTTTGCTTTGTATATATTTCACTCTTTGTCTAGTTTAGCTGTTAAGCAGTATTGAAACTCGTAAAAATTTTCAAAAAAAAAAAAAAAAAGAGAAAATTAAGTCAACACATCAGAACAGTCTGATAGAGATTGAATATAAAATGTATCCAATATGTAAAAAAAATGTTGACAAAATTAATATCAAAACCAAACCCTGCATATGAATGTTACGTTGAAAAGAATTCAAAATATTGCCAGATTTTCTTTCAAAAAGCACAACGTTAAGCTTTTCTCAACAAAGACAAAGAGTTACCCACAAATGAGCATCCCACTGTTAACCAAGACAGCTCTGGTAAGACACGACTTTCATATCGTCAGATCCCCTTAATCTGGCCGCGTGAGAGCCAAAGCTTGATGGATGAAGATGGAAACACAAGTGAAACGCCTTTTTGAATAGACCAGAGGTCAAGGCCGCCAGACAAGAAAACAGTAAAACGAGGCTCGCGTCCTAAATAACCGAGAGAACTGTATTTCACCGAGGTTTTTTTTCTTTATATGCAAATCAGTAGAATATGAAACAAGACGGCTAGTTGTAACGTGAAAAGTCTGCCAGCTAGTAGGAGGATTGTCAAGTTCTTTCGAGGAATCGATCATCCTAAATTTATCTTGTAACGTTAAGAACAAGTTTCATCAAAATGTTCCCTGTATCCTTTTTTTTTTTTTTTTTTTTTTTTTAATTTTAAACATCGTAAGGACATTTTGAATAGTGTAGAGAGAAAAATCTGGTTAAAGATTTTCTTCATTGTGACTCTGGAATCTTTTCCTAAACCTTTTCTTCTATATCGTTCTCTTCTAGTTCATTGTTATGTTTATTCTTTTCCTTCTCTCTCTGTCTCTCTGTCTCTCTGTCTCTCTCTCTTTCTCTCTCTCTCTCTATATATATATACATATATATATATATATATCTCCCTCTCTCTATCTATCTATCTATCTATCTATATATCTATATATATATATATCTCCCTCTCTCTCTCTCTCTCCCTCCCTCCCCTCACCTTCTTTCTTTATCTCAACTATCTATCTCTCTATCCATCTATTTTTCTACCTATCAATCTATCTCTTATATATATCCTATCCTTCCTCTTTATCTATCTTTACACCTCTACTTTTCTGTCGATCATTTATCCTTATCCCTCCTCCAATTAATCAGGAAAAAGACTTGCAATGCTTTACACTTTTAAACGATAAAATAACATGACCAGGTTACTCTTACTGAAACTCACAACATCCTTTATAATTCTCTTAGAAGCAAGAAATATGAAGCAAACAGGCGTGCGAATGAAAGAGTCTCACACATAAAGCTCGACAATCGTGCTATTTTAGAAGTGATAAGGAAACTTGGAGTAAATTGGAAATTTTCAAATTAAAATACGGTATATTTTGCCCGTAATACATACCATAATTGTATTATAATTTCTTAAGTAATTTCGCATATTCTACTTTTACGGGGTTTATATTTGTTTTGTTTTGTTTTGTTGTTTTTGTTTTTTTTCGGTTTTTTTTCTTAGTTTAGTTTAATTCCGTTATTGTTTTTGTTTTGTCTTTTCGTCCGCGTTATTCAGCCTAGTTGACCCAACCAAAACAGAGGGAGATTGAAAATCACAAAAAGTGACTTTGATGCTGTATTCAGGTGGTTTTAGTAAAGTCACTATTTGCGTTGAGAGAAAGAGATAAACGAGAGGATTACAGGCTTCATTTGCCAAACTGATTCTCTTGAGAGCTCAAGTCTTTAACTTTTAGACTTAGCTAAGATAGGACGCACTTTTTGTTCAGCCAACGGGCCCACTCAACCAAAGTATCTAGGTATCATTGCAGATTACGGCCCAACTCACCCTTAGCTTTAAAATTGAAAATTTCTTAATGAATTTGATATGCTGAACACGAATATGAATGTTTTATTCGTCGCAAATAAATACTTTTCAAGGTATAAGCATTTTTCTGTTGCTTTAAAATCCCATTAACCTACAAGTTTCGATTTCGTCGGGAAACAGGAAATTGTGCAGACGGACGTGAGTGGGGTCGATATCTGCAGTTTTCCCAATATCTAACTGTCCTAACAGTACTTTGCCAAATATTTATATGATAAAAGTTCACTTTTCCACTTACTGCAAAGGTTTGTTTACTTCGGCCACACGGCCTGTTTCTCGGTAAGCTTCGTATGAGATACAAACCTAGATTTATTTCAGTCGTTTCGATCAACACTTGCGATTTGCATTTAAAAATTAATTCACAATGATCGAGACCGAGGCTTTCTAAATACAGGCCAAGTCACCGAAGTCAGCAAACTCTTGCATATTTGAGTTATAGTGAACTATTTCCTTTAACTTTTGGGTATAGTTAGGGCAGACTTGTACTCAGAACGCGCTTATAATTCAGCCTACAGGCTTTCACAACACAAATATCTAACTGTCTTACTTTGCAAAGTGGTTAAATGATAAAGCTCACTCTTACAATTACTGTAAAAGTTTTTTTTTATTTCGGTAACTTGGCCTGTATTTTAGGAAGCCTCGATTCAGACTCATCGAATTACCGAAATAAATGACTTCTACAGGAAAAGGAACGGTGAAAACAATATATGGGGCCTATTCAGGTATAATAAAATACAACTTACTATGTACGTGCATAAGATCATACAGCGCTGCGCTACTCAAAGTACTTTCTATTGACTTGTTCACCTACCATTACTTATCAGTACATCTTTTTCACCTCATAGGGAAGCATTGTTTTGCAAAGAAGCGTCTCGAATCTTTTTGGCGCAAAAGATCTTTTACCATTTCAAATCTGTAATCAGTGAGATAATAAACCTGCGTAAAGTGAGAAAACTGCCCGATCGGAATGAAACTATGTGAAAATCCTGTTTCTAAATCTCGGTGGCTCCAATAGTTACATTAGGAGGTTTAACACAGCAGAATGCGCTGAGGAATTCGGGAAAGGTTGCATCGTTCAAGAGATGGAACATTAAAGATTCAAAAAAAAAAAAGCCTGGGGTAAAGTTAGCGACTAGGTTGATTGATACGACACAGGTGGTATAGATGGGAAGTCTGGCGCGTTTGAGAGAGAGAGAGAGAGAGAGAGAGAGAGAGAGAGAGAGAGAGAGAGAGAGAGAGAGAGAGAGAGAAAGAGAGAGGGAGAGAGAGGAAAAGAAAGAAAGAGAGAGAGAGAGAGAGAGAGAGAGAGACAGACAGACAGACAGACAGACAGACAGACAGACAGACAGACAGACAGACAGACAGACAGACAGACAGACAGATAGACAGACAGAGACAGAGATAGAGATTCCATTGTACTTGGCTGAATCATTGATTTCAATACATAGTAGGTGATAATAGTATTTGTTCTTCAGTGTTCTCTCTCCCTCTTTCTCTCTCTCTCTCTCTCTCTCTCTCTCTCTCTCTCTCTCTCTTTCTCTGTCTCCCTCTTTCTTTCCCTGTCTCTCTCTCTCTTTCTCTCTCTGTCTCTTTTTCTCTCTCCCTCTTTCTCTCTGTCTTTCTCTCTCTCTGTCTCTGTCTCTCTCTCTTTTCCTTTCTCTGTCTCTCTCTCTCTATGTGCTAAATTTCGATTAAAAAAAAATCAAGACTATGAGCCAGGAAGAGAAAACAGACAAAAACATACATGGTTCAACCCGTTGTTAGGCAATAACGTGTCAACAAATGTAGAAAAAAACAACTCTCGCCCTAATCAACAAACATTTTCCGAAGACCAACAAACTCAGCAGAGTCATTGATAAAAACACAGTTAAAGACAGCTATAGTGGAATGCCAAACTTCAAACAAATCCAAATAGAAAGCAAAAACACCACACCTTGAGGATAACTTGGTAATTACAAAGGAACCAAAAGGATGCGGGTGTGTCTATAAATAGTATGATACAAGGCATAAAAGGAAAGAGGCATACAACTTTGTAATAATACTCACGAAGCTTACAAAGTGAAACATATAAATGTTGAATTGATAACAGTTTTGTTTTACCTCTTGTGTCCCATAATTATAAAGTTGTGCGGCTATTTTCTTTTAAACTTCAAACAAGGAATTTGAAATCACGGCAAACAAGATCAGAATAAAGACCAAGCCACAACAGAGATATCAACTGCAGAAACAGAGATTGATGCCGTCTAGATGGGAAAATGTCTGGAGGGATGCATCGTCTAGAAATCAACTTGACATAAGAAAGGGAACATGTATAGGACTTACTAGACAACACATTTAAAACAAGATACAACTTAGATAAATCTTCTTTTAAACTAGAGCAAAACTAAACCAGCTATCAGATTGAGTGAATTCCATACAGGAACTGAAGAACAATAATATATATTTCAAAATAAAATAGAAAAAAAAAACGAAGCCTTTCACCTGAAAAAAATACTGTATACTTTACTTTGAAGAAAAATAATCCAATTTTTGCTCCAGCAACCAAGTTGGAATCACTGAAAAGAAGTCCTGTCCCAGTGAGTAGATCTTCACAATAAGAATCACTTCTTGACATCAAAGATTAGAAGGAAACACCATCTCCATCTGACGAGAGCCACTATGCTCCTTAATATGAAAAGATAACTAACTTTGTAAAAATACAAATCTACTAACAGATTTTTTTTTAAATCGTTCATTATCAAGTAGGTTTAAATAACTGCACTTTTATGCGTTTAATGCAATAATTCGCAGCTTTTTAATGAGCGTTTAAAGGATCTAAGACCAGATTGCGTAAGTACAGAATTTCTCGATTTCCTTAATATTGTCAAGCATTTTATTTATTGTGTTCTTTTACAAACAACTAGACAGATAAATAGATGGATAGATAGATAGAAAGATAGATAGATAGAAGGATAGATTGATGTTTGAGCAGATGATTGATAAATGAATGAAGCTGGATAGACACATCGATCTAATTACTAGGAGGATTTGCTTGTTGTTGTTTTGTTTTTTTTGGTTCAATGATAAATGAAAGTATTGGCATAGCCTTATTCCGGTTCAACTGACATTCAACAAGAATTGCTAAAAAAATGCGAGACATTTTTAGAGCAAAAACTTACGTCTTCATAAAATGGAGAGAAAAGAATGTGAGAGAGACAGACTGACAGAGAGACAGAGAAACAAGATGTAAGAGAGAGAGAGAGAGAGAGAGAGAGAGAGAGAGAGAGAGAGAGAGAGAGAGAGAGAGACAGACAGACAGACAGACAGACAGACAGACAGACAGACAGAGAGAGAGAGAGATAGAGAGATGAAGAGGCGCTAGATGTGTAAGAATGACCACCGCTTTAGAAGTAAAATGCTCATGAATAGCCAGACGCGAAGTGGTCAAAACTGATCGTAAAAGAATAGAGCTAGGCCGTCTCCAGACGGTACAGGGAGGAGGCTGCTACCATTGTTATGAGGAATCTCAATCTTTTTGCTACTGAAATGTGAGGCAACCTCACGAGAATAATGTTGAAAGCCAGAGGAAGAACAGGACAAATTAAGATAGTAGAAACTAGAGACAGAGCTAGGATAAGAAAGTCTAACCAAAAATAAAAGGAAAAAGAAGAAGAAGATGACTATGATGATGCGGATGAAGGTAATGATGTTAATAATTAAGATGATAATGATGTTGACTAAAAAATTGCTTGCACTTTGCGGGACACGGTCATTTTCATTCAAAGCTCATTCTAACCTTAAATTCTAGCTTTATATAATTCTTATTTATAATTTTTCTAGAGTTCTACAACCTCTAAATCTAATTTTTACGGGTTGGAATCACATAGTCACGACTAGAAAGAGCGGGCTTTTGTTTTGATTCTGCTATTGTTGTTGTTGTTGTTGTTGTTGTTGTTGTTGTTGTTTTGTAGACAACATCATGTCGTCTATCTCTTTCCTGACGTTTCTCTCACCCCACATAATGGCTTCCCGTTACTGGATAACTGCCAAATACTTTCTGAAACCTTAGAAATTGGTCAAGTGCCTGCCAGATATGGAATCTGATACATTTCGTTTTGAAATCATGTGACATAAGTAAGTCACAATATTTTATTTTGTATGATTGTATATGCGGTGTTTTGCGCCTGGTGCACAACAAGAAAAAAAAAAGAATTGGTTGGAGAAAAAACAAAGTTTGGTTTGTTCATGGAAACGCAAAGCATTTTAGTATTTGAAAAGAAAAATTTTTATTATTTATTGGTGATTTTGCAAATCCCACAATAATTATATAGCATAATTCATCAATATGTTGGGTGCTAAACGTCCTATCAAGTAAAGGGGAGAGAAAGTGTGATGTCACGACTGGTTCCAATAAATTTCACGAACAATGCAACCAGGGCTTTATCCACACTAATGGACATCATGAAGAGATTTTATACACATTCCTCAATGCTCAATAGAGCAAAGCAATTCATTAAATTTAGGCTTTTTGAAAAACTTTGGACAATCTTATACGCTCAGAGATGATTAGTAATAAATTGTTTAGAATCAGTGACCTGATGAAGTTGCCAAGCGTAGGTGAATTACTGGCTTTTTCTCTTTGTAGTGGAAAACAGCTTATAAGAAAAATAAATAAATTCTGTTCTTTTCAAATCTATTTTAAGATCCGTCTGAACGCTTATATTAGATGGCTATGGATTCTTTCAAAAAGCGAGTAGTAGAGATGTATGGCCTTGCGGGAATTCATTGCTGCCTATTATTTTATTTAAACCCACATAGTTATAAATTTGCATTTAAAAGGGTGTATAAATAGGTTTAGATTTTACCAACTATTCTTATTCTGCTTCCAAATCTAATTAAAGGTGTAAACACTCATAGTAAGGTGGGAATCCCCGCAAAAAGTGTTAAAGGTGACCCTTCCTTAGAGGAATTCCTCTTACATGTAATTACATACTAAACATTGAGAGTCTAAATGGGTTTAAAAATAGATTGGAATGTTATGAAAATAGCTAACTATCCTTATCATACTACACTAAGTATAAATTTAAGACTTGCAATACCAAAGGCATTACACAGATTGTTTTGTTTTACAAAACAAAAAGCAAACGTTACAGTTCTTACGACGGATAAATTTAATTTTTCATAGTAGTTGCCTGTTTTCGTTACAGTTTATCGTTTGCTTTCAGTAGGATTTTTTTTTTTTGAGAACTTGGGACAATTTTGATTTTAGAGAACCTCCGTGAGTCAAATTTTAAAGTGAAATATTTACAGTGAAACAGAAGTGATAAAACTCAGCCACTTTTGTTAACAGATAGTTTTAAACCACCATTTATGTCACACTTTTTCTACGTATGGTTACATTGAAGAGTCTGTTCTAGAAATTTCATGTTTAAGTTATTGATGGTACTGGAAAACAGCTAGTTCTGTACTTTCCAATATATTTAAAGATCCTTCTAATTACTCATGAAAATGCTATGAATTCCAAAATTGATTAGAGGTGGGCTGCTTCGTGAAATTTCAAAGTTGACATTTATTTGAATTTATTTCATAGTGATCGTTTATCAAAATATAGAAATAATAGACGTTATTTTTTTTTAACCGAGATTAAATTTTTGTTCTAAAATTAAGCGCATTTCTTTTTTAACTTTCCTTGTTGGTTGCCAATTCCATCTAACTAAAGCTGTGCAAAACATTAATTTATCAATGAAACAAGAATGATAAATTATATTAGATTGTAACTTTACAAAATAAGCTAACTATTCTTTATTTAGGAACAAGACCAAGTCTATAAATAAAAAATAACATATCTTTGCGTGCTGCACTATTTGAATCGAAATGGCATCAAGAAATTGATATATTACTTTAAAATTTAGCTTTAATTGACGTAATAAGGAACGAAGATTTAAAAGTGTCAGCTTGTTTTGAAGCAAATTCAGACTTTCACTCTAATCAAATATGTTTTTTTAAATGATGTATTGAAAATAATTACATTTGTGCTGCAGAAAAAAAAAACTTGTATTTCAAGACAAAAGCACCAGAATTTAATTTATCTTATACATCAAGAGAAATGTATCTTGATCTTAATAAACATCAAAAGATTGTTTGTTTCTTGTTGTTTTTTTTCCTCTGATAATGGAAGCATCTGTGATATTATATTCCAGTGAAGAGAGAGAGAGAGAGAGAGAGAGAGAGAGAGAGAGAGAGAGAGAGAGAGAGATACTCAGAGATAGGCACACACACACACACACACACAACAGTTAAACAACTAGACGGCCAGACAAAGATGGAGTGTCTGAAAGAGATTTAACCCATAAAAAAACCCACTTAGAATGGAAAACAGAGTAAGACAGCAGAAAGTGAAAAAGACAAAAGGCGGAACTTTCTTAAATATATTTTATTTGAAGAATGAAATTAATGTTAAAAATCCGTTCTCTCACAGAAAATAAAGGAATATCCATTACAAAATTAAGCATTTCGAGATAATAGTATCGTAAACTTCTAATGGCAGTCTCATTTCTTTTAGTTTATTTGTTTGTAATCTTTGTCTCCTTAGAGGAAAACAAACAAGAGAACTAGGATTTGTTAAGGTATCAAGAATATAAAATAGTGGGCCTGGGGAAAATGAAGAACATTTGATTATGGGATGTTATGACTTTTTTTTAATCGAAGCCTTAAAAGTCTTATTCTGTTTGGAAGTCTTATTCTGTTCAGATACAAACACAAGACTATTACACCAGTCACTCTTATTACTTCGAACACAGAAATGAAAACTTGCTTTTACCTTTCAAAAAATGTATTCAGTCAGCCTATAAATTTTTTCCCTGTCTTTCTATCCGTGAAAGGCTGGTATTCTTTTCTTCATAGAATATCCTTATGTAAATAAACAGCTGAAAAAGAATTTTTCTTCTTTCGCGTTGTCTCCCTTTTTCAGGTTTATTTTTTTCCTTCTCTCTCTCTCTCTCTCTCTCTCTCTCTCTCTCTCTCTCTCTCTCTCTCTCTCTCTCTCTCTCTCTCTCTTTCCCTCTCTCTCTCTCTATCTATCTATCTATCTCTCTCCCTCTCTCTCTCTATCTATCTATCTATCTATCTCTATCTCTCCCTCTTATACTTTCTCTCTCTCATTTTCCTCCGCAAACCAGACAGTATTTGCCATCTTTTTAATGTTTGTACCTTACGCCTGCCCCACAAATCCACAGCTTAGCCCGCCTTCACCGATTTTCAATTTTGCTCTCAATTGAGAGAACATAGATAGTTCCAATATAGCAAAAAGTAAAGACGAATGTTAAAGAAATGTCCGTCTGAGCCCGCGGACCTCATCTTTATAGCACAGGCTAAAGACTGCCATTTCTTTTCAGCATTTTTACACCGAGAAACGTGTTGCGTGGGTCAATAGCATTCGACAATAATTTCCACCGCATAAAACTGAATAAAGCCCCATAAAGCCGGTACTTATTTTCCAGTATGGTGAACAAGGGTGAAATGGGGGGGGAATAATTTCTTTAATCAACCCGTTTTGCGCATTTGTTGAAATTAAATCCAGCCAGCCCTGTTAAATCCAGATACAGACGCGCTAGTTTTCTTGTCACTTTGTTTTATGTAATTTGTTTTTAATCCTTATGTTTAGTCAAAGAAGCATGCATGCAATCCTGATTTATAATACTTTTAGGGTAATCTATATTCACTTATCATATACGAATGCTCTTTTACCAAAAGAGATGTCTCTCTCAACAAGTGGACATTACAGAGGAATATACGTTAAAACGTGTGCATCTTTGTAACAAATGTAAAATGTTTTTCGACAACCCTACTTCGGCCACTCTATTTTTAAATTGATTTAAGTAAAAACAAATGCACACTTAACACAGTTTTAGTTTCAAACGTCCCGTTTCAACAAAGCAACAAGAATCAAACATTATTAGAAAAGACAGTGGAGTATCTATCTACCCACCACGTTGCGGCAGAAAGTATGATTGAGGTCGATAAAATACAGCCTTCTAAAACTCCATAGGTTTCCTTGAAGGGGATTTTCAACTTGCACAGCATATTTATCTCTTATCTCTTTGTATATAAAATCAGCATTTCTCTACACGATGAATCTTATACGCACAAAGTAGTTTTCCCTCAAACAAAGAATAGGGCTGGTTAGATGTGATTCAACCTTAATCATCATAATGTCATAATGTCTTGGGCCGAACTCAAGACCTCATTAATGACAGTTGGACGCTCTTCCAACTGAGTCATTTGGCAGCCACAACAGATGAGCATTACCGTAACGATGCCATTTACAAGGGGCTGAATCGATGTCTTCTGCCCATCGAAAATGCCGGCATCAGATGTGTGGACTAAAGAACATATAATCGAACTGTTATCCAAGAAAAGTTAACTCTCACATAAAATATGCTTTGTGGAAAATTGCTGAGTCTTCACACAAATATGTGTGTCACAATAATATCGTCTGATCTACCATATTCAGTGGGCGTGCTGCTGTTCTTCGGAACTAAATCTTTCAAGCCAAGAAATAAATCTCTAGGATATAAACGTTTTGAAGCGCCGAATTACAAAATTTTAAAAAAGTCCGATGTAAGTTCATGATCTAAGTGTTATTATTAATAAATAGTTTTTAGTTGTAGTAGTAGTAGTAGTAGTAGTAGTAGTAGTAGTAGTAGTAGTAGTAGTAGTAGTAGTAGTAGTAGTAGTAGTAGTAGTAGTAGTAGTAGTAGTAGTAGTAGTAGTAGTATTAGTAGTAGTAGTAGTAGTAGTAGTAGTAGTAGTAGTAGTAGTAGTAGTAGTAGTAGTAGTAGTAGTAGTAGTAGTAGTAGTAGTAGTAGTAGGATGAGGAGGAGGAGGAGGAGTAACAACCGTAGTGACATCGGTGGTAGTGATTATGGCGAGAGTAGAGGTTGTGATGTTGACACATGTAAAAGCAATTATACAGTTTTGTAACTGAAAAGTAAGCATCAGCAGCTCTTCTTTTAGGTATAAAACTTTTCTGCCTTTTTAGACTGGAATCTATAAGATTCTTTCCAAACTTCTTTACAGCTCTTACTTAAAGATACGTAAGTCTGAGGATAAATTTAATGCCTTTTTGTTGTTGTTGTTGTTATTGTTGTTGTTGTTATTCTTTGTTGGTCTGTTGGATTTTTTTTTACATTGTTAAAATTGAAGAATTTTTTTTTCCATGCAACTTGTAAATCCGTGAAAAGGATAATAGTAATATGATCTGTCTCAATTATAAAGGAATGAAATATAAATTATACCATCTTTTGTAAAAATTTCTAACGCTATCTTTGTTACGATATATATCTTTATGGCTAATAAAAAGAAGACATTAAACAATGTATTTTATACGATAAATTTATATAATAATGAAGTAGAAATCAAAAGAAAAATCCATATCTATAAACTTTATCCTTTTTATTATTGGTTGAACAAAGGAAAGACATAAAGATTGTCATATTATTGTTTGTTTTTTACTTTTTTACATATTATAATTATCTAATTCAATTTATCACAGCCATATGACGCTGTCGAGTGCTGAACAGATAAAAATGATCACATAAATTTCTGATGAATAATTTTTGAAAACTTATCTTGCAAGGCTTTTTAATCTTTTTATTTTAATTTTAAATAATGATCGAAAAAAAAGATAATCATCTTGTCTATAGAATTCTTAAATGCGAACCAGGAAGTTCAAGTGAAAATTATAAATTTATTAAAAACAAAATAGAAAATCCCCATGGCATTGTGACCCCTTTCATTCACAAGTCTACTTAAATCTAACTCTGCTAATGTAATCTAAATCTGTTACGTTACCTTTGGCCAATACAGCCAAAATAATAATCATGATGGTCGGATGTAGCCTTTGCCTGTAATTAAATCTAATGCACCACCCTCCACGTCATGGTCAGTCATTAGAAACCATCAACATCATTCGGCATTACATCGTCATTATAACCGAGGTCAAAAGCCATGATGTGAAACTCGCGTGACCAAGATCCTGGCAGGTGAGAAGGTGTTAGTACGGTTACCAGTCACTAGAGTATCAGGTGTGAGGTCTGGCCGATGGTGATATTGTGCAGAGGTCCTCTAGCATGTAGCCCTAGCCTTGACGCACCTGAGTTAGCCGACAGGTTCATTATACAGCAGATACCGCTGCATGCTACTGGGTGTTTTCATTCTTTCCCTGACTTTATCCAGCTGGCCTTTAATTAACGCTGCAACCATGACTGCCTTGTTTTCTCGGCTTTAAGCCCGAGAGAATCACCGCGTTATCTCTAGTCTTAAGGTGTTTATGTACGAAGGGAAGTTAATAAATAAGAGTTATAGACTATGATTTATAAGCGATAGAGAAACATTTCTAGCTACTAATAGAGAAATTTGTTTTCTTCCTTTTATTAACGGTCGTAACGTTTTCATTATTCCTTGAATTTTGAACTCGTATATTCAGAATTTGTGCGGCATCCTTTCTAGCGTTGAAAATAAGTTTTGGAAGCCATTGATTGTGAACTGTGTCGCTCTATGTTCGTTTCTCGACGTTACAGAGAGGACACACAGAGCACACTTCTTACGGCTGGCACTGGCACGTGACTTCACATTCATGGCCCCAGCCAAATTATCTATAATAACTTGGGAAAAAAAGAATTGTCCTCAAAGTTGTGTAAAAAAAACTATTGTTGCAATTAATTTTTAGACTCCATTTCCCATGGACTCATAGATTTTTATACATCATAATGTGAAAAAAATAATTTATCTGTAAAAAATAATAGGCTATCCAGAATTATTCTTAAAGAAAAGATCTAAACCAATGTTATTCTAGCGATTGATATGTTGTTTTCGTTTTTTTACTCGCTGATAGGCCTTTTTAGCAAATGATTAAAAAGAGATTCTGTTTTTCATATAATACACAATAAATTTATATCGAAGTTGGATAATTCATAGTGATTATTAATATTTGCATGATTA
This sequence comes from Elysia crispata, assembly GCA_033675545.1. Classification (NCBI taxonomy): domain Eukaryota; kingdom Metazoa; phylum Mollusca; class Gastropoda; family Plakobranchidae; genus Elysia; species Elysia crispata. The sequence continues at coordinate 19,825 of JAWDGP010005683.1, forward strand.
TTTCTCATTTGTTTTTGTTTTAGATCGCTTCTTTGTGTGATATAAATGTGGATCCCTCTATTTTTTTCTAACCTTTTTGTGTATTGCCGCATATTTATTTGATTGAATTATTTAGCAATTCATCAGCCTCTTTACGTATTTACCTTTTCTACTTATCAATGTATCTCTTTTATCTATCTGACTATCTGTCTCTCTATCTCAATTTATCTACCCACCTATCTATCTATCCTTAGCTATTTATCTTTCTTTCTCTCTCTTTATCTGTCCGTCTGTGTGTGTCTCTCCCTGTCTCTCTCTAAAAGGAAATAGGCACTCTCTCTCTCTCTCTCTCTCTCTCTATCTATCTATCTATCTATCTATCTCTTTCTCTCTCTGTTTCCCCTTTGGCTTTTTTTTTTTTTTTTGGTCCATGTCTTGTATCTGTATAGCTACTGTACTGCGACATTCAAGTTTTAATTAACTTTACTGTCAAAGTTATGTTGTAAATCTTTCACAGGTCATATTTTATATATTATTTTTTTTTCCAGATTTCACACTATTCAAAATTTTGCCGATATTGAGAAATCATGACTGCACTAATTAAAAAAAAATATTGTCAAACCTATCCAAATTATGTTTGTGAAAATCGATTATAATTATGGGCGATTACTTCATGGTATAATCAAATCATTCACGACAATTACTTTTATTGAACAGAACCGTTCCAAATAGTTAAAATTCATCTTGTAGCAAGGTGACTCTAAAGCTTTTGGGATGATATAGGAGTTTTAATTGCTGGGATTTTTTTGTTATTCTTATTGTTGAGGGTTGTTGTTGTTATTGTTGTTGCTATCTTTGTTTTCGTTCATGTTTTGTTAGTTTTTTTTTATTTCTATTTTTTTTTTCGTACTAGTTTAAAATATTAACTCATTCACTTTAATCAAATCTGATCAGAGATGTTCTCTTTTTGCATCTATGTACCATTTAAAATAATACCAGAAAGTTTCTTATTGAGTGGATGCTTTCTTTACTTGAAAAAATAGTTTTCTTAAATATTAACCTTGGTTACATTGTTATAACGTTTACATTGTAATATAATGGACAGTTGTATATTTTCAGAGGTTACTTTCAGGATTGTTTTCTTAATAATTTTAAGTAACCTTTTGAACCTGATTGCTCTGTTTTGTTTAAACAATGAGAAAAAAAATATGGAGTGTGGCGTCTCTAAAAACGTCAAAAATTGTTTTGTTTTTTTGTTTTTTGTTTGTTTGTTTGTTTTTTGTTTGTTTGTTGTTGTTTTTGTTTTTTTTTTTTTTGTTTTTTTTTTATTCTACCCCACTGAAATAAATTAAAAGGAAAAAATTTGAAAAACTGATATACACCCATTCCTTAATATTTCGAGGTTTAACATTTTCAGTAACGTCGTTTAGCACGGAAATTGAGAGACTTTGATTCATATTCGGTGTTCGGTTTTGTTTCAACTTTGATCATATCTCTTTGTACAGTTACTGCATTTTTACCCTCCATTGTTTTTTTTTTCATCCCGTTTGTATCTTAAAAAGTGTTCTTTGATTAATGTATGCCAAGACCCATGACAGATCTATGTAGTTACCAACACACGTGAACGATCTACCTAGTTTTTCATTCATTTATTTTGGAGAAATACCATGGGAATATAATCAACTTCCATGGAGAAAAATAAAGTCTTTTGTAAAACAAACTTTAAAAAACGAAAAACAACAGAAACAAAAAAAATGTGTCTTATTACCGTTTTCGGGGATATACATCGAAAAAAATGTTCTTTTTAACCTCAAGAAAGATCTAAATGCCACTGTTTCCTCTTCCTGACTACGCACGGGTCTCAGCACATATTGGACTCAGATGTCGCACGCTTCGCTGCAAATGTTTCTTTCCTCTGCTCGCCTACCCCCCCCCCCCCCCGTGCACACATGCACACATGTTGGCAGCCACACACATCTTTAAGAAAGACCACTAATTAGCGCCATCAGAGAAAGCCCTCGGTGTAGGGGAAATTCTTTTGTTTCCGCAATTGTGGAGCAAACCTGGGAGTTCTCCAAACCACAGGTGACTGCTGGGCTAAATCTGAGAACTATGAAGTGAAGTCTACCTGGGTGGAGGACGGGGAACAGGAAGGAGAGAAGAAAACATTGTTTGATTTTCTTGGGTTCGGTGGAATGTTAGTGAATAACAGAGTGGTAGTTCTCACAATATCTATGATGCTGAGATTTGTTTTTCATTCTTTTGTTTCTAATTTTTTTTTTAACCTTAAGTGACATATAAGAGAGAGTTGATTGGGGGTAAAGATAGGATAAACAGAGAATTACTTGGAATCTATTTTATTTTCTATATCATTCACGTTCTCAGTTGTTTATTGTTTTTTTTTTGTTTGTTTTTTTTTTTCTTTTGTTAGCAGTTCTTTGATAGAAAGAAATAAAGCCCAGTGTTTCTATACATTGAATGCAATTTTCCTCTTTTTCAATTAATAGAAATATTGTATTACCGTATTTGGTAACATTTGCTATAAATAGACGATAGGTTTACTGCTTTTCCTTTCAAAAGAGTAACCTTAATATTGAGTGCGCATGTTAGACAAGAAAGCAAAATGCGCGTTCCTAACAATAGAGGAACTCAACTCTCATATCAGATCATATTGTCACGAATCCACCCTGGGAAGATTATTATGCGCATATCAATGTTTGATAAATTGATTGCTTTATCGAGTCCGCCCAAACCAATAATAACTGGTGGTTTTCTTGTCAAACAAAGCTCCAGCCTTTGCAACTGTAAGTATCGATTAAGTTATCGAAAGTAGAAGAAAGTTAGGTTTGTTTGTTCGGTGATAGAGACTGGGTCAAAATGTCACAAGTGGGGAAAGAATATTGGTGTAGCTTTGAGATATTTTGAGTTCTTGATGATGGGGATTGCGTTAACAATGATGATGATGATGATGATGATGATGATGATGATGATGATGATGGTTATGATGGGGATGATCATAAGGATGATGATGATGATGATGATAAAGGAGATTATTAGAATGAAGATTATGATGATGTTGATAATGATAATGATATATGATGAAGATGATGATGATGAAAGTGATTATGATATTATTGATGATGATATCGATGGTGGCCTTGGTACTGAGATAATATTTGGTTTAGTAAACACTGCCACAAGTTTTTAACTATTAGTCAGATATTCTTACATTAATTCGTAACTCAATAAAAAAAAATGTGAAGCATTTAGCCCAGATGATGAATTATTTTTTAATCTCGAGTCTGCAGAAACAAAACCATTGTTTCCATAAAATCTTCCTTTTATGCGCTCCTCTTTTTTTTTTTTACATTTTAGATATAAAGAAAGAATTCTGATCTTAAAGTAATCTTATTAAACTATTATAAGTGTAGAATTATATATACTGACAATGCCAAGCAATCGTAGGATACAAAAAATTAAAGAAAACCACCCTTAAATTCTTCTCTTTCGGCAGGAATGATTCGGCAGTTGATGCAAAACATTTTCAACGAATTTCGAGATGTAAATTGCTCAAAATCGGAAAGTATGGAGAAATACATGCTTGCTCTCCGTGATCTATTTCCTAAATCCTAAACTACTTTATGCTTGATAACTTCTTTATCTTCTCATTTTCCTTTTCTGTCTTCCGCTTCATCTATATTTCTCAAAATTATGTATTCTCTCTCTCTCTCTCTCTCTCTCTCTCTCTCTCTCTCTCTCTCTCTCTCTCTCTCTCTCTCTGTTTCTCTCTCTCTCTCTCTCTCTCTCTCTTTCTCTCTCTTTCTCTCTCTCTCGCTCGCTCGCTTCGGAGTTCTCTCTCTCTCTCTCTCTCTCTCTCTCTCTCTCTCTCTCTCTCTCTTTCCCTCTCTTTCCCTTACTTATTCTCTCTTCACTCTTTCTTTAATCATTTAATTGTTTTAATCTTGAATTGAATTGAAAGAGAACTTAACAAAGGCAAAGTTTAAATCCCCATACGCAAATCATGCAACTAAAATAGAGGCCTAGACTCTGGATACCTCTGTACAAACTTCTGGATCTATATTCTAATAATGAAACCACACATACTGAAACAAATAGAGGTCTAGACTCTTGATACCGTGCAAATTTCTGGATCTATATTCTAATAATGAAACCACACATACTGAAACAGAAAGGAGAACGTCATCCTCCTAAACCCGTGGGCTGTCCCTGAATGGAGCCTAGATCTAGAAAATTAGACTATGTTGATTTCACTTCGCCTATAGGTTTAACTACAAAACATTTAATACAATTATATGCGAAAACATCAATATACCGCCATGAAATATGGACCAAATTTGATTTTAGTCGATGCCATGACACGTTAAAAAAATGCTACGCGAAGCAGAACCTAAATGCAGTACTTTTCCTAATGGCCTATTCAGCGTATTTAATATGTTGTGATGTGGTTTAATAAATAAAAAAAGTTTTAACACTTAGGACCTATGCAGAATTCCATTGCAGACTTTTTGTGATCAATGTTTCTACTCTTCTTTTACAGCTTAATCTTTTTTTTATTTTTTCAATGCCCTGCTGGTCTTTTTACATCGTTCACTGAAGATTTGGGGCCGAATTAGTAAACGTAAAAAAAAAAGGAAAGAAAAAAAAATTCCGATCTTGTAAGATGGTTCTCTTCGGTAAGTGGGCTACGAAGTGTCGTAAACTCTTACGCATTATGAAAAACAGCCTTGAAAAGGCTGATGAGAGATCGGGAAAGTTATTAGAGCTAATTGAATTACTGTGCGCGTATTATATGCTACACATAAAGCTGTTAAAGTGCATTAGTTTTTGCCTCATTCCTTTTATTTCTTTTAACTATTTTCACCCACTTTCTTCTATAATTCCTATCACGACTTATCACCAGTTCATGCTCGCACCCTCCCGGCTCTACATTTTGTTTATTTCTTCCTTCATGTTGTCATCACCTGTCGCTACTTGTTTCCAGTTCTGATTTTTACTTTTATCTTCATTCGTAAAACAAATATGGAGACTGGCAACAGAAAATGGTTTTCATGGCGATTCAGACTATAAAAAAAATCAATAGCGAGAGCTATTTAATTTATGTTTTTTTTATTTTTATTACTTTGTTTTAGTTTTCTTGCATTCATTATCCAAATTTTCTATAATCTTCCAAAAGCCTTATGGTTTGAGTCTGTTGTTTTAATCTAGTTCACCGATAAATGTGATCGGCTGTTTAATCTCGCACACTAAAACATAAGGCTCCGTCAGGCACAACATAAGCTTAATTATCTGAAATAATGACAGCCTGACCACATTTATCACAGGATGTTATTGAAACCGCGAAGAAAAAGAAAAAGACCCCATTGATTCATGAGTGGAATCAGCGCCATGCCATACGCATAAGCTGCTTGTGTTTCTTTCTTTACACATGAGATCAGTAACACCTGCATTGCTATTTTGCTACTTATTTTTCATTCAAAGTGAGGAGAACAGCTGAATAGAATCAAATTCAAACTTTATCTTTTTTTCTTTTATACAGAACTGCATAAGGCTTCTCGAAAAAGAAGTTCAAGATAGCAAGATGGTTTAAAATAATTATAAGTTTCATGTTCTTGAAAATTCAGTTCAGGTCTACTTCCCTCGAGAAAAGAGAAATTGTTTTTGTACTTAATTCTATGGAAAATAAAAAAAAACTTCCCGTTTTGGTTCTTGTTTTGGTTTTGATGACCTCTTTAATGACAGCATAAGAGTCTTACTAATGACTGTAATAAGCGGCACTCCTTATATTAACTGAAACGGGTCAATAAGGAATTTCGATTTCCCACATCCCGCCTCTCTCTATAATACAAATCCGGTTACTCTGCACCAGTAAGAGATATTTATATCCATATGCGGAGCTTTCACGAAAATTCTCATGCAGCATAAGTTGTAGACTTAGTTACAGCGAGGTATCTGGTTAGTTCAAGCAGAAATTTCATTGGGTGGTATTAAGTTATATATGAAGAAAAATGTTTAACATGTCATGAATCTTTTTTCGGTGTCTTATGGGAGTACTTGACAAAGCACGTCAGAAAAGAGAATCACATGCAAGATAAGAGTTATGATTATTCCATATCATAGCTCAATCTTCATCAGCTTGGTTATCAATTACTCATTCGCTTTTTTTCTTGCATGTGAGGTGTGTATTTCGTAGGATTAGTTTTTTGTCTCGATTAAATCGGGGTTTTTCCCATAAAGAGAAAATCAACGTTAGAACCATCTTTTCTGTACTTTGTGCACGATCATATCTTTATTTTTGTTTGTGAAACTCTTGCACGTGTGATTGGTGGGATCGATGGTTTATGTATGGACTACGTATTTTTGACAAGCTAAGGTCAACAGAAACAAGGCTATCGTTGACTCTATGCTAACGAAATAACCATATACAAAAACAGAATAAAGGAGGAGAGGTAAGTCTACAAAATAATTCCACGAAAGACCGACAAGAAACACTCGATCATAGAAAATGTGAAAGAATTTACCATACTGGCCTGTGTTGATTTTTGGATAATACAGAATCAATACCTAGCGGTTTCATTTTCTCAGCTTTGCCCTGATTGGTAAAAACTGTTTGATAGCTTCTATGTTACAGTAGTTGCTGAAAACTTTTCTGGTCGTAGTTGACTGCTTCGAAATGAGAAATTAATGAGCTGAAAAAGTTCATTAGATCAGGTCGTTATCAATCTTACATAAAATAGTTTTGAGTCTACTTTTGTAAAGTTAGTATAATTCTCTACTTGGCCAAATACAGGATAGATTTTATAAATTTAATTATCTCCAGGCAAACCAATTCACCTACAGTATTACAGAATTTATAACTTTCAAGGTATGTATTGTTGATACTCCGTGTTTTGGTGTTTTTTTTCAAGTGCTATTCTTTTACTGTATTCCTTTTTTTTTTCTTGTCTTTTTTTTTTCGCCGGGTGATTTCCATATAGTCCGATGTTTATTACCTAATGTGATGACCTTCTGCATTAATAATCACACTTTATAAGATTTTTCTATGGCAATAAAAATGCGCTTCTAAGTATAATGAGCCAATTAATTTTAGTTGGGAAAAACTCTGTCTGTCTAGTGACAAGATCGTGATCGATTGGGAAGGTGTTTGAGGGCCAGAGTTTCGGCCCGGTTCCGTATAATCATGTCATGTTAGCTGTTTTGGGAGCGTTCCGTGTCTATAAGTGGATTCGCCATATAGCTCCAGCCAGTAAAGGTCTCGACTGGCATGCAAGAGGTCCTGGTTCGATTCTTGGCTGAAGGCACCTGGTGATGGAGTTAATTAACATCTAATCTGGCCCATTCCTCGCTTGAAGAGAAGTCATCGCTATTTTTCTTTTTTTTTTTTTTTTTTTTGGTTATATAATGGGACTTAAAACTGAACAAAAAGGATTTGTTAAATGAATCTTATCTATGTCTTTGCAAGGTTTGTTAGTCTGGAATATTTTTACAAAGCACCAAGAAGAAAAAGTACGAGGAGAGCCAGTGGCTGTAAGGCTAGAGTCTCCACCCTGATATCTCTCAGGGATTATCTTCATGTAGTTTGAACCGGCCAATTCTCGATGTGTGCACTTTGAGGTCTCTCTCTTGCCCGTTGAAGTCTTATTTTTAGCGTACAATGAGACAAAGGACACCATGTTGAG
>JAWDGP010005683.1:35000-37586 GCA_033675545.1 Elysia crispata
ATTTTTTTTTCCTCTGAGACTCAAAGGAGAGTTTAACAACATGTTGCCTTCTGGACTCAATAATTTTTGTTTGTAGTAGGACTTACTTTTACTTTAATTGGCAATAGCTTTGGGTGCCACTCAATCTTTTTTCATGGGTTTTTAAAAGTAAAGAAAATCAAATGAAAATAGTATCATCAATTTTCAAAAATCAAACTTCTTAAATTTTCCACAAGTAAATTTTAAATGCAAAAAAGTAACTTTTACTTTTCAAAACGGCCCATAAAATCAGGCTACGTGATATGTGTTGTTTTTAACTATTCAAAGAAAATTTTAAAAAATTGAAAAATAAGAAAAATAAAAAATAAAATAAAAAAATAAAAAAGGTAACCTTCTCCAAATAACACTAACAGTTTGCTTGTAAATCAACCTGCTATGGCTGATGTGTACCCAAATTTTGTTGTTCATCACACAATTATCTTCAACTATACTACCAACTACCTACCATAGATAACTTCAAAAACTCGAGACATGGTTTGGTCAACATAATATCGATGCAGCGATATACATATATGTTTAAATTCCTCAATAAAATTAGCCAACTCATAAAATACCTGAAATATTCAGTTTTAGAAAAGCAGAAATTCTGTGCACAAAGTGTTAAAACTTAAATTTGAAATATTTAAACTGATGTCTTACAAATATGTTGGCAAGAAACATCTCTAAATTTTTAATTTGTAAATGCTTAAGTGAGATACAGTCATGTAGCATAATAAGCAGCGCAAAGGGAGAGGCCTTTCCTAGTTGCAAAGTTCAGTTTTACTTTAATATTACAACTTTAGCAAGGGACTTTCACTTGAAGAGATGAGAAAGAAGATGGCTCGTGTGAGGAATCGAAAGTATACAGTCAAGCCCATCAGTGGAAAGAGACAGGGGCCTAGACGAACGTGGAAATTAGATTTGAGAATAAATATGCATCTCGTAATTTGTTAATAACATTTTAAATTAAAATTTAGAATGTTTTCTTGCCAACATATTTCAGCAAACATCAGTTTAAAAGATACTGTTCAAATTTAAGTTTTTATTTACTTTGTGCACAGGGTTTGATCATGTTTTCATTTATTACAGTTCTCTTTTCTAAAACTTGAATAATTTCAAAGGTATTTTATGAGTTGGCTTAATTTTGTGAAATTTATTTATGTATATGTATGCTTCATCATTATTGTATTGCATTAAACCACAAGCAAATAATGCATCTCAGTTTTTAGAGTGTTGTGTCATGTGTTATTGAACAGAGCAAGACCAAGTGATTTGAATTTGCTCGATTTCTTTCTCACATCATCTTCGTAATCTGCAAAAGATTATAGTTGAAGATAATTGTGCAATGAACAACAAAATTTGGGTACATATCAGCCATAGCAGGTTGATTTACAAGCAAACTGTTAGTGTTATTTGGAGAAAGATACCTTTTTTATTTTTTATTTTATTTTTTTATTTTTTCTTATTTTTCAATTTTTAAAATTTTCTTTGAATAGTTAAAAACAACACATATCACGTAGCCTGATTTTATGGGCCGTTTTGAGAAGTAAAGTTACTTTTGCATTTAAATTTACTGGTGGAAAATTTAAGAAGTTTGATTTTGAAAATTGATACTATTTTCATTTGATTTTCTTTACTTTTAAAAACCCATGAAAAGATTGAGTGCACCAAAGCTATTGCCAATTAAAGTAAAAGTAAGTCCTACTACAAACAAAAATTATTAGTCCAGAAGGCAACATTTGTTAAACTCTCCTTTGAGTCTCAGAGGAAAAAAAAATAAAATAGCTTTTTTGACTCCTAGACTGAAGGGATGTTAGTCAAGTTATTTCTTTACTTCTAAGAAAATTGTTTGGCTTTTGTCAAGCTCCTGGGTGCTCAACGATTAAAATGGACAAAGAAAATGCAGGCCTCTCTCCAGCAGAACAAAAAGCGCTAAGCATTGTGGATCCAGGTATTAACCTATTGGCTGCTCTTGTGGTGCCCTTTGTTTATATCCTGTAAGGATAGAGCTGGAATGTGTTTTGAATGAACCTTGTGCTTCTAATGAACGTAGAATTTATTTGATATATGGATGCACAACCTTTGCATCCTGTAACCATAAACATGGCAAACTGTAATAATGCCCTGGACGTGAATAAATTGGGCCCATCCAAGAGCACCCGAAAATGGTTATTACTGGAATTTTCCTCAGCACACAGGGTAAAAAAAAATGTTGCGGGTTAACTTGTAAGTGCACTTCAACAACAGCAGGCAGTGAGGATATCAAGCAGGAAATGTGAAATTAGGTGAACTTTTTAAATTTTCCCAAAATTTAGGCCAAGTGTGAAATTGGGTGAAGAACTTTCTAATTTTTCTCAAAATTTATGCCAAGTGTGAAATTGGGTGAAGAACTTTCTAAATTTCCTCAAAATTTATGCCCACTGAACCCTACACAAGATATTTGCTAATCTTAATATATGAATATATTTATAATAAATATTAATCAATGTGAGTCGTGCTAAAACAAAAACTGCACAAATTCTTTAAGAATTATATACTTTTTCATATGAGGAATAAATTTGTATCATC
>JAWDGP010005684.1:0-2500 GCA_033675545.1 Elysia crispata
CCTATATAGTGATAGTCACTCATGCTGCCAATAATTTTTTGTCACAGGCTAAATAAAACTCAAAACAGTTAGAGCAAAAAAAATTGACCTCTTTATCAGCACAAATGTCTAAACTTCTCAGAAATAAAACTAGTTTTCAAATTACAAGAACTTACCAAAGAAACGTGAGTGAGTCATTCTGGAGGAAATGTCAAAGATTTTGTACATCATCGGACACATCTACTGTGAGAGATGAAATAAATACCACCCTTTTTCGAATAAGGAAGTTTCCAGAGTCTCGTAAAGCTGCTTGGCAAGAGATTGAATGCGGCAACTCTAAATTCTCAACCTTTATATATAGTTCATTTCACATGCTTGCTTAAAAAAATGGAATAAAAAATGTGAAAGAAAAAATGGTCGTAAAGGGGTAACAATTTTTTGTGCATTCATAATAATTCTATGCATAGTTACGAAAGATAATTTAACTGGTTTAAACAATCAAGCCTAAACACAAATTAATCAAATGTACCAAAGGTTCATTCTCGTTAGGTTGACTGAGGGGATGAAACTGAACAAGTCAACTGATTTGAAACACTATCAATAGTCCTAAACGTCGCATTCTGGGTCAAGAAAATCGAGTTTCTTTCTTAGAAACAGAGACAGTTCACAACTATTGAGTTCGTGTGGCTTTCACCGCTTGTATTGTTGTAGCGAGCCACAGAGGTGTCCCGATGTCGAGAGCTCACGGCAGGAGAAAGGATTGAGTTATGCAGCTTGGAGTCTTTTGTTGTTACCTGCGAGGACATAAGTTTCATTGGAGAAATAACACGCTCTCTGTAGCTGTTGTAATTTGGATTGTAATATGGGCACAAAGACAAGTCTGCACATACAAAATTAAATGGTAATAACCTCGAATTTTATAAGTAATTTTTAATTTCTTATTCATTTTTTCACTTTATGTAGTTTCAAGCAAAAGCTAGACGGAGAAAGAGCAGCATTCAACCACAAGTGAAATGAGACTTGGTGATTGAAACAAAAACCAAGTTACAGCATTTCACGACTTGCAATGAGTTTTTCACAAGACTCCTCTATGGCTTCCAGGAGCGTTCAGCCATTGTCACGAGCGATTTTCTTTCAAATCGCCACAAGCTGAAAATACTGGTTAAACTGTCCTCATTTGGTTATATGAAGAGTACAATACAGACTTTTGTTTTCCTAAAGAGGGTTCAGGCTACTTTCCCTCGCAGTTCCATTCCTCTCTATTGCTGTTCTATTGAGAGCCAAGTTTGTACTTAAAATCAATGAGTAAAACTTTCTCAATGATTAAACCATAATCGCTCTCTATTTCTCTAATTGTTGCACCATAAATGTATTTAGTATTTATTGTTTCTTTTATTTTGTGATGAAGTATGTTTTTTAGACCTTAATTTTTTTAGAACACTTCATTGTTCTTTAATTAATTTTGTTTTGATTATTTTCTGTAACAAATTCAGTTTTTGTTCAAACTTTTTTTTACTTCTATCTTAAACTCCCTCAAACTGAAAATACTATCAATTAATATGCCAATTCAGAAACATTTAAACGCTTCCCTAGCCAGCTCTTTCTTTTCATTCTGTTTTCATTTCCTTGTATTTGTCTCTGTGGGTGTCTTTATTGCAGTCACATTGCTGGTTGGAGATGGTTTCTTTGTTGTTGTTGTTGTTGTTTTTGTTTTGTTGTGTTTTCTTGTTTGTTTTTGTTGTTTTCCTTTGTTTTTTGTGGGGGTTTTTTGCCTTTTTTTTTTTGTTTCTATTTTTATTTTTGTTTTTTGTTTTTTGTTGTTTTTTTGGGGGGAAGGGGGAAGTACTTAGGGAAGGGGTATTTGCATTTAAAGAACGTAATCGCTTTTTCAACATGAAGAGTAGAACATATTTCGAAGTTATTTATAAAACCTTTTTTTTCAATCTTTCTGAACAGATTTATACATTTTATCTAGTTTATAGGAATAAGAGCTAGGATGTTTTCAAACTACAACCTGGTGGGGGGTTGTGCACCAGCGGAAAAAAAAAACACCTCAGATTTCCTCGCCTTTCTCTTTATTTTTTTTTTTTTTTTTTTGCTTCCTCCATCTTTTCTTTACATATGTACACAAATACACACACACACACGTATATATATACAGAGAGACAGAGAGACAAAGAGAGTGTGTGTTAGAGTGAGGGATAGAGGGAGAGGGGGAGAAACAATTTGCGGCATTCTAAATTTTATTTTAAGAAATAATCTTTGGCGAAGTTAAGTTTTGTCTCGAAATATCACACAAAAAAATAACCACAAGACCTTAGGTGCCAGTATTTCTGATTTCTTTGATATCACCTGAGTTTATCGTCCCCTATGACTTGTAACAGGTAGAGAAAAATTTAACTAACATTGCCAGTAGAGATTTATCAATGATGGAAGAAAACCTTAGAACAGACTACTTTACATTTTTTTAAGTTTGAAATTCCCTAAGAGAGCAGATTTTTTTTCTTTGATTCAACAAGAG
>JAWDGP010005684.1:5000-27500 GCA_033675545.1 Elysia crispata
TTGACACAAGTCAGACATAGGAATAAATAATTACTTAAAGAGAAGTAGAAAAGAGGCTGTGTACGTGTGTTAGTGAACTGGTGAAAAGGAAAGGGGTGGAGGTGAGAAAAGAATAAAGTGAGTAAAAGGGGACAGCAAAGAAAGAGAGAGAATAGGTAGAGAGACAGAGACAGAGCGAGGGAAAAAATGCAGGCAGACATTAAGAGTGGAAGAATGAGATAAAGAAGGAGGGAATAGTTTGAAAAAAAAAGGCAAAGACGAAAAGATAGGAATGAAGGTAGCGAAAGATTGAGAAGATCTAATCAAATTATTTCACGAGAGTCACAGAGGTGACAGTCAGTGAAGGAGGGAAACGGGTGCAGAGGGAAATTAAACAATAACTACAGATGTGAAAATAATAGAAAGGAAATAGCGAGCAGGGAAAGGTTATAAAGAAAACTGAGAAAGAGAGAGAGAGAGAGAGAGAGAGAGAGAGAGAGAGAGAGAGAGAGAGAGAATCAGACAGACAGACAGACAGACAGAGAGAGAAACAGAGATAGAAATAGAGACAGAGACAGAGAAACTCTGTAAGATTTATATGATTAAAGTAAGATAAAAAATCAATTGTAGTAGTATGCGAAACTTAATCTACAACAGCTCAGTTTGCTAGTATTATTTTGAAGCGCACTGTATTTTGTAACCATGAAGTGTTTAGTAGAGACCACATCAACATGGCTGCCTACAGACTACACATAGTTACCTGCAATGACGCTCAACGCGATGGATACAGTGCGGCGAATAGTACAGCAGGAGCTATAGAAATGGCGAGAACGTATCTGGAGTCATGGGCCAATAAGGTGACTATCAGCAGCCCAGAGAAGAGCTTTAGCTGTTGAGCGGAGAGGGGGGGGAGGGAAGAGAGCCATTTGTTTAAGTTGTGTTCGTCTTGGACAAGTCTATCAGATAGATACAAAACATGAGATGGGCCATGGAGATACAGGTACTTATAGGTACAGGAAGATACGTACAGAGAGATTTATATTTTGATAGGCGCAATGACCTTCGAAGGTGTAGCAGTGCAGTTGGATTACTCTTCGCGTGTTTTAAATTCTCTGATTTTGTACACAGAGCAGCAAAATAAAAGTCTTCAGCTTGAAAAATTATTGAGGAAATAAATCATTTTTGTATCCATATTGTTTAAGCTACAGATAAATTTCCCAGTATTCTAATACGAAGAGAAATTTAGGGTCAGGAAGACCGAGACCTTTCAGCTAAAAAAAGTGAACAATGAAAGAGAGAGAGAGAGAGAAAGAAAGAGAAAGAGAGAGAGAGAGAGAGAGAGAGAGAGAGAGAGAGAGAGAGAGAGAGAGAGAGAGAGAGAGAGAGAGAGAAATTTTGTTCCAATACATGAAAAATTGACCTGAACATTGAGATCGTTAAAAAAATCCAAACCTAAAGTTCAATTATCTGAACTATTTAATAGAAGTTCCGCCATCTTTAAAACAATGACCATCTGGTGAGCGGACGAAAAACAATGTTTCACAGCCCAGAGGTAATGCGGTGGAGAAGCTATGACGTCACTTGTGGTTCCAAATAGTCTAAAAAATTAGAGATCATGAATCAACCCATCTAACCCGACTAAATTGTCAGACCAAACACGGATTTTTTTTTTTTTTTTTTGACAATCCATAACGGCTAGTGATAGAAAGTCTATTCCAGTTGAGGAAAACTGTTCAATATATTTCATCAACTTTTGCAAATAGAAACTTTAAAGGATAATATATTTTGAACGTCAATTATGAGGCGTTATTGTGGGGACGCAGTTTTATGACTGCATTTTTCTATTACCTCCGACATCCTTGGTTTTCAATAATTCATCTCTTAGAAACTTTACTGGCACCAACTGTAAACTATCAAAGTCAGTGCTCCCTCTTCAAGCAATGAATAATGGATGTGAAGAAGAAAGGAAAAATTACAAAAACTTCTTCGCTACAACACAATTGCTGTCTGTTATATCTGGTTCACTCTTCGTAATAGCGACACCGTCATTATCTCTAAATACAAGGCTTTGGAGAGATGAAAGCAGGACCACCTCGCGTATAGTCCGAATCTTCTACAAATCAAGTAGTTTTCCTTTTTTTTTTAATTCTCAGAAATGAGGAAATAGTTCCAATCATTCTGTCAAACTTCTGCAGTGAAATTGTAGCTTGGACTTAAAAAAGATAGCAACTTACACCATAAGTTAATTTTATAAAGATAGCCAGAAATATTAAATCGAACAACTATTACAATTACTACCACTACTACTGGGTTTTTTTATACCAAGCAAAGCTCAAAATGGAGGAAGTTATTTACACCTTGCAAAAATTGTGCATGTCTCCGGTGGTTTTACCGATCGTTCTAACAGCAGGAGCTCTTTTTGATTTCCAGCCCATTATTACCGGAGAAATATATAATCACACGACAAGCGAGCTCATGTGTCAGAAACAAGGCTATGACGGTCTGGCCGTAATCAGTTCTCCAGAGGCGTATGCCTTAACTTTCCATATGATGAACCATCAGTGGTTAGATCACTGCCTGGTTTGCTGTAAACGCATGCTCATATTATGTGTCTGAAAGTATTTCTTTTCGAAAGCCATTTATAACACAAAAAAAATCTTTAAAAAAAGACATTTGATATTGCATCCTTTATCTCTTACAAGCTGAAAACCCCGCTCTACGAACGGGACTCAGGTATCAATTTGCATAGTTCGATCAAGCCATTCTACTAGGACCAAGCCTAGTCTTTGCCTTTATATCGATGGGCACAAAGTCTACCAGATACAGATCGAGATTAGATTCTACATTTAGATATATTAGGAGCCTTTATTTTTACATCGATGGGCAGTGCAGTCAAGCCTAGATATTTAGATCTAAATTAGATCTAGATTTAGATCACTCTAGAGGTCTAAATCTAGATCTAACATTCTAATACTGAGAATAGGTTCACCTCCTAGATCTAATTACGACAGTCGAACTTATTCCAGCTGCCACGGGATTTAAAAATCAAAACAAATGTTAAGTTCGTGTCGAATTAAAAACAGATTTATACGGCATATTAAAATGTCTACCTAGCTCAACGGTTTGTCTCGCATTCTTAATAGTGTTTAAGTAGGGTTTTAAAATGTTGTTTTGAAATTCCTTAAAACAACTTTGGGCCACTAGTTTTTCCATATTTTGCGGGAATTTTATTGGCGGACCACAAAAATCTGATGACCCATTACACGTTCCAGGCTACGATCTTTATTATTATGATTTGTTGATTTTCTTAATAGTAATAGTGTGGGAAAATTGTTTTCTTTCTCTTTTTAAATCAAAATTCTCTTCGAAACAGATTAAATAAATCAAAACCGTTGATGTCTCGTATTTTTTCGCTCTCTATGACAAAAAGAAGTAAGCGCTTATTCATCATTATTCACACAGAGGGAGACATGTTAAATTTTTCCTTACACTTCTCAGCTTAAAATAGTTAATTCTAATTCCATATAAAAGTTACTTTGTCCCGTTTAAGATACTCTAGCAACAACAACTTGTTTTTACATTTAAGCTAATTTAGCCGAAGGCACTGTATTTTTATCGATATCTTTTTGCCCCCGTTTTCAGCTCCTATGCTACCAGATTTTTTTTTTCTGACACACTTTTTAAGCCTTTGAGGACATACAATTGGGTTTTACTTACACCCGTTTTAAGGTGCTGAAGGTAGGTCATATGTCACTGGTTTTTTTTCTAACAATCGTTCTGAACCCTTGACGGCATATTACTGATTTTTCTAAATACATGAATCATGATCATGATTGACCACAATAATATATAATACCGTGTATACAACGGAACTTATTAGAAAGTAAAATGTGAAAACCACATCGTCGGCCATAGATACTAACAGAATGATAACCTCAAAATATTGTTCTATAGGTTGGCACAAAGGAAAATAATCTAGATCTTTTACTTCTGATGAATCTTAGAGATAGGATAACTTACCTACGTCCTTTATTTCAAAGAGTATAAGTATACAAGGGGCTGAAAATAAGTCAGTAAATCATAAAGAGTAGAGCACATTTGTCAACGTCGCTTCCTCTTTGTATATACTCCCTCTCTTATAGGTTTGTTTGTGTTTTTCTCTTTTTACGTAGTGAGAGTTTTAAAAAGTCTCACTCGTAAAATAAGGCTTGCTAAATAACTTTAACTACGCTAGCCTTCTGTCACCAGCGTGAAAACAATGAAGAAAAACCCAATCTTAGTTTGAAATCTCTTAGCTTAAAATCGCTCTTTTTTTTAGAAATTTAGTACCAAATTATAAGCTATGGTGTATAATTGGCTTTTTAAAATCTAGACTAATCATTTAGTTGTGCTATACCAACAAGAGGAAGAGGAGCATATTCACGCCTTTTTAATAATAAAGAAACATCACGTCTTTAGTTAAACCCATTAATTGTCAGATTCGGGAAGAAAAATTGTTTCTTTGGCAAAGCCAGGAATGCGCGAAGCAACTGAGTGTATGAAATAGTAACTGACATGGCTGACTTATCCAGTTCTTCCTGGATGAAGTACTCTGTGTTATTGATGGATTTTGGCGACAGAATTACAATGTCTGAGGGACAAAAGCTGTTGGCACTTCTGCTAATACAATCTTTCATGTGTGCGCAACTAAGAGAAAACGGCCAATTCTGAACTTACCAACCCTAGTCAAATATCTTTCAAAATGCTCTATTTAAGGCCATGTGGGCGCTAAAAAGGCCTTAAAGTACACTTATCTACGTTGCAGAAATTCACGGTTCGTACCTACGCGGTAATAAACGTTTTATAGCACTCAAAATATACTGGGATTTATTAAAGCTCTCCAACAATTCTTGACACCTTCATGGCCAAATGTTTACAGACGAGGATTTTTCCAACAGACGATGTTTCTTCTAATAAATATTTTTCTCATCGACGTAGCTAAGTGATAAAACTCTGTTATACCTGATAGGCTTTTTCATTTTTAATCATAAGGAATACAACGTTATAGCTTCCAAAGTTTTCTATTTCATGCTGGTCAAAAAAGAATGAAAGCATTTTAGAACATTACAAATGTTTAGAATCACTTACACAAAAATTTCACGTCAGTTTATGGAATGTCTATCGAAAAGTCTTTGATTCTAGAAAAATATTAGGGTTCGGGTATTAAGAAAAAGCCAGGTACAATTCGGAATGAAAAACAGATTTAAGTAAGTGAAATAAAACTTCCATTCCCTTGTCAGAGGGATTGTATTTCACAGAGAAGGGGGAAAAGTTTGGTACTCTCTACATATCTGGTTGATCTTGCAGTCTCTTCTAGCTCATTATTAGGAGCTATTTAAACTTGTACAAACTGGGTAGCTGACAAAACACTGTTACAAAACAAGTATCGACTTCACAACGCCAAGGACGTATTTTGTTTACCTTTTAAAAGGTGGATGTAGTCAGTCTCAACTCTAAGATCCCACGATTGAAAAGTTTCCTTCGGAAGAAGCGCGTGACAAAAGACCGATAACATTGGACAATTTCGCTTAAATCTACCGCTGGGTGTCTTCCCAGATAAGAGTTTAAAATACCATACGGCATTCATTGGATAATTTGACATGGCTAAATCATCCATTGGATCATCCATCAAGCCTAACTTATTCACCGGATTATCTGCATTGCCTGAGTCTTCTGCTGAATCATAACACCATTCCTCAGCAACCAACACCATCAGCAACCCAATGCTGCCGTCAGCACCATATTCCCAGCAGAAAAGTTTCGTAGCAACACTAAAGAAGCTATTTTCTTTTTCAATTTTACTTACGGCAATCGTGCCGTTTCCAAAGCAAACAGCTAGAATAAAGAGGGAGTCATGACAAAGGGGTAACACGGAAACCCTAACAAGATTTCCATACAAAAAAAATTCATCTACGGGACCCAAGAGGAAGAAAAAAAGGAATGGAAAAGTGGATGAGCTTGGCTAAAGTCAGTGAGGCACAGGACATAAAGTTCCTTTACAGTAACAATGAGGAAATGAATGACACTGACTATATGTGTCAATAATAAGTTAAAATAAAACTTTTTTTTATACTTTCAGATCATGAATTATAGCATTTGATACCACTTTAGTTGCTTGTTCTATTATTGTAACACTATAAGATAATCGGGGTCAGAAAGCTATGAGAGCGGAGAAAACAAGAACTGTAGTGGAGCCGAGATACCACAGCTATCCCTCTGTCTTCCTTGAAAGTTTTCCACTGGTTTTCTCTTCATTCACCACATTCAAAGCCTGTACGAGAGCAGGTGCTGATCCAATGCGTGAGTATTGGGCATCACCCATGTAACCCTGCTCTTCTTTACCAGACTCGTTGGACTTGATCTAAAGAAAGACATGTAGGGTGCACGTTACTTTTAGGTTTATTTAAAACACCCGTTTAAATAATTAAACACAACGATATTCATTCTCTCTCTCTCTCTCTCTCTCTCTCTCTCTCTCTCTCTCTCTCTCTCTCTCTCCTTTAATACCAGGGATTTGCCAAAAGAAATCATCTATGTGGGGCTCGCCATAGACGTGAAGTCAAGACTAATGACCTGGGCGGATGGGACACACCCGGCTTCAGATCTCCCCACCGTCGATGGGACGGATCTGTCTTCGGATCCTAAAACAAAGATCAGAGGGCGTTTGTCAAGTGACTTTCAATTTGGGAAGACCAGAGGAGATAACAGGAAAAGAGCATTGTGTGGAAACCGTAAGACTCTTGGTGAACTGTCACAGCTGTCGCTCCTGTGCTTTTTCTTTTTTTTTTTTCTTTTCCGTCTTTCTGGTGCTGTTTCACCTTTTTTGTTTATTAGTTTATTAGTTTCCTTTTCTGTTTACCAATATACTATTGATTACGCTTTTCTCGTTTCATAACTCCGTTAATTTTGTTTACTTTTTTTTTAACAACTTTAGCTATTGGGTTGTTTTGAATAGTTCATATTAAACTTTTCTTATTTATCATCATTATGATCACCAATATGACCACCACCACATAATTATCATCTGCTTAGTCTCAATCCCTGACATCATCACTGCTCATGGATGATTGGGCATGTAATAATTTGCAAGAAATGTATCATGCACTCGATAAATCGACCTACCATTATCAAACCATCATTGTCAAAATGTTCACAATGTGACTCAGTTAGATACATACTGAGTCTTGTAGGTCGTGGGTGGAAAATGTTTCCGTCATTATTGTGGTTTCTACACCACTGTGAACACTTCACACGGATATATATTGGTCTCGCTTCTAAAATCATCAGATTTCACTAATCGATACTTGTATATATACCAGTCTTACATTTATCAGGTATTCGATAAGATAGGTCAGTGGCCAAGAAAACTTAATACCCCATAAGCAAACATGATACTTGATTTCGGCAAGATAACTGGCCCCTGTGCGGTAGGTGAATCAATGTGAATCTCACAGATCGTCTACTATGCTTGGCCAATGTTTGTGGACAACCAAGGCAGTGAAAATCACGGTTTCTGATACTTCTAGTAACGGATCTATGGTCACATCACTTCTCGATCTATGGTCACATCACTTCTCGATCTATGGTCACATCACTTCTCGATCTATGGTCACATCACTTCTCGATCTATGGTCACATCACTTCTCGATCTATGGTCACATCACTTCTCGATCTATGGTCACATCACTTCTCGATCTATGGTCACATCACTTCTCAATCTATGGTCACATCACTTCTCTGAGGCCCAGTAGGAGTTGGTGGCTTCATCTTTTTCTTAATTAACAAAATTCACCAGGCAATAAGAAAAGTGTTGTGGAAATTTAGATCAAGTTTCAAACGGAGGACAAGGCTGATATCCCTATGGAAAATCCCCCTAGAAAAAAACAAATTGTTGCAAAACTTGAGTACATGATGTATATATGATACACACACACACACACACATATATATATATATATGTGTGTGTGTGTATATATATATATATATATATTTATATGTATATGTATAAATAAACGTTCGCGACAGCATCACGGCTCTCGGCATGTCTCAAGATATCGGAGGACAAAAAGCAGCCTTGTTTTCCGTTCCAAACACAAGCCAAGCCATTTAAAGGTCAGTTCTTATGAAGTTAATAAAGAAATGGATTTTTTTTCCTTTAAAAAAAAAAGATACTGAGATCATGAACTTAGTTTTCCCTTCTATTTGTGCCCCTCCTTTTTTCTTATTCACACACTCTCCTCCCTCTTTTTTTACAAGACAAAAATTTACCCACGGAGGCCTTTGGCAAAAGAGCGCACGGCCAGAAGCCAAGAAGCCAAGTGAATTGAGTCCGGTTCTAGCTGAAGTCGCAGTTTTTTCTTATCTGGAGTGCGTCATGGTGTGTGGGCAAGACAGTAGCTGCAGGGTGGCAGTCTTCAACTCTGACCTTCTGACCTGTATGTCGGGAGGACCGGGGTCATACACTAGTTTCACAGAGGACAAGAAATGCCAGACGTTTATTAGATTTGGATTTACTACTAATATTCCTTAGAACGCTTAAGATTCGATCTATTATTAATTCGTATAACTCGTCGAAGATTAACTGGTATAATTCTCTACAGCGCTTTAGGTTGGATTAGCACTGATCGATATAAGTCTCTAAAACGCTTATGGTTGAGTTAAGTATTAAATCTCTAGAGATCGTATGGTTGGATTTCGTACAAATCGATATAAATCTCTAAAACGCTTAGGTTGGAATTAGTACAGATCGATATGTCTCTTAAACGCTTAAGGTTGGGTTTAGTATTAAATCTCTAGAACTCTTATGTTTGGATTTAGTACTAATTGATTTAAATTTCTTAAACGCTTAGGGTAAGATTTAGTAATATGCATATCAGTCTCTAAAACGGTGAGGATTGGGTTTAGTATTACATTTCTAAAACTCTTATGATTGGATTTAATACTAATTGATATAAATCTCTAAAACGCTTTTGGTGGGATTTAGTACTAATTCATATAAGTCTCTACAACGCTTAAGATTGTATTTAGCATTATATCTCTTGAACGCTTAAGGTTGTATTTGGTACTAATTGATATAAATCTCTACAACGCTTAAGGTTGGATTTGGTACTAAGTGAGATAAATGTCTAAAACGCTGAAGTTTGTGCTAATTAAGTTCTCATTGGCAAATTCTCTAGAATGCTTAAAGTTGGATTTAATACTAATTGCCATAATTATTTAGAACGCCCCAGTTCAGATTAAGTTCATATTGATTTATTTATCTATCATGTTTAAGGAAAGCTGGAGAATGCTCTCTTTAGAATAATGGTTTTGTGTGGTGTAAAACGTGTTTTTATTATTCTTATTTTCTAATTGCTGCTTTGTGCGATAAAAGAGATAAACAAAACACACACAAGACAACATCTAAATCTATCAACAGAGAAAAACAAGGTGCAGAGTAACGAAAGGTTCATTAAAAACTACGAAATTTCAGCAAAATACTGTCGATTGCGCCATTGATTTTTTTAATGATTTCGCCAAATTTGAACTTAAAGTCGAAAAAGAGCATATCCACACAATAAACCCTTACAGTCATGCAGATTGAAGAGTCAGAATTGAGAAAGAATTAGCGAGTAGACGCGACAGAAAAGACCAGCAGCCTCTCGATACGAAACTTCCTGCTGAAGAGCTCAGGAAGAACAAGGATGGTCCATAATGGTTCCTTATGTGAGTTTCAGGTCTTATCTTTTCAGTTCCGTCCAGCCAGACGGTGGCTTAAAGTGCTATATCTATAAAGGCCTGAGATCATCCTCTTATAGACGGACTATATCAAACCAACAAAATCAACAACAAAGAAATAGGAGGACAGACTATATCAAACAATCAAACAGGAAAACAAAGAAACAAAAAAGTGATTAAAAACAAAATTTCTTATGAATTCGTTGATTTCACATGTGGTTGGACTCTTCCTCTCGATGCGGTTTTAAAAAAAAATTGTTTTGAATAAAGTCACATTATCATTCATTTCAAACATGCATTCAAGCTTATATTCAATTTTCGAATCGTTTTTTTTTTTTTTAAGTCTATCGAACTCTTTATCCTTTATAAAAAGGAGATTTAGAATTGTTGATTGCCCTGCATTCACAAGAATAGATAATGTTTACTTAAATGAATAAACCCACTGCTGGGTATGAGAATGGACATCTGACCTCACATTGAACCCGTGACGGTGCGAGATTTTCGCTCAGTGGGTATGAAAATATCCTCCAACCATCAGTTTAAGAAGATACAATACAATTAAAAGGTTGGTAGAGTAGGTTCCTACCCTATTCAACATTTTATATTACTAGGTTATTTTATTTCGTCACTAAAATGATGATGATGATGATGATAAGAAGAAGAAGAAGAAGAAGAAGAAGAAGAAGAAGAAGAAGAAGAAGAAGAAGAAGAAGAAGAAGAAGAAGAAGAAGAAGAAGAAGAAGAAGAAGAAGAAGGAGATCAAGAACAAGAACAAGAAGAAAAAGAACAGGAACAAGAACAAGAAGAACAAGAACAAGAAGAAGAAGAACAAGAAGAAGAAGAAGAAGAAGAAGAAGAAGAAGAAGAAGAAGAAGAAGAAGAAGAAGAAGAAGAAGAAGAAGAAGAAGAAGAAGAAGAAGAAGAAGAAGAAGAAGAAGAAGAAGAAGAAGAAGAAGAAGAAGAAGAAGAAGAAGAAGAAGAAGAAGAAGAAGAAGAAGAAGAAGAAGAAGAAGAAGAAGAAGAAGAATTGAATTGAATAGAATTGAATTGAATTGAATTGAATTGACAAAAGTTAAAACATAATATCACCTCTCTTTCCATTTGTTTGGTGGCAGCAAGAGTCAAGATCAAGGGGAAAGTCAAGATTCCCAGTCTTTTTATGGCAGCAATTCAGAATGTCAATATGTTGCCAATTTTTGTGGGGCTTTTTTAACGACGGATTGAGCCTGATAGCTACAAATATAATTTTCGAAAAGAAAATATTAAAGTTTTCCATACGATAGCTTAGTAATTGCCATTTCTTTGTAAGTGTCGAAAGACTGGGAAGTTTTAGAGACATCTATATCTAAGATCAATTACCAACTAAATACGGGTGTCAGTGCTTGTAAAAGTGCTATTTTATAGCGTCATACAACTAGTAAAGAAGATATTTCTCCATTGATAATATTTTACATGACTTACTTGTGGCCAAGCGTAGCAGGCAGGACCGGAAATGCTTGAAACAAATACCCACGATACTTGCTATAGTGGCTTTTTATGTAGAATACTAATCTGTTACGAAGTGTATGTCTTATGACAGTTACCTCGATATACCTTTTTCGTTTCTCTCTCTCTCTCTCTCTCTCTCTCTCTCTCTCTCTCTCTCTCTCTCTCTCTCTCTCTCTCTCTCTCTCTCTCTCTCTCTCTCTCTCTTTCTCTCTCTCTCTCTGTATGTGTCTGTCTGTCTCTATCTATCTATCTATCTATCTATTAATCTCCATGTATCGATCTTTCTCTCTCTCACTCACTTTCTCACTCTGTCTCTCTCTCTTTCTCTATCTACATGTATCTATCTTTCTCTCTCTCACTCTCTCTCTTTCTCTATCTACATATATATCTTTCCCTCTTGGTCTCTATCTCTCTCTCCCTCTCTCTCTCTCTCTCTCTCTCTCTCTCTCTCTCTCTCTCTCTCTCTCTCTCTCTCTCTCTCTCTCTCTCTCTCTCTCTCTCTCTCTCTCTCTCTCTCAGTCATTTGCAACTATTCATCATCGAATCCTACAATATGCAATCTCAAACTAACATAAGTTCAGCCAATCTGGCCAAAATATATTCGACCGACAGCGTTATCTGTCCGCAGATAGAAACTTAGACAACACACGATTTGGTTTTGTCTTTTCCTGTGTTTTTAAGTATATAAGAAAAACAGTAAGATATCTTGGGGAATAGGAGAACAAGATTGAGTGAGAGTTTACTACTGTGCCCGGTTCTTTTCCTGTTTGCGTGTAGATGAGAAATAACCTGCTCACATCCCAATTCTATGTGGAGTATTTCACAACGAGTATTTTAGCGATCACCTCTTTTTTCCATTCTTTCAGGTGAAAAACAAAAACAAGGCAATTTTTTTTTCTTAAATTTTATGTATATTAAAATAGTTCTATTGGCGTCAAGCTCCAATGCATTTTGAAATTCGGTTATAAGCAATATAATATTCTCATAGTTTTTTTTTAAGTACAAAGTAACAATAATCGCAGCGTCGTTTTTTTTTTCTTTTGTTTTTTTTTTTTGTTGTTTTTTTTGTTTTTGTTGTTGTTGCTGTTTTTTGTTTTTTGTTTTTTTTTTTGCTGTTGTTGTTTTTCTTTTTTTTTTTTTTTTTTTTAGTTTTTAAACATATTTTAGTTAAGACTCAATTGCCAGCCTATTCTTTCTAAACTGAATGAGTTTCTCATGCCAAAACTTTGATTAATTACCATAAACATTCGATATTATAATGGCAAAGCTGCAAAGGGGTAGAAAATCTGATAAACTTGATGGAATGGTGGGTTAAGAAAGGGCACTGAATGAAAGAAATCATTTCCTCAGCGAAAGTTTGCTGTGATCATTTTCTGTAGAATCTTGTCCTCATTGTAATCAGTTGTCACGAGGTAACACAGCCAGGAGCATAATATGTCATGAAATAACAGAACCAAGAATATAAAATGTCACGAGTTAACAAAACCAAGTGTGAGGTATGTCATGAGGTAACATATCCAAAAGTGTAGTATGTTACGAGGTAATAAAACCAAGTGTGAGGTATGTCATCAGATAACATAACCAAGAGTGTAGTATGTTACGAGGTAACAAAACCAAGTGTGAGGTATGTCATCAGATAACATAACCAAGAGTGTAGTATGTTACGAGGTAATAAAACCAAGTGTGAGGTATGTCATCAGATAACATAACCAAGAGTGTAGTATGTTACGAGGTAATAAAACCAAGTGTGAGGTATGTCATCAGATAACATAACCAAGAGTGTAGTATGTTACGGGGTAACAAAACCAAGCTTGACTTTGAGGTATGTCATGAGGTAACATAACCAAGAGTGTAGTATGTTACGAGGAAACAAAACCAAGTGTGAGTTTTGTCATCAGATAACATAACCAAGAGCGTAGTTTGTTACCAGGTAACAAAACCAAGTGTGAGGTATGTCATGAGGTAACATATCCAAAAGTGTAGTATGTTACGAGGTAACAAAACCAAGTGTGAGGTATGTCATCAGATAACATAACCAAGAGTGTAGTATGTTACGAGGTAACAAAACCAAGTGTGAGGTATGTCATCAGATAACATAACCAAGAGTGTAGTATGTTACGAGGTAATAAAACCAAGTGTGAGGTATGTCATCAGATAACATAACCAAGAGTGTAGTATGTTACGAGGTAATAAAACCAAGTGTGAGGTATGTCATCAGATAACATAACCAAGAGTGTAGTATGTTACGGGGTAACAAAACCAAGCTTGACTTTGAGGTATGTCATGAGGTAACATAACCAAGAGTGTAGTATGTTACGAGGAAACAAAACCAAGTGTGAGTTTTGTCATCAGATAACATAACCAAGAGCGTAGTTTGTTACCAGGTAACAAAACCAAGTGTGAGGTATGTCATGAGGTAACATATCCAAGAGTGTAGTATGTTACGAGGTAACAAAACCAAGTGTGAGGTATGTCATCAGATAACATAACCAAGAGTGTCGTATGTTACGAGGTAATAAAACCAAGTGTGAGGTATGTCATCAGATAACATAACCAAGAGTGTAGTATGTTACGAGGTAACAAAACCAAGTGTGAGGTATGTCATCAGATAACATAACCAAGAGTGTAGTATGTTACGGGGTAACAAAACCAACTGTGAGGTATGTCATGAGGTAACATAACCAAGAGTGTAGTATGTTACGAGGTAATAAAACCAAGTGTGAGGTATGTCATCAGGTAACATAACCAAGAGTGTTACGGGGTAGTAAAACCAAGTTTGACTTTGAGGTATGTCATGAGGTAACATAACCAAGAGTGTAGTATGTTACGAGGAAACAAAACCAAGTGTGAGTTTTGTCATCAGATAACATAACCAAGAGCGTAGTTTGTTACCAGGTAACAAAACCAAGTGTGAGGTATGTCATGCGGTAACATAACCAAGAGTGTAGTATGTTACGAGGTAACATAACCAAGAATATAACATGTCACTAGGCAACATAATCAAGAGTGTAACATCTCGCGCGGTTACATAACGAAGAGTGTAATTTTTCATGAGGTAAGACAATCAAGTTCGTAATCTGATGTAAGAGAAAAATGTCAAAACTGACTTTATTTCAGTCTGAAAACCAACAGGTCAGTTCCCATGACAAGAGAGCCAGGCCTATCTTAAACTGTTATAGCACTTCAAAGAAGGAAGAAACGAACAGCACAGCTTGAATCGGAATCTTCGATACTCTGACACGTTAAAACGAAACTTACCAAAAAATAACGCGGAAAAAATATGGAGAAAAGAAAACAACAAAAGAATGGAAAGAAATAAGAAAACAAATACACAAACAAACCAAACAAATACCACCGTGTTCGAACATAATCAATGTCATTCCTTTCTGACCCGTGTTCTACCATGTTCTTGTTTTTTTTTTATTTTAAGACATTGTATAAGGTAACAGTTTGAGAAATTCATCATTTCTAACGTAGCACACCAACAAAAACGCATTCTTATCATTTTACGTGAGATTCAACATAATCTGAGGATGTAAAAGATAAGAACAAAGACAAACAGTCTTGTAACAATTAGATTTTGATTTTTCAAAACTTTTCTTCCTTTCTTTTTCGGTTGTTAACTCAAGCATTACTGAACAGCCTGTCTTCAATCATTGTATGTATGTAGCAGCTCTCTAGATTCTGCTGCTCCCAAGCCACTGCACTGCGGCCAGCTGACAGTTTTCTCCTTTACGGAGTTTGGTAAGCAGTGCTTTTATTTGAACCTTTTCCTTTTTTCTTACACCAAGAGGATTTGTTCGATCTTATGATCAATTTTTTGTAGTGTAAGAATTTTTATCAACCAATGCATACTAATTTTTGCTTATAATAAGATAACATGTAAATTTCGTCTGGGTACCAAATACTTCTATATTTATTCTATTTAAACAACACAAAAATATGCACACCATGTGGTTGTAGTCCTGTTGTTTTGATGGGTTTTTTTTTCCTTTAATCTAAATTATTCTTTTTCCTTTTTCTTTTTTTTTTCTTTGTCTCATGTTTGATATATTCAAATTCAAATTAGGCATCGAAGTGTAGCTTAAGGAGAAAGAATCTTACTATTTTCTATGCGGCTAAACCTTGATCTACTACAGATGTAGATTATTTGAGAGAACAATGTCCAAATCATAGAAATCGTTCTCGCTATGTGGTATCCAAGCAAGGTAAGGTTTTTTTTTTTTACATTTTCTGCAAAATTGTAGAATCACACAATCACAAAAGCATGAAATTCAATTCAAGATGAAAAGACAATTATCTAATTCTAAAAAGTCCAAATCTGTTTCATTTTAAACGCTGAAAGAATGTTATGAAAGTACCTCAGAGTAAAAAGGTTAGCGGGAATTGTTTCAACCTTATCAGTAATGAATATTTATAAAGATCTAATTGGTAAAACAGCCTGATTTCAATCTCCTTTATTTTTCGTAGTTGGACCGAATAACGCCGCAGTTTCAATTACGGTTGAGAAATTCTCTTGTAACGTTTGCTACACTTGGACTCGTTTGAGTTTTAGACATCCTCATTAATCTTGACGGGAACGAGATACAGACAAAACTATAAAAGAGGCCAGATTTTGACGTCGTGCTGTATCAGTATATAATTGTTGTACTCTTCTGACCTACTGGTTTCTCAACTGGCAACTTGTGATATAATGATTTTCATGAAAACATGTATGGAAATGAGAAGCATCTAGTTTCACATAGTTAAAAAATGTAGAATTGCCGAATCATTAAATTGTGAGCACTTATTTCACTTCTATTAAAAATTATTAGCTTAACAAGCTAGCAATCTATTAAGGAGAAAATAATTTATCTCGTAAATAGATGTTCACCTTTCAACCATTTTAACTCTTATTTGACGATTATTTTCGTAAAAACCTGATAATGTATTTATGAGAAGATACGTCATCGAGTGAACAAATTTAATACTGCCCAATATTACATGAGACCACTTATTCCACAGCTTTTTGCGTAACAATCTGATAGTGAATCAGGGAGAAGGTATCACATCAGACGTCAAGTCTGTTGAATTCCTTAAAGATGGAAATTCTCCTGAAGCTCACCCTCGTGGCCTTGACCTTGGCTATCGGTACAACCACCTTATCAAGAGAGGTAAGAGTTGTCAGCGATAAGGATAATAATGTTAAAGATAGGATAATGGCGATAGAGATCATGATGGTGTTAAAGATAGGATAATGGTGATATGGTGGTGTTAAAGATAGGATAATGATGGTATAGATAATGATTGTGTTAAAGATAGTGTAATGACGATATAGATAATGGTCGTCTTAAAGATAGGATAACGACGATATAGATAATGATGGTGTTAAAGATAGGATAATGGTGATATGGTGGTGTTAAAGATAGGATAATGACGATATAGATAATGGTGGTATTAAAGATATTATAACGATGGTATAGATAATGATTGTGTTAAAGATAGTGTAATGACGATATAGACTATGGTGGTCTTAAAGATAGGATAATGACGATATAGATAATGATGGTATTAAAGATAGGATATTGACGGCATAGATAATAGTGATGTTTTTACTGATGATGATGTACATGTTGATTATTATGATGAGTGTGATAGGAGAGGGGTAGAATTCCAATCATCGATCACTCATAAGGCAAAAATTGTTCTTCAAGTCAGTGTTAAAAAGTAGAAGAATGTGGTTTTTTTGTTTTTTTTTTTGCTTCACACGTTTTTTATGAATGTAGACTTGGTGCTACAGGCCTTCCCGCAAATGGTCAGTGGTATTGAATACATGAACATCAGCATTAGATTTTGTGCTCCGTATAAATGTATTGAACCATGAAATAATAGCCGATTGGACGATTATAAATAGATTTGAATTAATATGATATCTCTCTTTCTAGAACTCAGATCAAAACTCTCTCTAGCCTGAGCTGGCTTAGTTTCTTAAGAACCAGTTTTATGTTTTTAGCATTCTAAAATGTAATAACATGATTCTAAAAAAAAAACAATATGAATTGTCAAGATGAACCTTGCGGGAATCGTGTGATAATAAAAAGACAACATCCAAATAACACATAAATTATTCCCCTCTATCTCAATCTGTTATTCTAGCAAACAAACCAATCTTACTGTCATTAGTATAAAGTGAATTCTTTTAACTTTATAATTAGCTGAAAAGATATCTTAAAATATTTACAGTTAATCTTTTCAAACTACTAGAAGAATTCTTAGATTACATGAAATACATGCTTTCCAACCCAGCATATACTAAAAAAGAGGTAGGGGGAGCAGTTTCAGAGCTCCTTAAAATTTCAGCCTGGGGAACAATTGAAGTCAATAACAATACTCCATGGATTACAATTGAAGTCAATAACAATACTCCATGGATTACAATTGAAGTCAATAACAATACTCCATGGATTACAATTGAAGTCAATAACAATACTCCATGGATTACAATTGAAGTCAATAACAATACTCCATGGATTACAATTGAAGTCAATAACAATACTCCATGGATTACAATTGAAGTCAATAACAATACTCCATGGATTACTATAAATGCTTCTCAAAGTATGCATTGCATTTCACTGACATTATTGTTTCCTTTACCTTTTTTTCCTACGCGAAATGTGTTCACTCTCGATCAATCAACAATTCGTTCTCTTATTGATGTTTACCCTTTTCCAATTTTTTAAAGTTTATTACTGTCAGCGTGATGTAATCGTTCAAATCAAGCTAAGTTTATTATCACCAGTATGACTTAATCCTTTCAGTTATGTTAACTTTATTACCATCAGCATGACGCTTTATTTCCAATAATGGTAATTTTATTAGCGTTAGTCTTGGTGTTATTCTTTCAATCATGCTGAGTTTATTACGCCAGGATGGCGTCATCCTTTCAATCAGGTTAATTCTATTTCCATCAGGATGACTTTATCTTTTCAATCATGTCAAGTTTATCACCGTCAACATGACTTAATGCTTTAAATCATGCTAAGTTTATCACCGCCAACATGACTTAATGCTTTAAATCATGCTAAGTTTATCACCGCCAACATGACTTAATGCTTTAAATCATGCTAAGTTTATCACCGCCAACATGACTTAATGCTTTAAATCATGCTAAGTTTATCACCATTAGTATGCACATGACATAGTCCTTCCAATGAAGCTAAGTTTATTACTGTTGGAATGAGGTTATCCTTTCAATCAGCTAGTGAAGTAGACTAGGAATCAACAATGTTAGGCTAATATTTTGCATTAGGCACATTGATAGCGTGATTATGCTGATAATATCTTTACTGTGGTAATTTTAATGACACGAATAATATTAACGACGAAGAAGATAATCTCAATAAATTCTTTGTTTTGCATTCACTTTATAACTTCAGTTTCTCATTACTTTTTACCTATTGATTTCCAAATTAGAGGGTATTTATAAAATCATTATGTTACGTTTAAAGTATCCTAATTCTCCGCTTCTTCTACGTTTGTTTACAATAAGCGCCGTTTTTTGCTGGACGTCAAAGAAGGAGCTAGCGACCTTATGTCTGCAGCAGATAGCTCATTCGCACTTTCCTGGGATGTTGGTAACGGAAAGGTAACGTAGTACTGCATACGTCAAACGCGCCATGTCATAATTGTCGTATGAAAGACATTCCCTTACTGATAACAAGTTATAGATAAGAGATAAGGATTGGAAAGAGCTGAAGTGATCAAAATTGTATGATGTCATTTCGCGTGCTTGAAAGCAGTTGTTATTTTATCTTCTTTCACAATTCCATTAAAACATTTGAATTCGCCTTCTGTGGCTATTTAGTGTTCGTTTATATTTATTCATTTCAGTTTCATACCTATCTTCACTTTACTTTTTATTATTAATATTATTATTATTATTATTATTATTATTATTATTATTATTATTATTATTATTATTATTATTATTATTATTATTATTATTATTATTATTATTATTGTTGTTGTTGTTGTTGTTGTTGTTGTTGTTGTTGTTGTTCTTCTTCTTCTTCTTCTTCTTCTTCTTCTTCTTCTTCTTCTTCTTCTTCTTCTTCTTCTTCTTCTTCTTCTTCTTCTTCTTCTTCTTCTTGTTGTTGTTGTTGTTGTTGTTGTTGTTGTTATTATTATTATTATTATTATTATTATTATTATTATTATTATTATTATTATTATTATTATTATTATTATTATTATTATTATTATTATTATTATTATTATTATTATTATTATTATTATTATTATTATTATTATTATTATTATTATTATTATTATTATTATTATTATTATTATTATTATTATATGAAAGAGTTTGAAGTTAAACAGAGATAGCTGGAAAAAATATATTAATAACAACAGCAACCATTGTAACAATAACAACGTTGCTTGATATGTTGTAGTTTCCTCTGAAGAACAAGGATGCTGTGATTGTTGCTCTCTCTGACTCTCATGATGAGGCACTGGAGATCAACAAAGAGAGCCCATTGCTGATGGGTTTTGCTAGTAATTACCGAGCCTATGCCTTATTTCATCCTGATGACAAAAACCTGGACAAGTGGAAAGTAAGAGTCACAAACAAAAATTAATGTATATAAGATGGATAATTTTTGATAAGCTACAGACTTTTTGTGGGCGGATTTTTTTTCAAGCTGGCCAATTATCGATATCTTTCCAAATTAATCTGTTTAATAGCGAAGACTAAAAAAAAAATGCCAGATTGACATTTTTGCGAAGTTTCTAGATCCTATATATGTTATAAAGATAGTACGGTAGCTATTTGAATGCAACTTTTAGATGTGATGGACCAATCCTTTATTTTTGTAATTCCAAATCGAAACGGCAATATGGAGAGTTGGAGGAAAAAAAAATCTCTGTCTCACCCTCTTCTGCATAAGGGGTCAATACTTGCTCTGCCATATGCTCGAGCCATCATAAGCGCCATACTTTAAAACATTATTTTGAAACGAAAAGCAGAGCCTTCAGGAACGACCTTGACTCTTCCCATGTGGAGTGAGTATATCATCATGATATAATAATCAGGGCTGAGACTACCAGGCTGATGGCTAGACTAGGCTGTTATCAGATCGTGTAAAAAGGGCTGGATCATCCTCTCCTAGAGTTTCTTTACTTCTTAATGATTTTGTCTGTTTCTCAAAGCGTATAGATCATTTTCCTGATCGAAAATTTGAGTTTTAGGATGAAATAGACTTAGCAATAACGGAAGGGATCAGACAGTTCCAAAGGTTACCAAATGCTATGGCAATTAGCTATTGGTTGTGGTTGATGTAAAATGTCTAGATTTCTACTGTTAGTTGTAGTACACACGATGAAAACGTATCAAGTTACATTGCTTTCATTGTTTTGTTGTTGTTGTTCCTTTGCTTGGCTTTTATTTGATGAAGGCTGAGAAACTTATTCTCTGGATTGACTTATTGGATCTATTACTTTGACATTAATTCGGCAAGGTAAAGAGGAAGTAGAGTCTGTTGTATAAAAGACAACTGACAAGAAGCTTGACCAGCGTCTACCAGTGATGAGCTCAGCGCTCGATAACTCTCAACTTATCTTCACCTTGGTGTGTTTCTTTGGGGCAGACACGAACTTAACATGGGATATAAAGTGCGCATACTTTATAGATTTGTCATTAGCCATGATTCCCCCTAAAATACTGTTAGAACAAATATATTTTAACATCAATCTGAAAAAAGAAATGTTAAGAGTATGTTCGCAATTGCTAAAACAATCTTTTTCTATTCATCAGACGGTCGTGGTATGGAGAACATTATTTAGCATATTTCTTTATAAATGTCACTTACACTAATTCCCCCCCCCCCCTCCTTCGCCCCCGTCTCAAATCTACACACCGCCACACGCGTTACAACTTCCTCTACCTACCTTACTACACCTGCAACTGTTCAGGTTGCAGGCACCTCGCTCACTCGCGTGTACGACGCTGCAGCCACCGCTGCCGACATCACTATCTACTATGTGTCGGAGCTTATGAACGCCATCCGCAACAACACCATGGACCAGGCACAGCTGTTCGACAAAGGTCTGCGCAACGCTAAGATTGCCGTCTTCAGGCTTGAGACGCAGGTGCAGGAGGCGACGGAAGCCTTGATGGATCTGCGGGATGTGCATAAAGGTCCGGACGCGGATGGAATTTATGGAATTCTTTTAAAGGTAGGACTGTGAAGAGGGTAAAATAAGGCTTTACTAGGTCTTTTATCTATCTGAGTCACTTATTGTCTGTGTTCTTTGTCCCTATTTCTCACGGCTAATCGTTATGGGTTTTTTTTCTTTTCTGTTTTTTTTTTTTTTTTGGTTGCCATTCTATCGGTATTAGCTTGCTTTACATCCCTCTCATTTTCAGCGACCGTCGTGTCTCTTATCTTACCCTCCCCCTTTTTCTCCCTTTCTCTCTCTCTCTCTCTCTCTCTCTCTCTCTCTCTCTCTCTCTCTCTCTCTCTCTCTCTCTCTCTCTCTCTCTCTCTCTCTCTCTCTCTCTCTCTCTCTCTCTCTCTCTCTCTCTCTCTCTCTCTCTCTCTCTCTCTCTCTCTCTCTCTCTCTCTCTCTCTCTCTCTCTCTCTCTCTCTCTCTCTCTCTCTCTCTCTCTCTCTCTCTCTCTCTATCATTATGAATTCAAATTAATTTTACAATGTATAATTATTTATAAACCTGCGCTATATCTCCTCGCTTCTCACTCTTCTTTTACTACGCTGCTCACATTTGCATTCGTTTTTTTTTTTTCTTGCGATTAAATCAAGAACCATGATGCATATGGATAGTGAATTATATTTTCATAGGATTCCTACAACCTTCATTTGTTCAACGCAGGAGCATGTCGACTGCATCTAAGATATGTAAGATATTACACACACACACACACACATATATATATATATATATATATATATATATATATATATATGCATATTAAGTTATATATTAAACTCTGGCTGAAATGGCTTGCTTGACAAGCAGAAAGTGAATAAATTCATTAAGTTTAGCTACATGTCACAAAACATGACTCCAAAAATTTAAACATATACATTTTCAGGAATTCCGAATGAGCTCACATTTGGTTACTGTAATTCTACAACTAATAATGAGCTGTTTTTCTGTATTTTTCCCCCCACCTTTCCTTCCAAGCTGCTAAACCTGAGCAACATCGCGAACGAGTTGCGAGCGTCGTTCCTGAGACTCATCGATGCTGCAGGCATTGAGTCTTAAGATAAG
>JAWDGP010005684.1:30000-72500 GCA_033675545.1 Elysia crispata
GAAGAAAATTATAAATATCGTTATAAGAGAAAGTAAAGAATAGGGAAAGATAGTCGGTTAAGCCGTCACCCAGTGAACGACATGATTTTCATTACTCGCACATACACAACTGAGGTTCTTCATCACTGCATTTCTTCTCTGTCTGGCATAGGCGACTTGTATATGAAAACCTGAATTTACGTTGAATCAACCAATGATACATAATAATAATAAGCAAAGGCTTGAAAATAAGGATACGTCTTGATAATTTTTATCCTAAATTATTAAACTTGGTCCTTCGAATGTATTTACCACGTCGAGTTTTTCTCGAACTAACAACAATATCCTATTTTGCTTTATTTTACTCGTATATCTATTTTAGCTGTTCAGGAAACAAAAACGCAGGTGGCTTTTAATTTATGTCGGTATTTCATAAAATTGTTTAGTCTTGTTCATTTTCCGACCAATGATTAATTTAAACTTTTCTCTTTTTTATTATGACTTATAAACTATTTTTATTATTTCAATTTATTTTGAACTGTACTACTTTTGAATTTATGCATCGACAACCACCAAACAGCTGGTTCGAAATTGTATCTGACAACAGACGCCCAAAAACCTTTCCGATTGACCTGTAAATAGATTGTAAAAACTTTAAATTGTGAGCTAGACAATAATTATACATGTATACATCTCTCTCTCTCTCTCCTTTTATATAGATAGCTTTTCCTACATTTTCTTATTTGTCGCCCTTCCTCTTTCCCCGATCACACTAATTTTCACTCCAATTATTTCGATCCGCCTCATGGTTTGTATCTCTTTCTCTCTTCTAATATATCCACATAATATTATATTAAACTTTTATTTCCACCCATCTATCTATCTACCTATCGATCAGCTTATTTTCCTCTCCGCCCGACTTGTTAGTCTTTCTTGTTACCTATTTAACCACATGTACCAATACAAGTTTTCGACTTTCATTTTGATATAAATAGTCAGTCTGTTGACACGATTTTCCCTGAAAGATAACCTGTATCTGCATGACATTAAATCAAGTTGACGAGAACTTTTTTCGAAATAATGTCCAACTCACTTAAAAAGACGATATAGATGCTTGTGTTCTTTATGAATAAACAAAAATCTTAACAGAGCATTGACAATTTATTTTGTTAGGCGTAAGGTTCTGCATAGCGAGGGGTTAAGAAATATCTTGTCAAACTTATACCTTCAGCTGATCAAACTAATCATACTAAATTTAAAAAATAACAAACTTTAAGATATCTTTGCAATCGTTAAAACTTACAAGTAAATCTTGAGACAAGCAGATTCTCTTTGTATCTTTTTTTTTCTCCCAATAATGGTTTCTAGTGACTTACTTTTAAAAACAATCTCTTCCATAATTATTTTTTTTTAACACTAACATCTTTTCTTTGTATGAATTATATTCCTTTTAAACAAGTTTTTTTTTTCCTCACAACTTTTAAAGGGTGTATCCATAAACTGTTTTTATTTTTAATTAAATTTTTAAAAATCAGCCAGAAAAAAAAAATCAAAACAAAACTGTAAAGGTTGAGATCCGTGGTAACAAATTCAATTTATTGAAATTTATGCGAATTGTAAAGCTACAGAATTACCAACATGAATTGAACGACTCCAAATAAAATATAGCGCATGCAAATGCTTTATCACACAGTAATGCATCACATATCAAGAATGATTGTGAGTTCATGAGTAAAGATATAACTATAATTATATTACACAAGATGCCAGAGAGAATAAGACTTGCATCTCACATGGAATATGATACCAGTACCACCTTGTTTTAGCAAGTTCAACTACGTCTAATTTTGTAAACAAAACAAAATTTTTTTCAGATTTTTGGTCACAAAATGAGTCTGCTCCTTTATTGATTGTCAATTCCCTACTTTGATTAGCATGCACACCTTCCTGCCGCGACCTAAATCATGATATTCATCGCCGAACTGGATACAGTTTAAAACAAAAGGCCCACAGCTCGTTACAAGTAAAAGAGAGGCTTGATCATCTGTAGTAACTTTCTTAATGGTGCTAGTGCCCGTCCCCTATAGCCTAAGCACCATAGTTTCTTCAGTATCAGCAAATCAGTTGATTTATCTTTACTCAATTCCTCTTCAATAACACTACAGGTTTTTAATAAGTTTCTGAGCACTAGATTCAGCAAATCAGTTGATCTATCTTTACTCATTTCCACTTCTATAATACTAGAAGTTTCCAATAAGTTTCTGAAGACTAGATTCAGCAAAGCAGTTGTTTTGTCTTTACTCATTTCCACTTCTATAATACTAGAAGTTTCCAATAAGTTTCTGAGCACTAGATTCAGCAAATCAGTTGTTTTGTCTTTACTCATTTCCACTTCTATAATACTAGAAGTTTCCAATAAGTTTCTGAGCACTAGATTCAGCAAATTAGTTGATTTATCTTTACTCATTTCCGCTTCTATAATACTAGAAGTTTCCAATAAGTTTCTGAAGGCTATATTCAGCAAATTAGTTGATTTTTCTTTACTCATTTCCGCTTCTATAATACTAGAAGTTTCCAATAAGTTTCTGAAGGCTATATTCAGCAAATTAGTTGATTTTTCTTTACTCATTTCCGCTTCTATAATACTAGAAGTTTCCAATAAGTTTCTGAAGGCTAGATTCAGCAAATTAGTTGATTTTTCTTTACTCATTTCCACTTCTTTAACACTAGACGAGGTTTGCAATAAGTTTTAGATCACCCAATCGCACATTCGACTAGGGTTTGAGTTCCTCAACATCTTTGGTTTGGTTAGCTTCCTCACACTAATATCACTGAGAGGAAATAGTGGCTGCAGTGGTACATACTGTAAATAATTTTTATAAGCCTGTTGTTCAAAGGATCCTTCAAACATATGAAAACAAGGTACATATTTTATAGATATTCTACTAAATTTCTGTGCCCATCAACGCCTCTTCTTTTCCGATTTCCAGACAATGATACCTCATACATGTTGCCAAATCACCAAATGTTATGTAAACATAGATCAAAATATCATTTGGTACCATTAACCTTTAGTTCCAAAAAGGAACAGAATCCCTTAATTTTTCCTAATTATTTTCCCAGTATGGCACTCAACACTTGTCCTTAACCCAGACTGTATTAGCCCTATTTTCTGATACTTCTTGACTGTGTAGCTGGTATAGAAAGGGAGAAATGCAGTTCCTTTCCTTTTTTCATCCATGTTGAAAGACATTAAGCACTACATTAAAGTAAAATACAAAGGAAGCAGGAATATAATAATAATAATAATAATAAGCATACGTTGTCAATATAAAAATCTACTTTCTATGTAGTTGTAATGGCCCAAAAATGAAGCCAGAAAATATTGTCATTGACATTGAACATAGAAAGAAAGCAAACTGTGGAGTTAACCTCCAGAAATCAAACTGAAATTAAATTTCATGTTCAATAAACAGCTTTGCACTTACAACAGTGGACAAAGCAGACCCTCTTTTCTTAACAGACATGCATCGAGTTCATATTGTTTTTACAAAATTACAAAATGAACCTAATGTACAAAAGGACAATTAAACCTGTTCATAAAAACCGAAAATACTCAAAGGATTGGATGACTGATTAATGTGATAAAAGGTGAAAGAAAGATTGATGTATGCTTGTTGATAAAATGAAAACAAAATGATAAAAAGTCAGAAAACATTGATTTAGAATGTTGATTAAATACCAGAACCCCCACGCCCATCTCTTCCCCCCCTTTTTTTTTTTTGCAGAAAAAAAAAATCTCAAGCCACATAGAGCAGACGTCAGATGATGAGACCCTGCGCTTATCAACAAATATCAAAAAATGGTTCAAACTTGCAAGCACATGGCCTTATGGTTTCACCAGATTTAACACAATCTCACTGACTTGGCACATGCCCCCATCATAAAATATTAAAATTTCTATAATTAAAACCCTTTGTAAGTGATATACATGTAGTCTATAGAATTTAGGGGCAATACTCGTGCTGCTGCCAATGACTCTAGCAGAAAACATCCTGAACTCAAGATGATGGAATCACAAACCAAATAGGTGAGTGGTCATGTGATTTCATTTGCTCTCACTGTAAGATTTTAGACGAAAGATGAAGCAGTGATGATACCCTGGGATGGTTTGTCAACTGACGGTCACCTTAAAACTGACTTTCAATGATGGTCTCAAAGAGTTCAAAATTAAAATCTGTGTTTCCGACATTATAAAAGCTGAGCAAAAAATCTTTGAGGGAAGTTGGACGATGACATTTTCACCTTTAACATGACGCATTTTAATGCTGTTTATCAGAACAGGCAATGGAGAGTACACACATGGCTATTTTTTAGTTTATGGGATCTAACTCTCATTTCTCTAGAAAGATGTGATCATAAAACCCCACATGACACCCTAACAACGTACAAAATGTATGTATAAAGTCTGAATGATTTGTTGCTGTCACAGTGTTAGCAGGGTCAAAACTTTAATATACACAGTAAAGCTCCACACTGTGGAGCCATGCAAAGAAGAAGGAGAAAAAAGTACTGAAAGTTATCATTTCATCAGAAAGTTAACTTGGAGTGATTGGTCATGAAGTTGCACATAGTATCTAATGCCGTAATATGGCTTGTAAGATTGGCAGTTATCTATGCAAAAACATAACTATCACACAATTTAGAGCAAAGGGAACCAAAAGAAAAGACTGTATGAGATCATGGTTAATCAAAGTTGATGCACACATCGACATAATGAATAATAATATATTTCATATATACAAGATTTTCCTGTCTAAAAAGAGCCCCATTTGTAAATTAATTTTTCCACAGGTATTTTTTTTTTGCTTTTTAATTTATACTAATAATGTTGTGGATAATTTAGAAAAAAAATATGGTACCTGACAGACCTCGAGATTTTTTGGAATGGAATGTTTTCTAACGTTTCTTGAAGGCACTAAGGTGTGTACAGAACAATCGATAAGAATGCCATCTTTTATTTCATGTATATATAGGATCTTATATTATGTTATAAACAAATTTTACCAGCGTAATGTTTAGTAAAGCAAGCAGAGATCTCTTTTCACTACCTTGTATATTAAAGAAATTATTGGCAACAAGACCACATCCTCATCACGCAGCCTGAAGCTGCTAAATAAAGTTGTTATAAAGTCACACTATAAGTAAATCTTAGAGCTTCCTAAGTCCTTGCTTGTAATTCGCAATATGGGAAGATGTGTGATGTTAGTATATTATTCAAGAGAAACACTATAACTTCAAAAGTAAATCCAAAATGAAAATGCATCAAGTTTTGCACAAAGTTGGACTGAACTGGGTAGAGAAATGTATCCATGTATCCATTAATGGCAAAAAATTATCACAGTCTTTTTGATTACCTATTTATTGTGATGGCTAACTCCAGTTGGAGCTCGATTACACCCAAAGCACATTTTAATTTAACATCATGTGACAATTGAATTTGAAAACTACACAAGATCATACCTCATTTCAATTATTTAGCAAGTGAGGTCCTTGAGTTTTTGTTGTTGTTTTTTGACACGTCTACCTCAGAGAAAATTTCCTCAAAATTCCATTGAATATATAAGATACTGATCAATATAAATGCATGAAAATGCTTGCTGTAGATTAAGGAATACTTAAATGATTGATAGGATGAGCATGATACTAAAACTAACCAAACCATCATGTCCTTAAATTCAAAGAAAGCTAATACAAAATGTATGTCAGAATTTGGATTAATAGTAAAATACAAAGACTGATCTTCCTATGTCACAGAATGAAATGTAAACATGGTATGCTATTGCACATGTTTGAACTTCATTGTCTACCAGTATTTACAGAATAAAAATTGCACTAAAAAGAAAAAAATACTGCTGAAAAGTTATTGATGGCTGAATCCTTGAGGCTAGTCATGTAAGGTTGTTATTGACAGTGGATCATTTATTAGGGTCCATACACATTCTCAAATGGTAGAGTGAAATGAATAATGCAGAAACATGAATGCAACTTCACCAACTTCTGCACAGCCATCTATAGTGTACTGGCCAAGCGACATCAATCATGTGATGATGTGTAGTCAAGCTCATAGAAGTGATGGAACTGATATCATTATTATTGTTTGCCCATATATAAACAGCCTTTTGTTATCATTTTATTTTGTTACATTTGGCTGTGCTGGAACATGCAGGTAAGTACACAACAAAAACATTTAACTGTTGTAACATTGCTTTAGTCTCCTACAGTCTTGTATGAGAACAAACATTTCCACAACTTTACACAGTCTTTCATTTCTGTTTGAAAACTGTCAGCCATACACAAGTTCATTTTAAATTGTATACAGTTTTATATTGAAAGCTTAATCATTCTAACCTAAATAAATTGTTAAAAAAAAGGAGAGCAAACATTGCCTTGAGGAACAAAATTAAAATAATTTACGCAACAAATATTTCCTTGCAAGTATATATTTTGTTGTCCACAAAAGATTATGAATTTATGATTCAAATATTTCCTGGAAATTCTAAATTTTGTCTTCCTCAAAATATTATATGTATGACTCGCAAAAGATAGTATTTTAATGCCAAAAACATCATATTTCTAGATCTTTTGATGTTCCAAGGAGATAATATCATATACTTGTCATTCTAAATCTGTAATGTATAAAATCAAGAGTTTCATACAAAATAGTTTCAAGACTGAAGTAACACCAGCAGTTTCTCATATCTCAATCTTATGGTGACTTGAACATCCTGCTTCACCATTTCTCTAAGAATTCTTTGAACACAAATATGAAATGAGGCAGATCCTGATAAACCAACTCATTTTTTTTTTCATACAACAAATGGCACCTTTTTTTTTTTCATATAAATGAGATCTTAGATTTGACTAGTATCAAATCTCATGTTTATGATTTTAACCAAAAGTCATTCCATGAATATCACAATAACTAGGTGCACAAAGACAATAAATGAGACATTGATTTCTTACCTGAATTTTAAAAAAAAAGACCATTGAAAGCCTTGGGAAACATGTCAAAAAAGAATCAGATTTGGACTACAAGCTAAATCGGAAAATTTTCATCTTAGAAGAAGTGTAGGTTAAAAGTGAGACAAGACAGTGAGAGGAGAGAGTGAGGCACAGAGAGATAGAGAGAGATAGGAAAAAGAAGAGAGAGGAGATGGGAGAAAGAAGAGAAGATAAGGGAAAGAAAGGTATTTTAGTGATTAATTATTGAAAGTTTCAATTTATTTCAAGGTTGCATGACAAGGGATATTTGAAATCAAGATGGTGGTTTGGATTTAAGTATGTTTTAAATGTTCTTAAATGCAACCTTTCATGCTTATACAAATGGAGTAGGATTTGTAACAGATTTGTAAATAGAAAGATATATACATTCTGAAATTTGCTTTTCAAGTTATTCACTTTGAGTAGACAATACTGAGCAGTTGTATGAAGGGATGCATCAATTTCAAAAATGTAATTAACATACATCATGTAAATCAGTTAAATAATATGATCACTTCCTGATGCTTGCTATGACTCGAACAAAAAGCTTAATTTTCTGGATTTGGCACAGGTTGTGATCTTGTCTGTGGTTGCAAAACCTGCAAGTATAAGAGGTAGGGTGAGGAGTATCGATGAAAGGAGAATGTTTGGGAGTAGAAGAACCATCTGCCGCTCCAATCACAGGGTAGTGGATGTCACAGGGTGAAGACCATGCACAAACACAGCAGGCTGTGGCCAGTCTGAGATCTGCGACAGCTGCTGCATGTAGCGGTCCTGGTCTAATGCTTCTAATGGAGGCTGTGGTAAATACATGAAAGTTACCGCTGCACTTGAAGAGTTTTCCTACAGACAGAAGGATGGAAAATAATGACACAAAATGTTTGATACATTTTAACAGTTCAAAAAAAGTAATTTGGCATGTAAAGGTATCATTTCAATGAAGACAACATCTCAATTCATTCACAAATAGCTTCAACTTACTTTAATAAAACTGGTATATCTTTCCACAATTTCTGATATAAGTTGTGCAAGCTAAAATTTGCCTTCAAATCATTGAAGTTTAGTCTTGTTAAATAGATCGCTGATCTAAATTTTTGGTTGAATGTGAAAATCATCATATTAAATAATAAGCAGTGTTTAAGATCTTTATTGTGTGTTTTAAAGCTGGGGAGTAACAGCACCAGAGACCTAAATCAGATCGTATCAATACTAGAAAGTTGAAAATGCGCATACATAAAGTGTATGACTTGACTTCATGGAAATGCATTCTTTCTCAACATTTAACATTTGATTGCTATGAAAACGAAAGCTATCTTGGATTTTAGGCTACTTTTTTTTTAAACCGCATAGGCTCAGACGGTTACCAAAACAGGTTTTCTTAATTCATTAAACACATCTTCATCTTTAACCCTACAAGCGTCATATATGAAGGTGTGTGGAGGCAGGGTGATTTAAGAGCAATGAAAACAATCTGCTTTAAGTCCACTTTTTAACGTACAAGCAACGAAGTTTCACTTTGTTTTCAACGGAACTCTTCTTCTTGAAGGATAAAGATGGCCAATTTATGAAAAAGTGTGTCTTTTGTCACTGAAATAACCAAAAAGCGGCCAACTTAACAGCTGATCTAATCATCCATAACGCCACATAAGTGTACTAACATCCAATCTAATCAGTCGTCAACGCTTGGAGGGTTAAACAAACAAGTGAGTTTTTCAATAATTTCAATATCTTTCTGGAAAAAAAATAATTTGAAGACAGGGAAAATATTTGAAAAATTTTCCACTTTTTTTTCCAACAAAGTTCTTTCTAAACAAATAATAGAATAAAATCACTGATTGTTTATAAAACTTATAATACAGCATTTCTGGGCATCTATCAAGACAATCCTTGGGTAAACAGAGTTATAGCAAATTTTGTTCCTAAAAATGGCATTTTTTAAATTTCTCTGCAAAAAATTAACAAAAAACTTTTTTTACAGAGTTCAAACTAAAAATTGATGCAGAATCAATGATCATTCTCTTTTTTGTCAGTATAGAATATTTCACAAACCTATTTAAAATAATGATGGCAAACTATGCATAGCACAATTTCAGACACATCTGTTACTGCGCAGAAGTACAGAAAAATTGATGCATAACATGGTATAAAGCTCTCACCTGCAGCAAATTTTTTACAGC
Source organism: Elysia crispata (assembly GCA_033675545.1). Classification (NCBI taxonomy): domain Eukaryota; kingdom Metazoa; phylum Mollusca; class Gastropoda; family Plakobranchidae; genus Elysia; species Elysia crispata. Next base: position 39,201 of record JAWDGP010005684.1, read on the forward strand.
CCCAAGGTACGAGTCTGGCTTCTGAGCGTACTCACTCATGCTATTCCCAATCTCTGTGTTTAAGTCCAGCATTGGTTCTGCTGGTTGAGGAGGGATGTCTTTCTCTTCTGCCAGATTTTTGGCTCCCAAGTGAGCTAGAGCATTATCCCAGCAAACAACCTGAAGGAGGGAGATCAGAGGAGAATGGTATTGGGTCAGATATAGGACAGGTTGGAGGGAGTTACAGAGAGGGAGAAAGTGACTGATAGAGACAGAGAGAGAATGAAACAGAGAAAAAGCAGGCAAAAAAACAAAGATAAAGAGAGAGGATCTGGGAGAGAGAAAGACAGCTTCAGACTATCAAAAAAGACAAGACAGATCAAAAGAGACAAAGATAAATTCTTCTTTCAAGCAAAATTTTTAGAAAATTTTGATACTGAGTTACAGGGAATGGCTTACAAGTTATGAGAATATTTAGCCCTATTTTTGTTAATTCCTTGATACATTACTTTCCTTCTGAAAGTGCTTTTTCTATTATTTAAAAAAAAAATTGGTATCCAATTCAAAATTTCTGCTTACAGAAAACTCAAAAATAGATATTCTTCTTCAGTTCCAGAGGATGGACACATGTATGTATTTATAGCCTTTTTTCAAAGCTTATTTGGTTTACTACAAGCCAGAGGATGAATGTGGGTCAGTTTTGGTGTTTCACTTAACTTTGAGTTGAAAATGTAGCACTAGAATGGCTTAAATAAATATTCCAACATTTTAAAGTACATTGACATCAAACCTACACCATCTCACCTTTATTTTTGCTTGGATGCGGAGCTGTCGAAGGAAGGTGAAAAGTTTCTTTTCCTTGACATCTGTATTGTCTGATGAAGACTTGACGCATAAATACACACGCAGCTCAGTGTGCGACTTCCAGCCATTCTGCATTGTGAGGATACACGCCAGCTGGAGCATGAACAGACACGTCTTGTCAAAGTAGCTCGCAGTCTCAGGCTTGAAGAAGTTTACAGGCCACACATCGATGTATGACTTGTTACCCTGACGAAGGATTGCGTCTTTGTCAAGAAGCTGGAAATTGCGGCAAAGGAAAACATTTTTCTGCAGCTTCAGGGCATCCAGTATAAGTTTTACATACTCCTGCTGAGTCACACGCTTCTCTGGGTCAGTTCTTGGAGAGTCAAAAGTCTCAAGAACATTGCCAGAGCTTCTGCTTTGTTCACGGCGTTCAGATGTACCAAACAAACGCCTGTGGCGACGGGTTTTCCTTTTGAGCAAAGAGTCTTGGGGAATATTATCGTCATAAAAACCAAAGCAAACAGTGTTAACCTTCATGCCACCAAGACCAGAGATCCGAACCAGGTGTTGGAAGCCCTCTGACACAGTGTCTGCCAGCGTCATCTCCACAAATGCCTTAATTCGCAGCTGTTGGATGAGTTTGAGCCAGATGGGTGTCTCTACTATGCAGGGGTCGTATTCACATACTTCTAGGCGACCCGTTTTCACATGGCCAATCACATACAGGCCAGACTTTTTTATATCATTACAGAAATCCATGAGCTCACAGCTTTGACGAGGGTTGGACACCATGAGTAGAATCTGAGGACGCCAATATTTGACGTGGGATTTTCCTGGGTCCAACATCAAGAGGTATTTGCGAACCTGATAGGGATAAGGAAGACAGGAGTGTGGCGATATCATTAGGGGTTTACCTTTAATATGTAATACATGATATTTGGACTAATGTCACTTAGAATAAACACACAAAATAAGCTGTTGAGAAAAGAACTTGCTGAACCAAAAATACAGCAAAAATATCAGTCTTGTAACAGTTTTGCAACATATACAGCAATTCCCACAAAAAATAATGCAAAAATACCGGCAGACTTTGCAAGCCAAACCAAAAATGTTTACTACAATTGAGGCAGACTTGACAAGTCTAACGTCAGAACTCAGCAACAGGTAAGGAAGAGAAAAATTACTTTTTACTGCAACAGAATTTTAATGTTTCAAGAAATTTGAGCATTATTATGAGAATGTACTCTATTTTGCTTTATTATATAGAACAGCGGTTAAATCTTATGATTTAAAGCACTTTAAATTTTTCCTTGTTTCTGAAAGACTTCAGATTCAAATCAAACCATAGCGGTATATCCATGGATTTCAAAGTATTTCCACTTATCTCGATCTGTTTGCTATGCCTTTCGGTCTTAATGAAGTAATAACCGTTAGCCTTCATAGTTCTTTAATCACACAGAATAAAAATAGCTGCAAAAAAATATATATCAAAATAGACTTGTTGCACTTCACTCACCATTGATCGCTTCAGTTGAGAACTATGAAGCTAATGAACTTTTTCTTTTTTTTTTTCTTTAAAGGAGAAAAATGAACAAAAAGTACCTGATGAAAGATGAGTGCCTGGCTGATTGAGCCCCAGGTGGTCGGCAGAGATCGGAAATGAAGGAGTATGACCAGCAACAGCATCAATACCAGCGCCACGCTTGTGTAGATTGCCGAGATGAGAAAGCACATGATCATACAGCCAACCAGTCCCAGAATGCATGTATGCCATGAAAAGTATGTAAACGTTGGCCTGGATGTAAAATAAAAAAGGATTTTTCATACACTTGTACATTGTTGGGAAATCCCAAGGAAATCTTTTCCTTGGACAAAAAAGATACCTTGGTTCAGATAAGAGTAGTCAAAAGCCCTTCCATAGATCAATATTTTGCAGTAATCATTCATCAAGTGATACATTCAAGTCCTCTCGGTAAATTGATTTCGGGATTCAGTTTTTTGTTGTTATTTTCTTTTCAAGTAAAAGACAACAGCTGATGTGAGCTAGGTTTTGACAAGGTACTGATAAAGCTCAACAGAAAATGATTCAGAACCCACGAGTTTCTACATTAACAAGTAAAGACAAAAACTGATATTGATAGAATAGAACTGACGTCCATTCCTCCTCATTTGCAGTGCAATAAAACACTGTATTTAGTTTTGATAGCGTATCAGTGTGAGGCTCAGAGCTATACGACTGTCAGTCAGAGCTGCAATATAACAATGGGCATATGATAAAATTTTGTTTACTTTCTTTAAACAAGATGCAGACAATTCAATGCAATCAAAATGACTAAATGAAAATATAAAATAAAATAGTGTTTTCCACTCAACGAAAAGATTGTTATACATAGTTAAGTAATACTAGTTATAGATGCAGACCTTAAAGTTTCTTGGAATAAGCAATACCCATATACACATATTAGACCAAAATTTATTGTTTCTATGTTAAGTTGGCTTGGCCCAGCACCCTATCTCCCTACAAAGGGTTTTACAGAAATCTACCTCATGTAAAACGTTAAGCAAGTGAATCTCGTTCATCACACTGATCATAAGATAATTGTCAACCTACCTGAAGTTGGGTGCAGAGGCCAACTCCAAGGCAAGGCATGCAAGGTTGGTGGAGGCATAAGAGAGCAGGAAGAAGACAGACGTAATCGGGGCGATTTTATTCAGAGAACCAACTAGCAAAACCAGCTGTGTGTGCGCGTGGTGGGGAGGGGGGAGAGGAAGAAAAAAGACAATTAAGGTGAGTGAGCTTTTTTCTTAATTCAACAATGACTAATCACAAAGAAAAAACACTGATTGGTTGGGCCACATGGATACTGGACATTCCAGATAGAAAAAGATTTCTGATTTTACATGACGTGCAGTATTAGCAATGGGTTAAGACAAATACATTCTCAACATAAATACCAACTGTCAACTTTCTTTTGGCCTTTGGTAAAAAGAAGATTGCAAAAGATCTTTACTATGAAGACATATGTTTTGATCCTAGTTATCATGACCATCACAAGTTTCAAAAAAAAAAAAGAGGCAAAATTCTGAATGATTATGAATTTTTTTTTGTATGTTTTATTTTTTAGACCAGTCTAATTGAATATATGAGTTCAAATTGAAAAGTATGTAAATATTTAAGATTCATTTAATTTATAGTTTATTAAGAAAAAAATAAAGAAAGAAAGAAAGAAGGTATAAGCATTTTTAAGAAAATTGAAACATGTTTTTGGGGTCAACATCAAATGATCCAACAGACCTGAACTAGAAACCAAGAGATAACCACACTCAGGATCGGGTTGCCTCCTTTAGTAGTTAATGTTGCAGGCTTTAATATAGACCCTGCTCAGGAAGAAAAAAAAAACAGTTTAATTTTAAAATGTCTTCATGTCTGTTCAAGCGTAGCATGAATTTAACCATCTATTTTCACTAAAATGCTTTCAAAGGTATAATAAATTGCTCTATTCCATGAATTGACCATAGGAAATGTTTTACTTACATAGATTCATTTTCTAAACAGGACAGTGTTGAAAGCTTGAAAAACTTTGAAATCTTCATACACACATACACAACAATTGCATTTCCTTAATGATGCTGCAATTCAATGCCTTTATTTCTGAAGGCTATAAATATATTTGAGATCTCTAAACTTAAGTGAATTTCATAATGTTTTAAAACCAGCTTGCAACATCTATCATAGATATAGTTGAAGTATGATGATGAAGCATGAGACAAGTATAGAAATATCAAGGTTAGCTTCACCAAAAAAATGACAGATGTTTTCTATGGTAAGCCATATACATTTTATTGATGCATTTTATGAGTATGTAAGGTAAAAAGCTGCTTTGTGGTGGTAAACACATTTTGATGCACAAAACTCACAAAAAAGTTGATCATTTCCTAAAGCCTGAAGCACTCGAGATGCTCCAATCAGGTTACCCAGTGCTGCAGAAATGGAGGCAGCAAACATACCAATTACAACAAATGGGTCCCATATATTTATCTGCTGGAGGAAGGCGTAGTTGTTGATCAGCAGATACCTGTCAGCAAGATAAGAGGGAAATGAAATCAATTAAAAAGGGAGACACTGAGAGCTTCTAATTTATTTACAAGATAGAGATATAAAGAAGAACAAAAAGAACAGAGGGAAAAAGTGAAGAGATAGAGACAGATTGACAGAAACAGAGGGACTTGAGTCAGAGGAGGAAAAGAAAATAATAGAGAGGTGGGAAGAATAGAGACTAAATAGCTAGTGTAAGATTGATAGAGGAGGGAGCAGAGAGATGGAAGGAGAGGTGAAAACCTGGGTGGAAACCTGTATTCATTAATACTCTCCCAAGCTTGCTCTTTAAAAAAGCGGTAGACCTATCTAACTCAGTCTAAAGGAAGGAAGCCCTTCTTTGGTGAAAAAGTGTTTTCCCTTGTCATATAAGTTAGGTGAGCCTCTCTAGGGCAATTTAGAAGGGTGCTGATTTCAAGAGCAGGTAAGTCAACGAGAAATAAGTGAACGATCATGTCCCTTACCTTGAGCAAGATCCTGCTATCAGAGTTGTCATGACCATGTAGGTACAGAATGTGAAGAACACAGCTGATACTGTTCCCTTGGGAATCGACTTGGACGGATCCTTCAACTCACCTGCATAGATGAAAAGAAACAAAAAACCCTTAAAAAACAAACAAATCCTTTTTAATTTTCCCCCCAGAGCTCTGTGACCTTATAAAGCATGCGAAGGGAAAAGCCTTAACAAGGGTTCTTCATAAAAAAAAAAATAAAAAATGGCAAGTCTTGAAGGGTTCCAATTTAATACAGCTGCTTCAGCTTTATTTATTTTTCACTAGTTCCCCTAATTTTTAGAAGTAATTTATCTACATCAGCAATGCTCATGCTCTTATGACAGAGGTACAGAACTGAGTGATAGAGAGAAATCCCTGAAAGAGTTGGCAGAATCAGCTAAGGAATGCAGATGTGAAATATTCACATTGTTCATTTTGCTTCATCTTCTTATCATGTCAGTCTTTGCAAAATCTAATCTATATGAGACATGTCTCAACTGGTAAACAAAACATCGCTGTAGCCGTAGATCTCTCCGGTTTCTTTGATCAGCATGGATCTCTTTGTTTGCCACAACTGACATTCGTTCTTTTCCTTCATCAGGATTCTCTTTCTCTAAATACCATCAACATGAGCCTTTTGGCCTCTCTAATTTGGCTCAGGTTTCTTTACAACATCAATTCATTATTCACACTGGTCTCGATTGTCACATCCAAATCCAGTTAATTTGATGAACCTTGGATATTTAAATGTGAACTTTTTAAATTCTGCAGATTGGTTCTAGACTATATGAAAAAAAAAATTTAATTATTTCAGAGATGAAACTGTGTGAAAGAAGAGTTCTGTAGAATTGAAAGTTTGCAGCTCTTGATAATTTGATTTCATGGTTTATGTTACCTTAACCTGTTGCAAACCCTTTTCTTTAATGCGTGAATTGCCACCTGAATTTAATTCTAGATACTTCAAATCATGTATGCTATGGTACATAAATTACATGAATTTTAAAAGATGTTTACATCACCTCTCTTTTACCATTAGCTAAAAAATTCGAGGTTTTTTCAAATCATGTCTCGCTTACCAGACATATTTGCTCCATTCAGGATGCCAGTGACACTACTGAACAAGATGGCAAACACAGTGGCGTAGCTCATTGTGGTGTCTGTGCTGTAGTCAATTGTGAAATTGCCTAAGGAAACATTGTGAACTTGATGTAGAGTTTCATTTAATACATATCACACAGAGAGAGTGAATTTAGGAGATACCCTTTGGTATTACAGGTAAATATCATTAGGTAGAGGAAAACAAATTGTGTAATCTGATTTCAGTATTAATTACAAGGAAATGGTGGATTAGTTAGGAAGTGTATAAGAAAAGCAATAGCTAATTCTTTGCAAAGACATATATCTAAAGTAACAAAACATCTCTGACATTTTTTTTCATCAAAACCAAGACTCAAAACTTGAAAAGTAGAATCATAACAAACTTATTGCCTTGGGGTCATGTAACAAAAGAAAAAAACTTGGTATGGTCCTCAAGTTAACTGCAACAAGCCATAAATTGGAGATAATAAAGTTGATGAGGTGAAACCAGTCTCATGCATTGACCATAGCAACACTCAAAACTATAATGGATGGTTACAAAAAAAGAGAGAAATAGTTACTTTTGTATCAAAATAAATTCACCATTGCTTAGGCGTCTCTATACATTGAGAGAAATTGATTTCAAATTTTTTAACAGTAACTTCTCTGGTAAGTACAAAAGTATTTCTAAGCCTTAACATAATTATTTAGGGCCATATCGGGTTCAGCCTTTAAGCTATAAACTATTTTTTGAAGACAAGTGAATTGTTGATTGAGGTTGAAGCACTTATGCTCAGACCTTTCCATAAAAAGAGAAAAAAAATTTGACAGTATAGAGCTGAAAAGATGAGAGTTCCAACTTATCCATGAACAATGGGATGGTTCAGTCCTAAATAGAAGAGTCTGGCAAAAACTTTACACAGACTCTTAACCAAAGAGTCGCCACAGCTTTCAGCCTAGAGTGGATTCTAGTACTCACTGTCAATGTTTTCTCTGAATGTTTTGCCAGAGAGACCTGTGTACAGAGCTGTCGTGCTATTGGTCCCGGTCCCGTTGCCCCACACAATGTCATTGGTTTTTGGTATTTCCACATTCATGTCATGGTTTTTGACAAAGAAGCTGATAATAACAGTGATTGTACAGAATATCACTACCTGAAACATAAACGTGTAGTATAGTAAAGTGATTTTAAAAGGTATAACTCAGCTTAAACAGTATACAATGAAAAAATTTTCAAATATGAAATCAAGTTTTCTTAGAGCATACAAGAAGAAGAAGATTAAAGCATGAAAAGAAAAAGTTTTTTTATAATTTATACCACATAACAGCAAAAAAGTTTCCAACTTATTTATTGTTGGTTGTTTGTTTTGTTTTTGTTTTTTTTTGTTTGGGGGGGGGGGCAAAAGACTGACCATATAAATTGTGGCAGAAGAAAATTGTGGTGAAAAAAAAAACGTTTCAAATGGTTTGGGCTGGTCAATTCTAAAGTGGAAGCCCTATGAATCATTGCAAACGTTAATAAGAAAATCATATTTCATCCTTCTACCCCTGACGTTTATAAAACTCACCAGTAGGATAATGGCAGAGGTTCTAGCAAACATAGCTCCGCCTACAATACAGATGAGGCCACAGACAAATAAGGCGACAGTGCAGTAGGCATACTGCCACCAATCGGAGTTTGTAGGGAGCCCAGCCTCACCAGACATGAAAGATCCTGACAAATAAAAAATAATTTCAGAACCCATCTTTATGTCAAGTTAGCGACACTGTTAGCCGTCCTTTTTTTTTACCCACAGGAAAAAATGTAACTTAATAAAAAAAATAAAAGATTGTTTGACGTCACAAAAAGCATAAATGCACTGATCATTCTTTCCCACATAAAAATCACTTTATCTTTTATTTAAAATAAAAAGCTTTCATCATTTGATGAACAAAGAAATAGAAACAAAAAAATGTAATATATCTCAATCCCAAATTTCCTGTGTGACTGATTACAGTGACCACGGTTCAAGTGTTCTTCACTCTCATGATGGGATCCACTTTTTACAGATGCATGATGTATCGCAAAAAAAATTTGTAAGATCTGTGCGGTAGTAAGTGAGTATTGAGAGTGGTCATTTATCAAAAAAAATTTTAAAAAAACCTAAAAGATGGTTTATAAAAGGAAGTGCATAGTACTTTATGACTCTCATAGTAACTTAATTTGTTTAACAGTTATTTCCTACAAAAGAGATTGCATCACTTAGTTTTTTTTTACATGAATTTAACATATATATTCTACAAAGATGGAATGCATTCTCAGGATTGAAAAGAGAAATTTTATAATTTATTGCTTGCATGCCGAAGTTACTGTAAAAAAAAATGCAACAAACACACAAAATTTTCAAATATAATTTTTTTAAACCTTCATTCATCATCGCTCACTGGTGAAGACACACTTCTTTTTTCTATTCTCATTTGAATGAATTCCTTCCATGGAGTGCTCATTTCATAACTCAAGCTAGAAAACAATCAATCAAAGTATATTGAAATCTTATCCTTTCTTAAAATAAAATAGGCCCATGGAGACATTTATTTCGTTTTTAGACTCATTTTTTTGCCAAGCACTACAGATGTAGATCTTGGCCAAAAAGTTACCACTTTATTTTTCTAGATAGGATAATACATCATTCCAGTGCACTGCATCAAAATCTGTTCATTTTAATGTTAAACCATCGAGAAAGCTAACTTTTTTTAACTTAGTCATTTTGATTCTGAACTTTAAAAGAGTTTCCAATTTGGCCTTTTGCGGCCAGATTTGAGGCGTACCCACTTTCTTTTGCTAGGTAGGATTTTGCATTATTGAGTCACATGCACCAATTAGCATGATGATTGGGGGGGGGGGGGGGGGGTTAAATCGTCGAGAAATCTTTTTATGTTGCTATTTTCTGTAAACCTGTGAGTCTGGAAAAGGAAAAGTTAATATACAGCCTTGGATTAAAATCGCAGGTTAAAGGAAAAAATAATTATGGACTTGGAGCTCCCAGAAACCGCCGCAAGGACAAACATTGAAAAGAGTTGGCACCTATCTGCCTCAACCAGTGTTCACACATGTGCTCAAGTGGAGATGTCAAGGGTAATAAGTTGCAGTAGTCTATATTTCACATTTGGCAAACCATCAAATGAAAACACGTGCCACACAGACACTTTCGTGTACAAGTCAGCTCTAATTTAATGATGGAGAGCCCTTTTACTTTTCTTTTTCTTGAGAAATCCGCTGGAAATCGCGGGCATTCTACTAATCCTTTTTAATTTATTAAATAAATTAAGAGCAAACTTACCTCCTTTTCCAAAGTTCTCTAGAAAGCCCTCCACAAAACCAGTGGTGTATAGGGCACAGGAAAGAATGTTGGCTACGAAGAACAAAAAGCCTATACTGCCCCCGAACTCAGGACCAAGCGCTCGGCTGATCATGTCTTACTAGTTGTCAAAGATCATCTTTTTTTTCCTTTTTTGGTCCATGTTAAACGCAAACATCAACAGAATACAATTAAGTGCAGCACACTCTAGTTCATAAGAAAAATAATTATAGCATATAAATATCTTATACATCTATGGCACCACTGGTAAGGCTTCTCATAAATGTATTTGAAAATGAGATAAAAATTTTCAGTGTCTAGATTCTGAAAGAGCTATATGGTTCTTGATTATGCATATTTAACAATTATTTGTGTGGGCGCAAGGGAAAACCCTTCACATGGGTCCAAATTTTTTTTTAAATTTGATGAGCTCAGTTTTAGATTTTGCACAAAATCCTGAACATTGAAGGTTTTATCTTGTTTAGATCAAAAGTTATGAAGTTTTAAAATCACAAGCTTGAGAAAATTGTGTTGTTTAGAGGAAACGGCCTTCAAAGTTGAACATACTTTTTTTTTTGTCACTGAAACTGTGAACGAAAAAAAGCTTGATCTGAAGTGGTTTGACAAAATCATTTAATTCAAAAGGCTAGATATTTCAGAAACAAACAAAACTAAGCAGAATGTAAAGATAAATGAATGAAGTTTCTTAAGAAACTAAATTTCCATTTTCGAACTTGGAATTGAAAATGAACTTAAAATAGGTCTAGCGCAAAACTAGACCTGACGACATCCAACGGGTTTTCCTGTGCATCCACAGGATAGTCAAAAAACAAAAAAAAAATCAAAATATGGCCTACACATATCTCTCAGTGCCCTTCAAACCATTGCAAGTTTTTTTGCATAATAAATGTGTTTAGACTTACCCATCCCCAGTCCTTTTTTTTTAAATCTCTTTTTTAAAATACTGTATTCATTTAATGGTATCCTTATAAACGCTATTTTGCAATTCTAATCTCAGATTGATTTCATAGTTTTAATCTTGCCAGAAGAAAAAATCTTTAACAGTTAAAGACATATTTATTAAAGTTTAACAATTTATGGTGCAAAATCCTTTCACTTGTAGCCAGAGGTTGTCAATTTTTCTCTCTACTTTTTCTTCATCTTTTTTGTTCCTTTTTGTTTTTTAGCTTTCTGTGCCTTTTTAATTTGCAACTATGATTCCAAGTTTTACCATGAAAAAAAAAACAAAAAAAATTTTCATTAAATGACAAAACTACAAATAAATGGAGAATAATTCATGTTAAAGGATACAGTAGGCTCCACCACCCTCTAGAGCTCCGTTGGTAGAGATGGCACAGATAGATAGGACAGTCATCATGAGGATGAAGTATGCCAGGACAAGCTGTGAGTATGAGCCCAGTAGGCCAGCTTGACCAACAACAAATCCTGGAAAAGATGGAAAAAAGTGATTTAAGTAGGAGATTACTCCTGGTTTTAAATAACTCATTAAAAAGATTCATACCATCGAAAAAAAGTTTTTTTCAAAAGTGACAACTGAGAAGAAGATTAAAAAATTAATTTTACTAAATAATACTTAACAACACAAGACTTGAAGCTACCCTCCCTCCCTCCCTCCCTCCCTCCCTCCCTCCCTCTCTCTCTCTCTCTCTCTCTCTCTCTATATATATATATATATATATATATATATATATACACCTTAATTTAACGATAAATCAATGTACATATGTTTTTATTCCATGATAACAAAAGGAGGAGAAATTCCAGAGGGCAAGCAATCGTCCCCCGAAAATAAAATACTCAAAGAGAAACAGATAATTCCAAAGCACATGACTAAATTGCAAACTCCTCTAGAGATAAGGTCTTATACTCTAGTGTCTTTGAAAAAATTTGGAATGATCATTAGTTTGATTTTGTTTTCCCCTAAAGTCACCCTGTTATCTGAAACTAATTTTTATGCTCTGAAAAGATAAGAGTTCATTTGATAGGAAAAAAGTGTTTGGTGTTTACATGGTATTTAAATACTCATATATATATATATTTTTTTAAGCAGATGACTCTAGACATGTTGAAAGAAAAGTGGAAAAAGAGATTGAATTTAATTTATAGACCGTTCCTGACTTTTTTTAGTTTTAATATAATTTTTATGCAATTCTATTAAAATAAATGTAATATAACCATAAATATAGACAAAAAGATATAATATTGTCATTAAAGTCACTTACTAGGTCTGAGCTTAAAACTGATTTGATGATACAGAGAATGAGACTGCCAGATGCAATATTGAACATTACACACAGGTGCTGCGTGACATACTATTTAAACAGAAACTCATGAATTGAACAGCGCCCTTCCAGAATATAGTAGCGACATCTTCATTAACTCACATGAGACGGATCACGTAAATGTTGCTTTCTTGAAGTCACTACGTTAACAACGGATCAGGCAACCCTTGAGTGACTCCTTTTGGCATTTTTTTCTAGCTCTATAGCTTCTATAAATAACGCAAAGCTTGCATGACTAGTCTCTATTCTTAGCACAACCTATCGGTGAAGCCTTGCTCTTTGATTGATTTCGCAACAGGGAATAGTTTTTTTTGTAGCATCGAATCTAGTAAGAGTACCTTGGTCCAGTCAAAACATCCGTTCTGACAGATTGTAAATCTACAAATCTTCTGATCATCTCGATCTAGATCTAGATCTCTACAATTCAGATAAAGATCCCGAATTTGTTCCGGACATTAAAAAAAAAAGGAACAAACCAACAGTACTATTTAGTATGCCTACTAGTGTTGTAAAATCTAGACCTATTTTCAAGATTTATTAATCAAGTTCTGTAAAGCTATTGCGTCTTTGCTACATGCTGAGCAAAATTGCGTGCAAATTGCATGGAAATCTATTTATTAGTCAAAACTCACATCTAACAATGCCAATTGGCCAAATTTACTATCATAATGTTTGCTACCAAACCGAGATATCAAATTTACTCTTGTGACCTTGCTGGACACTTTACTACAACACAACTAAGACGTAAGTGGTGCGTGCAATCTCTATCCTTACCCGCTCGGAGATACAAAAGAGTTGAAAACATCGACATGGCAACTGGGGCAAATACTCCAGCAAAAGTTCCTAGTATCCTATGAGAGCTCGCAGACTGCACATTCACAGGAGGCTGTGAACTATTCGTCTCAGTTGAAGTTCCATCCAATGTGGCAGTACTGAGACTCCTTGCCAAAAAGTGAACATGAGGGTTCATGCCAGCGGGATTATGCATAGGTTTCGCATCCTCACTTTCGAAGTAATTCACTTCATTACTGTTTGCCGTTGCTTCTACATCTATACTGCGGCGTTGCCGCTGTCTAGTAAAGCTGCCCAGGAGGGGTCTTCTTTCGTCACCCATGCCTAACCTCGAGTGGCGAGCGTATTCTTCCCCTTCAAACTGGATATTTCTGGCCATACGGCTATAAAATACAAATTATTACTTTAATAACTGCTAAGATACACACAACTTGGAAACACAATCACAAAAGAAACCCACATTTAAACCTCATTAGGAATTGGCCACCAAAATGACTCTGCACAGTTTTTCTAAAAAGGAACAATTTCACGCTTATTCTACAATTACAATAATTCATGAGATCTTGTAAAAATTCTAATTTCTTTATGAATTTTAATATTCATGTTCATACTTTGTAACACGTATTATGGTTTCCTAAGCTGACCGTGTGCCCATTTATAAGTTGTTGTTTTTTTCTCTAGAGGCTTTTGGCTTTGGTGCACTGTTCATACCTTCTCAGGTCAGAGCTGATCATATCAAACTCTTTCCACATATTGAATACAATTGCAGAGAAATCAGAGTTTTAATTCCTATACCTTTATTTCCTCAATCTTACACCTTTAACTAAGTCAACAAACTAAGCAGATTTTTCATAGAAGAAAAAACTCTGTTCCAAAGAAAAATTTTTTTTTAAATCTTCAAAAGTTTTTATCATGAGCTTCCATGAATTCACTAAAAATCAAAATAGGCTGGTGACGTGTTAGAATAGAGTCCACTGCAAATACAAAGTTTTCACTTTTAAAGTTGCAAAGCAATTTACTCATGTCTAGCAAGTGCCTTGAAGGATAGAAATCAAGATAACTTTTAGTAGCAAAGCCCTTTTAAAAATAAGTTTGAGGAGTTAACTGAGAGCATCTGAATCTTGAAAGTAGATTCTTATTTTCAAATGGTTTTATAGAGCTTTGGGGTCAGACCACTAAGAAAGAGACGGAGCAAATTCCCCTTGTAAGGCCAATTCTTAATAGTAATAATATGCAAAAATATTCTTGAAAGAGAGACAGTTCTAAACCATATCATGTTGGAAAAGCTGCCGAACACCTTGATAATCTATCTAAATCCTACATCCGATCCCATGTTTGTACTGCGCTCAGTCTATGACTTTGGAAGTGAGACAGCGCTCTAAGGTCACCTACATCAGAGTCTATGGGGTACCTCTTTCTTCACAGTTATATTGTTGAATGGAGGAAGAGATATTGATAGTGATATAATTATTATATGTAAAAGCAAAATTATATTGTATTACTTATGTTTTTAGAAACCAATGCTATATGACTTAGCTGTAGATACAAGAATCAACGAATACCACTAAGAAGAGGCTTTGTAAATTGAAATAACTCATGATTTACTTTCTCACGAAACTATTGACTACTGGTCTGTCATCGCTTTATTCTATTAAAGCCTTTGTACAGCACAACATGGCCTTACATAATTTTATACTACTCATTTACTATACGAATTGTCTAAATCTTAGATCCATAAAATTCCAAGTTTACATACATTGGACCCCATTTTAAGGAAAGTTCTGTTTGAAAAAAAGAAGGTAGTGTGGTTTCAGCATTCAACTGGTTCTACAGCCTTTACGCGGACACTGGGTGTATAGGGTAGACCTATATATATATATATATCTAATTCGCCATATCTGACGTTGAAAATTCTGTCACTCACTGATTCTCTTTTAGATTCTTCTAAACAGCAAATTAGTCAAATTGTTGGTATCAAATTGATATCGGCACACTGTCAGGATTATCCCACCTGTACTAAAGTGTTGGCTATATATTCTTCTTCTACAAAGTACTACATTCTAGTACTAATACTAGATCTAGATTTCTAGCTTTTAAGCACCTATCAAAATGTTCATAAGTTTAGCACAAACTAGTAATACCCTCACATTTGATCCTGTAATATTTACAATAAGTAGATAATTTTTAGACCAAAAATGATGCAGAGTTGACCCATGATTAAGACAAAGACCGTAGCAGAGAGATAAATAAATCAAGAGATATAATCCAGACAATTTGTGAATATTTTTTTTTCATTAACGCATAAAATTTGCAGAGACTCAGATTCATTTATAAATCAATTCTAGGAGGTAGAGCTTAATCTCACTGAACTATTCTCTTAAGGGCTACTTAATGTATGTTAATGTGGGCCCAACATGTAGACCTAGGTCTAATTTGAAAAAGTGAAATCATGTGCACAAACTGAAATTTAGTCTAAATCTATATCTAGATCTAGATTAAAACTGACCATTTTCCTGAAAAAAATTAGAAGTCCTGATCTTGATTTTATGCACAAAGATCTGTGTCTAAGAATTAGAACTAGAAAATTCTAAATAGATAGATCTCTAGAAACAATTTCTTGATTCTATCACTATCATTGCGTAATACTAATAGTGGTATTGAATGACAAATTTCTCTTGCTTGTTTAGTAGCTTGACATCTTTTATGATCTAGACTAGATATCTAGATAATATAAGTCTAGGTCTATATTATAAGGTGAACTCTAGAATCAAATTAGTACTACTACTAGATCTAGACTCTAGTTTTATGTTACAACTAGGCCATTTAAAAGTCTAGACTGATAAATTGACTGAGCATGATAACATTGCCAACACTACATTGGCTAAAAAATTGTAGCTAGACTGATACACTCGTGACTTAAAATTTCTTTTAAGAGGCCGACCTTGATAAGACTCGTGCTGATATAGATCTAGCTCTAGATGTAGAAATCTAGATCCTAGAAGGCTAGATCTACCTAGATTATATCTGGTCTAAGACGCCTTATGGTTCACAATGATTTTTACTCTTAGCATTCGAAGATTTTGGATGTATGTAGATCTAGAATCTAGTCTAGATCTAGATCTAGATTTAGATCTAGATCTAGATCAAAGGCTAACTAGATCTAGATCTAGATCTCTATTTTAGCTGCTGCTTCCAGTTTAACATCTGAATATCAAAAAGACTCCTGGATCGCAATCATGATCTAGACATCTGACTCGCTCAATTGAGCTAGCCTAGCAGAAACTTACTATAGTTCCTGGATTGGTGTGCAACCGCTATAAGTTTGTAAACAAAAGCTATCACACTTTCGCCTCTTATGTGTTCGAGCGTCGAAAACACTGTCGTGTGAATTCCTCGTGCGTTCATGTATTCGTTTTATTTTTCCGTGGTCCATCGATTTCATCGTAACAAATCTTGTTCCCATCATTTACATCTACATGACTTGTATTACCTCTATCATTCATACATTAGCCACCCCAATAGAAATAACAGTTATTTTGGTTGAGGCAAAAATACGGTATTTGTGTCAATATTTAGTTGTATGTGTATTAAGATATAAAGCAGCAACAGCAACAGCAGCAGCACCAGCAGCAGCATTAACAACAACAAAAACAGCTTTGTAAATTACCTCAGCAATAGCAGCACTATTGACAGCTGCAATTTTAACTTTAAATGTGCTATTTGTAATTGCGTTGCAGCTTCAATTTGTTTTGAGGTTGTGTCCCTTCTGTATTTTTTTCCTTAAGTCTGTTATTGTTTTTGCTGACTTTAGTACACATAGTATATATATATATATATATATATATATATAAAGACCTGGAAACAATAAGAAAGATTGCAGAAAGAAGACAAGAATGGACTACCTTCACCGCAGACATAAAGAGGGCTGCCGAAGATGCGAGGTCGGACGACACTCCTAGCGAAAGGCCTTAATAATAAATAATAAATATATATATATATATATATATATATATATATATATATATATATATATATATATATATATATATATATATATATATACGGCGTATTGCATTCCTGTTTCGATTACCGAGAAAACACAAATAAAAAAAAGTACTACTCGGTATCTAAATCTCCTCGCTAAATATCGAAGGCAATCGTATGGAATATCCACTGGTAAATGCGGTAAGTTCTTTTCATTCGTAACAGCAAAATCTGTTCAAGAGACTTTATGGAGACAAAAGCACCCTTTGTCACAAACACACTTCTCCATGTCTAGCTGATATATTTTTCAAACACTGCGGAGATTCTGCTCGGCGAACGTTCCAAAATGCTAGATCTATGTTTAAAAACAAAACTATGCGCTATTCATGTGGTTACCATCCAGCTCAGCAGTAGGGCGGTCTGAACTCGTAAAATGTCCCGTTCAGATTGACCTGCACGATACATTTGGGGTTTTTTTAAACAGTCAACGCTATGAATTATAATATTATTATCGGTACCTGCAAGTGCTGTTCCACTTGACCTCATGAAGTTGATGCACTTACAAAGTTACAGGACTGATTTTCAAGTACATTTCTTGTGTTTGGCAGTTTGTTTATTTGTACTTTTTTTCACTGCTTCAAAAGTGTTTTTATTTAATCTCTCTCTCTCTCTCTCTCTCTCTCTCTCTCTCTCTCTCTCTCTCTCTCTCTCTCTCTCTCTCTCTCTCTCTCTCTCTCTCTCTCTCTCTCTCTCTCTCTCTCTCTCTCTCTCTCTCTCTCCGCTGAGACTATTATCAGACACCGCCGTTAATATTCATTTTCCATCATCATGACGTGGCTTGGAATGAGTCAGAGTTCACGCTAGGTGATAAGTTATGTCGGTCTTCTCAGCGATATCAGCGAAAGGCAATTTTTAATTTCTCTATACCATATTTTTTTTTTCATCCTTAGTAGTTGTCATTAACATTGCTGCTATTGTGGCTTATTTTTTCTTTCTTTTTTTTTTTTTGGTTGTGTTTAAAACTATTGTTGTGTCGAGCTTGCTTTTGTTCGAATTACTGTTTGTTTCTGTGCTAGCTAATGCTATATTTACTATCACTAATTCTACGACTATAAATAGTTTTTTATTATTGCCACTACTACTACTACTACTACTACTACTACTACTACTACTACTACTACTACTACTACTACTACTACTACTACTACTACTACTACTACTACTACTACTACTACTACTACTACTACTACTACTACAACATTACAATTACTACCACTACTGCTACTACTACTACTACTACTACTACTACTACTACTACTACTACTACTACTACTACTACTACTACTACTACTACTACTACTACTACTACTACTACTACTGTTGCTGCTGCTGCTGCTGCTACCACTACCACCAATACTATTACTACTAACTATTACTACTTCTACTATCTTTAAAACTGCTGCTGCTGCTGTTGCTGCTGCTATTACTACTACTACTACTACTACTACTACTACTACTACTACTACTACTACTACTACTACTACTACTACTACTACTACTACTACTACTACTACTACTACTACTACTACTCCTACTACTACAAATACTACTAACACTACTAAAACTACAACTACTATTACTGTTACTACTACTACTACTACTACTACTACTACTACTACTACTACTACTACTACTACTACTACTACTACTACTACCACTACTACTACTACTACTACTACTACTACTACTACTACTACTACTACTACTACTACTACTACTACTACTACTACTACTACTACTACTACTACTACTACTACTACTACTACTACTACTACCACTACTAATTATCTTCCATCACATGTAACACAGTCAATTCCAAAAGACAAATCTCTAGTTTCGAGACTAACTTAGTTCAAATCGCTTAGCTTAGTGTGTTTTGTAAAGCTTCCGCTTAAAACTATACCTAATCTTTTTGGAAAAGAAGTATCAAATTTCCTGCTATGTTTTTCAGATGAAATTTAATCCTTAGGAAAGAGACACTTTTCCTGTGAGGCCAACTTTCATTTTTTTAAACATATTTTGATCAAAACGTTAAACATGTAAATTTACTCTAAGTCGTAAAAGGGTTGATTTATTATAACTTAAATTTGTTTTTTTGTTGTTTTTTTTTGCTTTTTTTTTGTTTTATAGTTTCAGTCAAATATGAGTCGCCTCTCCAAGGATTTACAATCTACATGCGTGAAGGTTTTATCATCAGATGTCTAAGTAGCCTGCTTCTATCTTATTCTTTTTCTTGTAAAGCGCATAGAGCATTTTAATCATTTGGATATGCGCTATATAAATGCACTTTATTATTATTATTATTATTATTATTATTATTATTATTATTATTATTATTATTATTATTATTATTATTATTATTATTATTATTATTATTATTATTAATTGGAAAAGAGACCTAATTATTTTGTAGCGAATCAAATACCGCCAAATTTTGTACGAAACTAAAATCAGCACCAATATTTCTAACGATGATCTTACTGGTTTGAAAATTCACAGTTACCGATAAAAGAGGAATAAAGAAGATAAAATCATACTAAGATAATTTCTAACTTACAAGAGTTCAATACAAGGGGGAGAACTTTCCCTTGAACACACAGTAGATTATTAAGAAGGTTGTGTAATTTCCTGTAGGTTATGCACAGCAATGCGCAGATCAATAACAATATTGCACCTGATTATGTCGGTTGCGACTCATTATACCTCGACCGTAATGGGTCGATTGTTTGCGTCTTACTTACATGATGCAAAGATCCCTAGCATCGTGAAAACAAAATGGCGTAGAGATATTATCTCGAATCTCCCCATAAGACTCCTCAAGAAACTTTTTAAACCTCTAGAACTATTACTTTTAGCAAAAAGAAAAAATATAGGGAAGAAGACGATATTTTTTCTTTCTTTTTAAATTCGCGCTAAATATTTTCGTTTAGGGCCTGTATTAATATAAACAAAATGATTTTTTGGCGATCGTAATTCAATGCATCGTAAAGATCTTATGCATTTATTAATAACGGCCAAGATGGGAAAGAAGTAATGGACATGGTAGGCTTCATTGCCTGGTAGACTGGCCAAGAGAACGAAAACAGAGAATTGCGCTTGTAATAATTGACTCATCGGTGACACCAACTTCGTCTCTATTATCATCACTACCATCATTATGTTCCTCATCACAATTACCATCATCCTCCCCATCATCATCATCATCATCATCATCATCATCATCATCATCATCATCATCATCATCATCATCATCATCATCATCATCATCATCATCATCATCATCATCATCATCATCATCATCATCATCATCATCATCATCATCATCATCATCATCATCATCATCCTCATTATGTTCATCATCATCATCATCATCATCATCATCATCATCATCATCATCATCATCATCATCATCATCTTCCTCATCATCATCATCATCATCATCATCATCATCATCATCATCATTATCATCACCAGCAGCAGCATCAGCAGCAGCAGCAGAAGCATCACCACCATCATCATCATCATCATCATCATCATCATCATCATCATTTCCATCATCATCATCATCATTATCATCATCAGCAGCAGCAGCAGAAGCATCATCATCATCATCCCCGTCATCATCCCCGTCATCATCTCCATCATCATCATCGTCATCATCATCATTTCGATCCTCCGCATCATCATAATCATCATAATCATCATCATTTCCATCATCCGCATCATCATCATCATCATCAGCAGCAGCAGCAGCAGCAGCAGAAGCATCATCATCATCACCATCATCATCTCCATCATCCGCATCATCATCATCATCATCATCATCATCATCATCATAATCGTCATCATTTTCATCATCCGCATCATCATAATCATCATCGTCATCATCATCAGCAGCAGCAGCAGAAGCATCACCATCATCATCATCAGCATCATCATCATCATCATCATCATCTCCATAATCCGCATCATCATAATCATCATCAGCAGCAGCAGAAGCATCACCATCATCATCATCATCATCATCATCATCATCATCATCATCATCATCATCATCATCATCATCATCATGACCTATCTCCATCATCATCATCATCATCATCATCCTCCCCACCACCATCATCATCACTATCACCATCATCACCACCACCACCATCATCATCACTATCACCACCACCATCATCATCATCATCATCATCATCATCACCATCACCATCACCATGCCGGTGGCTGTGCGGTTAGAGTGTCGCACTGATAACACCAGGTGCCCTTTTCGAGATATTTATTGGGTTAACGATCTCATGTTTTTTTTTCAGCTCCATCCTGTCCACGAGGGAGTTAGTTTGATATGCTGAGGTCATCGTTCAGTGGACAGACTATATGAAACAACAAACATACAAACTTTAATCAGCGGTATCATTACTTTTTGAACCCTTAAGATTTTTATTTCTACTTTAATGTTTCATTTAACAGCGCGATTATAATAGTTTTATTTCTATTAATACCAATATGATGAGCTCCACCGTTAGGCTATATTTGCGTGCTAAAGTTATAAATAGTTTTCTGCAAATAATGTCAGTAGCATTCACAGCGATCTACGCCACTGTTTTACTTATACCTGATAAAGAACCATTTTTATTTATTTTTTTTCCCTTCACGGGTTCATGAAGTATTTATGTCTTCTTATCTTATCTTGTCTATTGATAAGAGACTGATACGGATATCATGTCACTGAACCCTATGAGGAATGTTTCTCCCCGAAAAAGACGCGTTATTAATTGGCGTGAACGGATCATAAGTTAATTTCATTTCAAACTTTTTTGAATAAACATCCCATCACCAAGAGCATCTTGCAAGAAATAGACTAGACATCTTTTCTTTCATTCAGTCATTATAGAAATTGAGTGTGTTGAACCTAAACTTGTACAAACATCCCATCAGAGAGAGCGTCTTGCACAAATAGATCAGACACATTTTCTCTCTTTCAGTGACTATGGAATCTCTGTGTGTGTGTGTGTGTGTGGGTGGGTGTGTGGGTGGGTGGGTGTTGAGCCAATAAAATGGAGAGAAACCTTTAATGTATACCTGTGTCATCACAAATCGACAAACTTTCAGCACTGATTGGGAGCTTTTATGAGAGCTCAATTATATCAAGTAATCAAGGAGATCAGGTCAATCAGCTGACGAGTGAAGCCTGGCAAACATTGTTGCGATGACTTACGACCCGCTCAATGAAAGGTCTAGAGAGTTTTTGATAGATTAGGTTTTCTGACGTCACTTACCAAGGGCATGGCAAAGTGTGCATATGACCGCTCGATTTTTTTTTTAACTTTTTTTACTACTCATAGCAATAGAGTGATCGAACCTGTATCTCTACAAAATTCTGTTCTGACTTCAGCCTTGAGTCAGCTGATAATATATGAGAACGGATCCTCGGCTTTTTCTTATAATTTCATTTACATCTTTTCTGAGTGAAAGCGAATTTCATTGAGTTAAACTATTGATCTTGATTGGGTGATAAAATGTTTTGATTGTAGTAATGATCATGATACTTTGAAATTCTTCGTCTTAAATAAGTTAACTATTCCTCTACTAAAAAAAAAAAAAAGACACATACGAGTCAAACTTTCCGAAATGGTCACTAAAGATTTAGCTTATCAAATGTATGTTATATGCATGTACCGCTATATTGATTCTTGAACTGTCCTACTAGCCTGTGAAGTCCTCCCAGCGACACCTCAAATCAGACCCTGTTTGCTGAGAAGTTTTTTTCTACCTTGTTGGGTGGGGATTTTACATGACTGAGAACAAAGCCTGATATTACCTCAAAGCGAATAAGATGTATTGAACAACCAGTCAACCTATCAATCAATCAATCATTCATTCATTCAATCATTCAACCAATCAATCGATCAATAGGTCGATCAACCAACTAATCATTCTATCGATTAACCAACCAACCAACCAATCAATCAATCAACCTACCCACCAATCATTTCTAATAATCAATCAAGCAACTAATTATTCAATCAATCAACTAACCAAATATTCAATCAATAAATCTACCAATAAACCAACCAGATACTCAGTGAATCAATTTATCAACCAACCAATCAACCATGAGTCGCACGAAGTGGTATCAGTCCCGAGAAATGCCTACTGATTGACGTTACATCATAATGTGAGGCGTTTGATGGAAGAGACGATAAACCCAACAAGCCATCAATGGAAGAGACGATAAACCCATGACAAGCTATCAATGGAAGAGACGATAAACCCATGACAAAACATCAATGGAAGAGACGATAAACCCATGACAAGCTATCAATGGAAGAGACGATAAACCCATGACAAAACATCAATGGAAGAGACGATAAATCCATGACAAGCCATCCTCTGTCGACATGAGACACAGACACAATTTGAATCTAGTTTTGTATTACGTTTAGACCTCTAAGTCTCGCCCAAAGTTTAATTCGCCGGCACCATAGAATATACAGGAGACAAAAGTACGAAGGGTTGGTAAGATGCTCGAGTATTAGTTCCTCTGATTATCGCTAAATCAGTTTATTATTATTATTGTTTTTATTAATTACTATTCTTATTATTATTATTATTATTATTATTATTATTATTATTATTATTATTATTATTATTATTATTATTATTATTATTATTATTATTATTATTATTATTATTATTATTATTGTTGTTGTTGTTGTTGTTGTTATAATAATTATTATTATTATTATTATTATTATTATTATTATTATTATTATTATTATTATTATTATTATTATTATTATTACCATTATTTATCATCATCATCATCGCCATCGTCACCATCAATATTGAATTTCTATATATAATAAAAGAACTTGAGATTTTAAACTTTTATGGTGTTATCTTTACCGGAGCACGTTGGAGTGACAGGTAAAGGCTCAGAGTTGAGCGGTAAGCTTTGTTACCATCACTCAGGATAATCGTGTCTTGATTCTTCGGCCTGTCTACACAGCAAGGTTTTGTTGTTGTTGTTGTTGTTGTTGCAGTTATTCTTATTCTTATTAATATTATTATTGTTGTTGTTGTTGTTGTTGTTGTTGTTGTTGTTGTTGATTTTGTTATTATTATTATTATTATTAGTAGTAGTAGTAGTAGTAGTAGTAGTAGTAGTAGTAGTAGTAGTAGTAGTAGTAGTAGTAGTAGTAGTAGTAGTAGTAGTTGTTGTTGTTGTTGTTGTTGTTGTTGTTGTTGTTGTTGTTGTTATTATTATTATTATTATTATTATTATTATTATTATTATTATTATTATTATTATTATTATTATTATTATTATTATTATTATTATTATTATTATTACGTTCGGCCGTTTAGGTGATAAATTGTCTCGATTATTGCGGATTCGAAATTTGTTTTGATTGAGTAAAGGGGTATTCATTTTCTTATAAAACCTGCCTGCTATCGATCTTTCATGAACAGTACCGTCGCGATAAACAAGTTTGCTCGGAAAATGATATGGAAAGAAAATATTAGTACGTTATTTTCCAAATCAGCTATATCCTGAGCTAATGAAGGCAAAAACTCAAATAAAAATAAACCAAATCTGAAAGACAAACAGCTATAATTGTAGAAACATTCATGCGAAATTATAATCGGAAATAGTTTTGTGTTTTTCCAAGAGGATGTAGAATGTGTTCATAAGTGGTGATACTTGAACAAAGAACAAAAAATAGCAGCGGATCTTTAATTACAATGAAATAGATCATGTGAGTAACTCTGCTTGAAATGAAGAATGGCTAGCTGTTGATCCTTGAATATGTTTGCGTCCAGGATTGTACGGGCAGTTCAAGGTCTCGGAAATACCCCAGGAATTATAAAAAAAAGGTTCATCTCAGGCAAATTACAAGTTACAAGTGTACTAGGAATGTCACATTACTGATTACGTGAAATACGATATCATCAACTTGAAATGTTCATTTATTGTTCTTTTTGTTGGTTTTTTTTTTGTTTTTTTTTTTGTGTTTTTTTTTTGCCTTAACTGGTGTAACCTTTGTTGATGTTGTTTCTCCTTTTATACTGTCTTTATTTTTGTGTGTGTTATTTTGTCTTACTTTTTGTACTGTTTTTGATGTTTTTTTCTAATGTAATGTATTATTTTTTATTTATATCTTTCTATGGTTTTTTTCCCTCATTCTATTTTTATATCCTTTCTATCTTGTTTTTTTTTCTTATGTTACTATCATTTTTTCGTGACCTTTGAAAAGATGGTCTATGAATGTTTGTTTCCTCATGTGAATGTCTCAGTGAGTGCAATAGCTGTCCATGATTATCATAAAGTTATTCTCATCAGTTTGTCAATCCTGTTTGACCCTGCTACAACTCTTTGAAATTCATATCCTTGGTCACGGAGGGTCAAGCTGGGCTTCTGGTTACTTTAAAACAGATTGTGTGTAGAACAAAAGGTCTCGGATTTGTTTGAGCTGAAAGGTCTGCACCAAACACTGAGTTTAGCGACAGGTAGCAGGTAGCTGACATTCGAGACCTTTGTTGGTGTGCTTGGTCTGATAATTAGATAAGATTTCGCTTTAACTGACAATTGTCTTCTAAGTTCGCCAATAGTTTTAGTCTAACACGGGTGACAGCGTATAGTGTCAAAGGTCAAGGGTTGGTGAGATCAGAGAGGTCAAGAGTAACTGATCGAAGACGGTCCCCAGGTATAGGTAGAATAAAAAAAAAGTAGGGCCGACTTACATGTGAGATTAACTGTCCTATCGACAATCAGATGCCTAGTACACAGAGAAATTATATTTCTTAATGTTTATAATTATGTAATGTTTATGTTTATTATTCAGTATGTGCGTTAAGGAGGATATAGAGGGAGGAGGGGTGGGAACAATGGCTTAACGCAACGGTATGTGAAACTAGAAAAAATGGGGCCTTGTTGCATATTTGAACTTTTCTCTCTCGCGAGATTGGTAATGGTCAAGCTTCTCAAATGGGGAGAGAAGTCATTATGAAGTATGAAGTCTTGAAGTACATGCCTATTGTATGATTTATTATCAGTCTTTTCGTTAAATGTAACATGCCAAAAAAAATGGATAGAAAAAAAACTATATCTGCATGAAAATTTCGAGAAATTTCACATGAAGTTTCTCAGCTGTTTTCCCTCAACTGATTGTCCTATCAGTTTGCATTATTGTCCTATCAGTTTGCATGAAAGCGTGACAAGTACAAATTAATAACCCAGGAGTTTCCATAAAACATGACGGTAGCACTTCAAGAGTCAAAAAATCCCATGCTTGAGTAACTCTAAGAGGTCGTTATGTTTACATGTGATCAAGTTGTAATTGTGTGTGCAATGGAGTTCCAAGTAGTGTATCATGTGATCAGTCTATAACTTGTTACAAAACATCTCGCCTAGACTCTTCTTCTCGTTAGAAAAGTCAAGATACACACGGACAGTTTAACGATAACACACAGAGAGCAGCATTTGACATAGTTTCTCAATTGATGATGTCAAAAGTTAATCACAGATGTAGCCTGTGCTGCTGTAGGAAACCGAAATTAAATCGAATGCCAAAGACACACTACAATCATAAACAACATTGATTTCATCTCGCGCATCAAACTTTGGTGTA
This sequence comes from Elysia crispata, assembly GCA_033675545.1. Taxonomy (NCBI): domain Eukaryota; kingdom Metazoa; phylum Mollusca; class Gastropoda; family Plakobranchidae; genus Elysia; species Elysia crispata. The sequence continues at coordinate 65,769 of JAWDGP010005684.1, forward strand.
ATGCATCGGTTTCGGTTGGATTGAGACATTAAAAGTTAACTGTCTTGAATATTTCAAAAAAAATATTTCAAGAGCTGGTGGCAAAACATACCCTCAAAATAAGATAGTTTTTATTGTGACTTTACAAGATAGTACACAAGAAATGTTTAGTTTTATCTTAAAGTTAGACATAATCATGCGTAGACATATTATATTTCGCGTGCGTGACACAGGGGATATAATTACGTTGTTGTTATTATTACCGCATTGTGTTGTCTCCCTTTGCTAAAATAAGAATGTCACGAGGGAAAGGTCACCATGACTAGCTCTCAACTAATCATCACATGAGGCTCACGTAACATGACACAGAAAGCGTGGAGACTGGAGAGGAGACGAGAGAGGGCAGTGTCAAATTTGTCTCAGCCATGACGGCGCTTTGAATAAAGAAAAAAAAATGGAAAATCAGAACAAATCAAATCGCACAGATTATTTTTACCTATGTATAACAACATAAAGATAATGATGTTTGGATCGTGGAATATTTATTAAACATTTTTACAAGTTCATTCTAACGTGAAAGGTGATTTCAAGACTTCCACAGTAAAACTTAACATATAAATAAGCATAATTATACTTCCTTACACTATCTGGAGGTAAGATCGGCTCTCAATCAACCAACCCTATCCTTAGATTTGACGGGTATCTAATACACTTGAGGTTAGAAGGACATTGAACCTAGTAACCGCCTCTTCATGGCTGAAAATAAGCACTAGTTGCCGCCCTCTTTAGCTGAACTTGTCGCCTCTAGAGAGCGCAAAACTGCACAATATGAAACAAACAAAACTGGACCCAATAGATTGTGGGCATCATGTATGTATTTTTAAACTTACAGCCGCACTGAGATATGCCCTCGGGGTATTTTCGCTGCAATGAATTTGACCCCGCTCTAAGAACTATTATAGCCGCATTATTGGGCCGTTGTTATCTCGATCTCGTGGAGACCCACACCAGCCCTGCAGATTGCTGTTACGACCTTTTGGCTTCGCCAGCAGTGCGGAACTTGTGATGGTTGTAGATCTAGCCTTTGTTCTTATAAACCTATTAGTACGGCGCATTTAAGATCTAGTTGTTGCTTCTCAACCATAAAGACTTTTGACGCCCACTGCGATGTAGATTACTAAGTAAATAGTAAATAGATACATGTAGTGAAATGGATTGATAATTATTTGGTTTTACTCTCTCTCTCTCTCTCTCTCTCTCTCTCTCTCTCTCTCTCTCTCTCTCTCTCTCTCTCTCTCTCTCTCTCTCTCTCTCTCTCTCTCTCTCTCTCTCTCCCCTCTCTTTCACTCTCCATGTCTATTTCTATTTCTTATAATTTTCATCTCCTTCTCAGCTCTAAAATATTTAATGTCGATCTCTTATTAGCCCCCTCCTTCTCCCTTTCTCTCTCTTTCTCTTTGGGTTTCTTTACACTATTACAATTAGAGTAATTACTGTAGGCTTACTGCTGCTGCTACTAGGTCTACTACGATTACCATTACTCCTCTACCTCCTTCTACTTCTACTACTACAACTACTATTACTACTACTACTACTACTACTACTACTACTACTACTACTACTACTACTACTACTACTACTACTGCTGCTGCTGCTGCTGCTACTACTACTACTACTACTACTGCAGCTGCTTCTTCTTTTGCTGCTGCTACTTCTACTACTACTACTACTACTACTATTACTACTACTACTACTACTACTACTACTACTACTACTACTACTACTACTACTACTGCTGCTGCTGCTGCTGCTGCTGCTACTACTACTACTACTACTACTACTACTACTACTACTACTACTACTACTACTACTACTACTACTGCTGCTGCTGCTGCTGCTGCTACTACTACTACTACTACTACTACTACTACTACTACTACTACTACTACTACTACTACTACTACTACTACTACTACTACTACTAGTGATGTCTATACCCACATTTACGATTAGGAGTACTACTTCAACAACCTTCTGATACATATTGAAAGACAGACAGGACTGACAGGCAGACATTCGAAAAATGGAATACAAAGCTAGAGAGCCAGAATAACGGAAGACTTGAACTTTTTTTCTCAATGAACAAAATTATTATGACCGGACTTGGAGGCAGGGGAGATAATATTGTTAAAATAGATAGATTAGTCCAGTACCATCGTGTCTCCCCTTTTCATAAATTTAGTTTTGGGGCAAACATGGAGGCGGCAGATAAGGGGTGATCACAAAAAAAAGTAAATAAATGAAAGGGCGGAGAGAGAGAGACAGAGACAGAGAGAGAGAGACAGACAGACAGACAGACAGACAGACAGACAGACAGACAGAGAGAGACAGAGAGAGAGAGACAGATAGGCAGACAGACAGACAAATAGAGACTCAATGCGTCAGAAAACAGGAGGAAAGAGGCAAGTAATATTTTGTCTGAGATAAAAGTCCATCATTACCATTCGGAAGACCCTAAAATCCGCTGAAATTTAATAAGATTTCTGTGCGTTTGAGTAGGAATTTTTTTTTTTTTTTTTTTTGTAATTTAACCTACAATAATTTTGGTAGAAATTTCTGTTTTTTCGCTTTCTGTATACAGAAGAATTTTGCTAAATTCAGATCCATTCAAGAGGCACCGCTCACTGGTTTTATTGAATGGTGTAAGATCTGGAGTACCTCCTGATTGCTTTAAGAACTTCTTAATGGACCTTTGACGATCAGCTTTACAAGTAGGACAAAAAGAAATGAACACGCGAGTCGTGGGGTTAATAGGCCTGAAGGGCGTGAAGTCATAGTTGGTTCTAAACAATCTGAGAATAAGAGGGGTCAGGCTTCGTCACCTTTGACCACTCGACGCCTATTTAGAACAAGATTTTCCAAGGTCCTGAAATCTTTTAATGCATTTGGTATTTTTTGAAGGTTGTTGGCGAGCGTTGCTATGATGATATGGAATCATCACCTTTTTTTTCCTTATTACCTTTTTAGTTGGAGAACGTTTGGGAGAGCCGACTCTGTGGTCAATAAATTTTAAAAACTAAAAAAAAAGAACAATACCGAGCAAACTCTATTGCTTCTACTCACCTCCTCTGAGAAACATCTGAGCGAACTGGCCAAGGACAACAGGGGCTACAACTCCCGTAAACATGCTCAGACGTCTGACGAACAGAAGTCTACCAGTGAAGGCGGGGCCGAGATAATAGACAGTTCTTTGCTCTAAGGAGCCACACAGAACACTGAAGACCACCCTGATCCACCTGACAAGAAGATGCAGTCTTGAGGAGACAACCTTGAACTTGTAACCGAGTTCCTCACCGTCTCTGTCGAGATAGTCGTCGCTTAGTTTGATGGAAGCGTCCAGGTTGATGAGATCCACAGGAGGAACTTCCTCGGCGCTCACCTCACACCAGTCACTGGTCAACCGTGTGTGGGCTTCGGACTTCACGCTGGACATAGCTCTTGGTGGTCTCTGAACTCTTGCCACGGCACGTTCAGCTGGTAAAGCAGTTGTTACGAAGAACCGGTACCCAAAGTTTTAACTTATGTCTTAACTCTGTCTAAGACTGTGCGAGGAGGAAAATGGACATTTGCTTCGTCTTTAATTCGCATGTGACACCACAAGCACTGTCCAGTGAAACGTTCGCTTGTGACACCACAAACACTGTTCAGTGTAACGTTCGCTTGTGACACCACAAACACTATTCAGTGTAACGTTCGCTTGTGACTCCACAAACGCTGTTCAGTTTAACGTTCGCTTGTGACACCACAAACACTGTTCAGTGTAACGTCCACATGTGACACCACAAACACTGTTCAGTGTAACGTGCGCATGTGACACCACAAACACTGTTCAGTGTAACGTGCGCATGTGACACCACAAACACTGTTCAGTGTAACGTGCGCATGTGACACCACAAACACTGTTCAGTGTAACGTGCGCATGTGACACCACAAACACTGTTCAGTGTAACGTGCGCATGTGACACCACAAACACTGTTCAGTGTAACGTTCGCTTGAGACACCACATACTATTCAGTGTAACGAATGGGTTTCTCACAATGAATTTAATGAAGTAATTTTATATAAAGATTTGAAACTTTAAACTTTACAACTGCCGCATCCGCAGGAGAACCAATTTCAGGAAGACGATTCAACCCCAAATGTCATGCGAAGTCAAAAAAAATGTCCGAAACGACTGCAGTCAAATGACTCTTCAGAGAGAAATTTCAGAATATCTTCAGTGGTTTCTTTTGGTGATGATTAGAAAAGTGTGATGAATTGAAAGTCACCAATTAGAGTTATCTAGATCATAACTAGTAAGTGTCAGTGTATGTACATTAGTAATGTTAAAGAGAGTCCAATTGCTTTGACAAGAATGCATTTTCAAGACGCTGCGCATGCAAACGCAACTTTCGTGACACATAAAGATGCACACTGGTTTCTTACATTGTATTCAATAATTAATTAGATTTGTTCATGAATGTGTATGTATTGATACTATTTTGGTTTCCCAGTTGTCTGACAACTGGTGTTTGCAACTATTATGCTCTCTGTTGCGCAGCTCTCTAAAAACTCGTAAGCTTAAGTTTGTCAGGATCGCGGGGAGAAAACGAATGAAGTCACCGAAATAAAAACCTCCATAGAAGTGCACTGGCCAAGTCGAGAGAATCAGGTAAATCTCAACTTTAATAATCTATTTTTAAAAAATCTTTAAACGCAGAAAAGAATTAATAGTATTTCTCTGTTATTAATTAAATTAAACGTTAAACTTGGGTGTTACTGATTCCAACTTGTCGAAAATGTAGCAAACACTTTCACTCAGTGGAAAACGTAAACAAAATTATCAAACTGAAAGAGCTGCAAACTTAATAAAGTGACAACCATGCCATTTCCGATTCCTTTTCACCTAGGAACCAATATAGCCATCTTCGTACCATATTGCATCCCAAAGTGAAGACCATAAGCACTTTCAAAGAATTTCAGAACATTAATTTATAGATTTAAAAATATGAACATAAGCGAGTTTCTTCCCGGTGTCTCATTTCTTTCTGCCTCCTCCAACGTTTGCAAAGGAAAACCACTGCAGCGATCCTAAAATATTTATATACCAACTCTAACCTGCTACTCTATCACAGCCTTTGTGAGTGTCAGCTGCATAATGTCTATTCCTCCCCCCCCTCTCTCTCTCTCTCTCTCTCTCTCTCTCTCTCTCTCTCTCTCTCTCTCTCTCTCTCTCTCTCTCTCTCTCTCTCTCTCTCTCTCTCCTTTTTTTCCCTCTTTCCTTCGTTAGGTTTGATGATCCATTGTAAATCAGACTGCAACAATATTTGTATCACGGTAGGCACCTTGTGTGGCAACTATGACAGGGGACATAACTTATTGCTGAGATGGTATATACTGCCTGGGGATACTTAGAGTGCTAACTCTTTAAAGAAACTAAAAGGTGGGTTTCAAACCTTGTGTCACACAGAAGATAGATGAGGATGGGTCATTTTTGCCTTTTCTGTCGCTAGAGGACCTGATTATTGCGATTGGGATCGTTGGAGTGCACTTCTGTTATCGATTTTGTTTTTCTTTAGTTTAGTCCAAGGACGAAAAAAATGTAGAACCTTATAGTACTGATAACGACAGGGTTAAGGTGATGTTTATCAATGCCATATTTTTAATAACATTTTTCTTCCTTTCATTTTTTGTTTTCTATTTGAATTCGGTAAAATTACAAAAATAAACATTCAAAGAGAGAACTCTTTGTGATAAAGTCAGCAACAACGAACGCAATAGTACCTGTAGGGGAAGTAACAGAAATAACAGTAGTAGTAGTAGTAGTAGTAGTAGTAGTAGTAGTAGTAGTAGTAGTAGTAGTAGTAGTAGTAGTAGTAGTAGTAGTAGTAGTAGTAGTAGTAGTAGTAGTAGTAGTGTTGGTGGTGGTGGTGGTAGCTGTTGTTGTTGTTGTAGTAGTAATTGCAGTAGTAGGAAGAGGAGGAGGAGGAGTAAAAGTAGCAGTAGTAGCAGCAGCTGTTGCTGACCTAATAGTTATAGTAGTAATGGTAATCCAGGTAAAGATTTTAATACTGTTATTGTTTTGGTGTTGATTCAAGTGAGAGTCATTTCATGTGATTGATTACCCTAAAAAATTGTTTTCGAAATTGAGTTATTCAGATAATCAGTTAAAGCGAGATAAAATATTGTGTGTAGTTCACAGCAGCTTAGTCAGCGATATGATCCATCCCAGTTACTGTTGGTATTGTTGCAGGCCACACCCCAACATATTTAATCACATAATTCACCCAAACCAACATCATTATTCTAGAATAGAACTTTAGCTGTGACAGAACCGATCGATGAAGACAGAAACGACGCATTTCTAAGAAAGCAGCGCTGATTCACTTTGTAATTCAGCTCAATATAATATAGGTTGCTTGCAGTTTTGAAACGTACAAGTACGAATCACACTTAATGTATTCTTAAACGGTTCATTGACAGGTATCATTCTTTGAAGTCTATAAATAACTGGTTAATTTTTTTCTACATAATTATATATCAATTGTTTGGTCTGAATGATCATTCATTTTACGTGCTAAGTCAGACATAAAGGGAGCGGAGGTCTGGTATAATAAGATAGTAAATGTGTATATGTGTTATTGTGCGTGTGTAAGAGAGAGGAAGAGAGAGAGAGAGAGAGAGAGAGAGAGAGAGAGAGAGAGAGAGAGAGA
>JAWDGP010005684.1:77500-82500 GCA_033675545.1 Elysia crispata
TGCCTTGTTCACAATCCCCGCCAGTGTCGTCCTCATCGCCGTTTGTGTTGCCGTTCTGCATGTGGATCCCGGTCGAGTTGTAGAACAGGCGGACCATTTTGGCAGCTGCTGCGGGCTGAGCCGTCTGCAAGCACCGGCAGCAGAGGGCAGCACCTGGGAGCTTCGGTTTAAACTGGCTTCTGCTTTTTAAAAAATCTGGCCTCTTTCAGAGACTGAAAATTGCACGAATCAGCATTGATGACGCTTGAAAAAGATATAAGAGATCCAGCGGCGACGGGCAAAGCAGATAGAAAATTGGGGCTCCTTTTTGGTTGTGCGTCTTAAAGTTTTACCTCTAGACTCGAAGTGAGTACTAAAACACCTTGCAGAACAGGCCTGATGTAAAATGTCTGAAATAGATTGTATTGTTCAAACTTCCTCGTGGGAACACGTCTGTTTGGACGATGAAAAAACAGTGAATCTAACGTGACAATAAAAATAGTAATTTTTGCAAGTTAAAACGTCAGCACCAGGCTTTTGAAGCCTTTAATCACGAGAGCGCAAAATTAATAAGCGTCACAAGATAAATCTGTGGGTTGAGAAAAATAACTTTGATGCTTGTAGCAATTTATATTTAACACCCTTATCTGAAAATGAATGCTTAAGTGCGAATAACACGTTATGACCCACACAGATGAATATCTACACAAAGAACGTGTCGACAGCGCATGTTCGACCGATTAAAGAGCTTTCAATTATCTTTTCCCCCGAACTGTATCTAGAGAGACAAATTAGAATTACGTAAAGTTAAAAAACAATAAAGCAGTGGGGCTCTCCGCTGGGCCTATCATAGTTATCTATCAAGGATAAAGTATGCTCGCGGATGATTCAACTTTATCTTTGGTCATAAGCAAAGCTTATCTAGGGTCAAGAGGAAAAGGTTCTCTGATTACCGAACAGACATGCGCTATTTTAATTTCACTGAGTACTGAATGGAGGAGAAAAATATATACATTCAGCTTACATTGTCCTTAGCTTATACATTAAAATGAACTGTATTTAAATTTTCCCGAGATATAATGATTGCTCCAATTTCGAAGCAAGTAGCATGAAATAATTCTAGACAGTCCTATCCAAATTCAAACAGGTCCACGTAAATCATCTCCTACTTGTGCGAAAGTAATTGATCAATGGCTCACACAGAGCACGGGGTTTTAATTTAACTATCAGAAGAAACAATAAATTAACTAAATAAAATGGACGATTTCTGTTGTCTCTCTTGAGGTGTGTTGTACAGGCGGCTGGACAGCATTGTACTTGTGGCGGCCTTTTCGGGCGCTAAAACACTTCGTAAGAAAGTGTCAGCATGCTGGGATGCGTGAAAATCTATTGGATGAAAGAAACAGAACGACTAAATTAGAAAACAATCAGTCAAGAGCATACCTAAACACTTTTTTTATGCTGGTCTTTTCAACACCTTTAGATTATAAAGTTCGGCATAGACTATGTTAATACAGCACGTAAGTTCCAGAAAATTATGAATAAAGACAGCACACAGCAACTACTACTTCTGTTACTACTTCTTCTAGTATTACTACTACTACTACTACTACTACTACTACTACTACTACTACTACTACTACTACTACTACTACTACTACTACTACTACTACTACTACTACTACTACTACTACTACTACTACTATTACTACTACTACTACTACTACTACTACTACTACTACTACTACTACTACTACTACTACTACTACTACTACTACTACTACTACTACTACTACTACTACTACTACTACTACTACTACTACTTCTTCTTCTTCTTCTACTATTACATCTACTACTACTATTAATACGACTACTACTACTACTACTACTATTATTAATTCTACTTTGCTACTACTACTACTACTACTACTACTACTACTACTACTACTACTACTACTACTACTACTACTACTACTGCTACTACTGCTGCTGCTGCTGCTGCTACTACTACTTCTACTACTACTACTACTACTACTACCACAACTACCACTACTACTACTACTACTTCTACTACTACTACTACCACTACTACCACTACTGCCACTGCTACTACTACTGCTACTACTACTACTACTGCTACTGCTACTACTACTACCACTACTACTACTACCACTACCACTACTACTACTACTACTGCCGCTGCTGCTGCTACTGCTGCTGCTGCTACTGCACACTTACAGGCTGCTGCTGCTGCTGCTGCTGCTACTACTACTACTACTACTACTACTACTACTATTACCAGCTATTACTGCTGCTGCTGCTGCTAAAAAAATGATGCAGGTTAATCCAACGAACCTTGTTTTTAAATTATGACACAGGTTCACGGCATATTAGGGCATGTTAAAATCCTCAAACACCATAGCGTTGGTATATGATGTTTTTGTTTTTATATATATATAAGTTTTTCTCAAATGTTTTCAAATATTACTTTTTTATGTCTTAGCTATTCCTTTCCATAAGTTTAATTTCAAATAGAAATCCTTAAAAATTTGGTTTAGAAATATGAATGTCGCACTTTTAAAAATAAGCATTGTTGGTGAGAGAGAATTTAGTAGATAACATTGTTTTATTCAGATGTCGTTTACTTTTTTTCTACTTTTTTTTTTAATCAGATAGGTCTAGCTCTAAAAATAGATCTCTAAACTTTGGTACAATCTTCATTACACCTGCAAATATAACCCACGACATTCTAGATAATAAAAGATGTTTGTACTAACTTTTCCCAATCCGATTTTTTATATCCTTTTAAACGCTCATTTGAAACTGTAAATTTTCGCATGAAGAGCATAAAACTGCAAGACCTTACGGGAACAATTAGACGCGCAGTTATTTAAATCTACATGCTAACGAATGTTTTAGAAAATTGTAAATAGATTTCGTTTTACGAAATTGGTTAATTATTCTTGTATTTTTCAATTCTACATAATGTTTGGTTATGGATCCCTTAAATCAGCTAGAAGAGCCCCTTAAAACTTTCGAAACAAAATAAATACTGAATGCGTCGCATTACAGTTGAGCTGAGAGGTAATTTTTGACAGAATCAATTCCACATTAATTTTATCTGGACTCTTTCTCGTTTGAGGACTCAAACGGCAGGGCCTACCAGAATCCCGCCTCAAAGTAGCGTGTGAAAAACAACCTATGTTGATGGTGCACCTTGATATCTTTAATTTTCTTTGAAAAAAAAAAAATGGAAAATTTGAAGGAAAAAATTTTTTTTTTTTTCCGGCCGAGCTGAAGCCTCAAACTTCGAAAAATCCTTAATTACCGTGCTAAAAATAATGCCCCCATCGGACGCGACAAAAAAACAGCTACGTTTCTAAGATAAACACCGAGGATATGGCATGAGGGCCGGATCAGTGAATAATGTCCCTCTGAATCTCAGGGAGGAAGTTCTAACTTCATAGCCACTGGCGATCCTCAGAGAAAGAGGAAGAAGAAGAAGAAGAAGAAGAAGAAGAAGAAGAAGAAGAAGAAGAACAACAACAACAACAACAACAACAACAACAACAACAACAACAACAGCAACAACAACAACAACAACAACAACAACAACAACAACAACAACAACAACAACAACAACAACAACAACAACAACAACAACAACAACAACAACAACAACAACAACAACAACAACAACAGCAACAACAACAAGAACAGGAACAAGAACAAAAACAAGAAGAAGAACAGAAAAAGAACAGAAAAAGAAGAAGGACGAGGAAAAGGAAGATTGTTCAAAAAAGAAGAGGGCCAGGTATTGTCTAAGAGACAGGAACTAATCCGCATGTTAGAAGGTTATTCTGTGAGAAACACTGAGCTAGGGAATGGAAAGGATATTAATAGACCAGATAATAGTTTCTAGCGGGCAGGTCGCTTTGACTCCAAGGCTCCAACTCCAAGTTTTTTCAGCATCGATCCGTGTGAGCGCCTGGAGGAAGACAGCATTAAGATGATAGGAGAAGTAGGGAGAGTGAAAGACAGAGACGGTGAGAGAGAGACGGAGAGAGAGAGAGAAAGAGAGAGAGAGAGAGAGAGACGGAGAGATAGGTGGAGACAGAGAGAGAGGGAGAGAGAGACGGAGAGATAGGTGGAGACAGAGAGAGAGAGACGGAGAGAGAGAGAGAAAGAGAGAGAGAGAGAGAGAGACGGAGAGATAGGTGGAGACAGAGAGAGAGGGAGAGAGAGACGGAGAGATAGGTGGAGACAGAGAGAGAGAGAGACGGAGAGATAGGTGGAGCCAGAGAGAGAGAGAGACGGAGAGATAGGTGGAGCCAGAGAGAGAGAGAGACGGAGAGATAGGTGGAGCCAGAGAGAGAGAGAGACGGAGAGATAGGTGGAGACAGAGAGAGAGAGAGACGGAGAGATAGGTGGAGCCAGAGAGAGAGAGACGGAGAGATAGGTGGAGCCAGAGAGAGAGAGAGACGGAGAGATAGGTGGAGCCAGAGAGAGAGGGAGAGAGAGACGGACAAATAGGTGGAGCCAGAGAGAGAGGGAGAGAGAGAGAGAAAATAGCCTAATCTTGATGTGTTAAAAGAAACGCCCACTCGTTACAAAAAATAATCTCTTTAAAAAGGTTCGATTCCAAACACTATTCAAGCACAATGCACAGTGCACAGACAGGGTGTTAGATGGAATTTCTTAGATTCAACTCGGATGGAAAGTTTACAAAATTAATACAAGGCGCTTCTTTACTGGAGAAATGAGATGTTGACATCGACAACACAACAGAAAGGGTGTGCGTGTTGGGTGGACTGGAGACAATCGAAATCAACAATCTTTGTTTATTATTACAGACTGGAATGCCCAGGATTTATAAGAGCTAGAGTTTTAGCTATTGCTCAGTATTCGTTCCGATAAGATATACATGTAATTCTTATCATTCTTACTTCAAAGTTATCCTAGCGACTGCTGAACACTATCTAATACTCTATGATTCTTATTGATAATTAACTCAGTGATTT
>JAWDGP010005684.1:85000-100000 GCA_033675545.1 Elysia crispata
TCTATCTATCTATCTATCTATCTAGTTTGAAGATAAGTTGGAATAATTGATAAGAGTGCTCAACTGTGGGAGCATTTCATAGATATAGAAGATCTTACCTTAAATTCTCAGCAGAGAATTGAAGGTAAGATCTTCTATATCTATCTATCTATCTATCTATCTATCTATCTATCTATCTATCTATCTATCTATCTATCTATCTATCTATCTATCTATCTATCTATCTATCTATCTATCTATCTATCTATCTATCTATCTAAATATCTACCTTTATTTATCTATCTATCTGTTCAATCATCTATCTTCTTTCCTATCTGACCATCTAACCATATGCCTATCATTTTTACCAACATCCCAACCAACCAATCAATTAAACATTTCTATAGTCACAGCACGATAAAAATCCATATCAATTAACGCGAGCTAGGACCTTTAAATCAATTTTAGCCGAGGCAAAAGATTTTTTAATCTCTTCTATCTACAGTCTGTAGGTTGTGCTGCTCAACCTCAGGTTTGGTTCGTGCCAAGGTCCAGCTCTTTGCCGGTGAATGATCCCTCACACGTGACCAGGACATGGCCAGCTTGGTCCAGTTAAGCACGAGACATTCTGAAATTCGAGCCGAGGAAAATATTATAAGATTTTTTAAAATCTTTCCTGCGATAGGGCTCCCGATTGGGTACGTTGGTTGAGTGTATTAAGATATGATATATATATATATATATATATATATATATATATATATATATATTATATTGGTAATTCATTGTTAGAGAATGATGTATTTGACGCATTAAAAAAAAAAATTCTATACACGGCCCGATCAAACGAAGTACTCTTTAGTATGATAGAGGTACCGTCATTATCTATTCGGAAGCACTCCCTTTCTTTCCACATAAAGTAATCTCAACTTAAGAGCCAGAGAAAGAGCGTGGTGAATTTGATTACTTTGTGTTTTGAGACATGCAGAGATTCCGGACGTGGGCCATACACGATTTTCTGTCCCGTCCTTGCTGTTCGTTCTTGACCCATTTTTATCTATATCGATGTGTTAAAAATTAAGGACATAAAATGTTCAACACATGAATTATTCAATGAATCGACATATCGATCCTTCAACTGTGTTTCGTACTTTAATCAAACCAGGATCACGGATGAATGATTAAAATTTAAAAAAAAAAAAGCTAAGATTGATTTTTAACATTTGAAGAGATTCAGTCATTACTGTCAGAGATTACAAGCTCCAGATTTAGACAGCATTAAACGTACATCTCTAGAGACTGGACCACTATTTATACTAGAAATCGCAGGCGGTCATTTGATTATTTGTGGGATATGATCAGTCCACGTCAAGGTGAATTCAAGACAAGGTTGTTAGTGTAATGTAAACGAAAAGGGCATAGTTGTCAGGAAAGCACTAGCCTTGATAACATCAATAACGTTTTCAAGGAAAATAATTGGATGCTTTTATTGAATCAAGCTCTTCGAATAAATGGGAAAGAATAAAACCTAGCAAGGAGATGCAACTTAAGGCTTAGTTGTAATGCTCGTTTAAATGAATCTATCAATAGATTGGAAAAGTGCAGAGGTAGTAAATTCCCATATGGGGATTCAAGCCGCTCTATTGACAATTGTTTAGATTATAATCTCGACATGTTCAGCACAGACCAGTAGTAGTAATAGCCGTAGAAGTGGTAGTAGTAGTAGTAGTAGTAGTAGTAGTAGTAGTAGTAGTAGTAGTAGTAGTAGTAGTAGTAGTAGTAGTAGTAGTAGTAGTAGTAGTAGCGGTAGTAGTAGTAGCAGTAGCAGTAGTAGCAGTAGCAGTAGTAGTAGTAGCTGTATTAGAAGTAGGTGTAGTAGTAGTAGTAATAGTCGTAGTAGTAGTAGTAGTAGTAGTAGTAGTAGTAGTAGTAGTAGTAGTAGTAGTAGTAGTAGTAGTAGTAGTAGTAGTAGTAGTAGTAGTAGTAGTAGTAGTAGTAGTAGTAGTAGTAGTAGAAGTAGGATGAGGAAATGGGGGAATGGTGACAGCAATAGTTGTGGCACATGTGCAATACACTATAAAATAAGTGTGTGCTGATTTCAGGCCTGTTAAGTAAGAATCAATAACGCCTGTTGATACGCTACTGTGTTGGATCGAATTATCAACGGCAGATGTGCCAATAGCTTTCTACCTGTGCTGTAGCGAAGTTGCTTCGATCTTTCAACCTTCAATTCGTTTATAGGGTAACATTACCCCATCGAACTCTCTTCTTCTTCTTCTTCTTCTTCTTCTTCTTCTTCTTCTTCTTCTTCTTCTTCTTCTTCTTCTTCTTCTTCTTCTTCTTCTTCTTCTTCTTCTTCTTCTTCTTCTTCTTCTTATTCTTCTTCTTCTTCTTCTTCTTCTTCTTCTTCTTCTTCTTCTTCTTCTTCTTCTTCTTCTTCTTCTTCTTCTTCTTCTTCTTCTTCTTCTTCTTCTTCTTCTTCTTCTTCTTCTTCTTCTTCTTCTTCTTCTTCTTCTTCTTCTTCTTCTTCTTCTTCGTCGTCGTCGTCGTCGTCGTCGTCGTGGTCGTCGTCGTTGATACAGGAACAGTTACGATGCAACTCTGAAGGCAGCTGTACCGTAGGATGTGTCCATCCAGAAATCAGTGGCGGTCTCGGATTACGATGATTCAGTTTGGCATAGATCTACTTTGTTTTGTTTCAAAACTTTTTAGGTCAGAGAACAGAATGTTGATCGGCACCCAGTATTTCAATATCGCTTTTGTCTCGAACCGATTTGAGAAAATTTGCAAGTGATTCATCAATCTACATTAGTTTGTCCTTAATGTGAAAAGAATCGCCTAGTCTTTGCTTGTTTTGTGGAGAGTAATATAAGGGTCTGAAGCTGTGACATTCAATAATTCACAGTATATAAAAACAAAATCCTGGAAAGTTACATTTTTGCTTTACAATTATAACAGTTTTACATGTAGGTGATGGTTTATGGATTTTGAGCGAACTGTTTCTGTGTGCTGTTTCAGAAAAAAAGTGACATCACAAATTTTCTCCACATTGTTCCTTATGGCTACATTCAAATAATTATTGTTGTATCTGTGAGTGGCTTCATGGTTGAGTCTTTTATCTCTCCTTCCTTGTAAAAAAATCTTTGAAAGAGACTTTCAACATATTAGAACTACAATGGGTTATTTAACCCATCAGTAAAAACCTCAATTTTATCTGCCTGATAGAAATACTTACTATACAATCATTGGATCAGACTAATGTATTTGCTAGACAGATCCATTAGCTGAATAATAATCATGAGAAACAGCTATTGTATCAGCCTGCTGGGCTGACAATCTGGAAAATTCAAAACAATCATGAGAACTGGCTGCGCTTTGCGCCGAGTCGTCACATGACTGACACCCCGCCGTTTATAACCGTTAATATTTTGAAGTTCTTCAGAGCCATACATTTTTTCAACAATTTGAATTACACCATATTGTGATATTTCTGCCAGGTAAAGGGTTATGTCAGAATAATCGCGTTTTTTCTGACTATCCATAGTTTCTGTATCATTCCAATACTAATTGTAAAGATACAAATTTATTACAAAATTAACACACACATTTGAAGCTTTTATATAGCAGTTTAAATACTATTTTTAGTCTCTTTCATTTAGCTCCTTCAGAGAGATTCAAAGTGATAGAAGGGAACAAAAGTCCCGACTATTTGTGCAGCCTACCCAAACTCTCTCTCTCTCTCTCTCTCTCTCTCTCTCTCTCTCTCTCTCTCTCTCTCTCTCTCTCTCTCTCTCTCTCTCTCTCTCTCCCTCTCTCTCTCTCTCTCCCCCCCCCCCACCCCCCACCGCAGATTCGCTGCCATGTCAATGTACTGTGTCCAGTTTGACCATTATGACTCGATGGTGATTCATTACGAGGTCAGTGACATGAGGACAAACCTTTTAACTACCAGATAAAGGCTTCTAATGTAATTCGCCCAGACTAGCCATATTGTCCGCTCAATCTAGGCGTCTCAGTGTGTTCATGACACAATTTCACTATCCCATTGGTTCGTATCTTTTGTCATGTTATTCAATCAGTTTTATGATTAATTTGTAATCATTAATTCCCTACTGCCCCATTCAAATGGTCAGTTTTATACTTCTTGTTGTAGTACTACCTTTTTTCCTGCTCCAATTTCAAACCAGCTACTGCCAGTACAAATACGATGTGATTATCATTAATTACAACATCAGAAGTAGAAATAACGATAGCAGCAGCAGCAGGAGCAGCAGTAGTATTTGTAGTAGTAGTAGTAGTAGTAGTAGTAGTAGTAGTAGTAGTAGTAGTAGTAGTAGTAGTAGTAGTAGTAGTAGTAGTAGTAGTAGTAGTAGCAGTAGTAGTAGTAGTAGTAGTAGTAGTAGTAGTAGTAGTAGTAGTAGTAGTAGTAGTAGTAGTAGTAGTAGTAGTAGTAGTAGTAGAAGAAGGAGAAGGAGGAGTAGTTGTTTGAGCAGTAGAAGAAGAAAAGGAAAAAAGAAAAAGAAGAAAAAGTAGAAGAATATAAAGAAGAAGAAGCAGAGAAATAAGAAGAAGAACAACAACAAAAACAACAAGAGCAAGAACAAGAACAAGAAGAACAAGAATAAGAGAAATGTTGGAATTTTTGCATTAGCTTTATATCACCATTTTTCTTCATAATCGAAACAAATTCTAGATCCAATTTCTTAATGTCTGTGTATAGGGTGTGTGTGTATGTGTGTATTTGTATTTATATATACATATATGTGTGTGTGCGTATGTATGTATGTATGCACGTAATTATGTATTAATTTATATACCCTTAATGCAATTCTTATAAACATTCTTTTTTCCCCTTAAGATAAAGAAAACAATGACATTGGGTCGGTTTTTTAACATGCGTGGAAAAAAGTAGAGGTGAAAGAGGAAGAGAGAGAACGAGACAGAGGGAGGGAGAGAGAGAGAGAGAGAGAGAGAGAGAGAGAGAGAGAGAGAGAGAGAGAGAGAGAGAGAGAGAGAGAGAGAGAGGCAGAGAGAGACAGAGAACCAGAAAGAAGCATTACATATTTGGAGGCAGAAGTGATGTGAGGTGGATGATAAATAAAAAGGTAGAAGGAGGGTTTTGATTGGTGAGAAGAAGAGGGCAGCTAGACAGAGAGAAAGAGAAAAAGAAAGGAAAGAGAAGAGGCAATAATGATATGATTGTGAGGAGTGAAAAAAAATGTTTTAATAGATATATTTTTCTATCTACTCTATCCCCTTTGCTACTCCCTGAATGTGGTGAATAGATATCAGGTCTTTTTTTTTTTGTCTGAACTAGTAGTGTCGGCTCTGATCTAGAAATCGTTCACAGTGGATAGTATAATTCTTTAAAGAATACCTATGGGGTTAGAAAAATCCTACATTGACCTTGTGACTTGTGAAAAAAACAATCCATGAAATTGACACATATATATATATATATATATATATATATAGGTATTAATTTAAAAGTGTTCTTCACACTCTCACAAATTTCTTGACTCTTCCTGTATACATCTTGACGGAGCTGTTCTTTTGTTTCTCTTCAAGTTTAAACGGACATCTTATTGTTTGTTTGTGTGACTGAAAAGTCGACGCGATGCTTAGAACAGCAACATAATGGGCCTTTCTAGAAAGAGGATTAAGAAGAGATTTTTGGTATCTTTTTTTTTCTTTTTTTTTCCTTTGGCCTATGGGGATCATCCAAGTTAGGCCTGAAACTTTGGGCTACGGTCCTAGTTTACTAGCCTAAATCAGTAATTACACCAGGTCTATGCAAATGTTTAAAAACACGTCTTGTGACCTGATAAAGAAGGGATTACCAGAGACGTCCAGAAAGTGAAACACCCGGAGACAATGCCAGCCTAATATTCTGAACAAAATAGCATTTCTAATTTGTAAACTTCATTCTAGATCAGGTAACGCTGCAGAGACCGGGTTATGATCTAAGCGTGAGGAGGGTTCTGCAGAAATTCCCAGAATTCCTGAGACACCTGAAGACGAAAGCCAAGTCTATTTTTGGGCTACACGTCAGAGTACTGAATTTAACAAGACATACCGCCCGTTCTATTTTCTCGCAACGTATGCGCCATTGAAAAGAAATCAGCAAAGCGAGGGTGGTGAACAGTGGATAGACAGAGGGGTTATAAAAGGGGAGAACATTCTCAAAGAGTGAAAGAAACATGCGAGAGAGAGAGAGAGAGAGAGAGAGAGAGAGAGAGAGAGAGAGAGAGAGAGAGAGAGAGAGAGAGGACGGTTGGGGGAGGGGGAGGGGGCAAGGTTGAAGTGAGATAGAAGACAAAGAAGACGTATATGTGAAACTGGGGGGGGGGGGGTGGCAAGGTTGAAGTGAGATAGAAGACAAAGAAGAAGTATATGTGAAACTGATAGAAATGAGTCAAGGGGAGAAATAGACAGGACGGAGAAAGACACAATCGTCCATAACTTAACTGTAATTTACTGCATGATTGTAAAATATACCCGATATTGACCGAAATTGTTAAAACGCTTATTACAAGCCGTCAGCTATCATCCGCTTCATTATTGTTAAAACAATAGACCATTCAAATGAAAGAAACATGTAGATACGTTATAGGTTAGAAACATTCTTCTTTTTTTTTGCACCTGGTGCTTCAACGTAATCCGCCTTCACACCGTATCGTCCACTGGCTTATCTAGGACTAGGAGCGGGTGAGCTTTATAGTTTCTTCTTTCTTCGTATGATTCACTGCAGTAGTTTGAGTTCAGCGTTGAGCAAAATAACAGCTATAAAACCTGAGAACTAGAACGCTCGACAAAAGATTTTCGATCACCCCGAATATTGATTTCGAACTGCTGCTGTTGGTTCAGCAGTTGCGACAATGTTTACTATCTCGGCAGGAGAATGGGCCAACCTCTGTAGGGGTCAGGTGCCTAGATCATCCGAGCTTGGTAAATGAAATTGCTTGAGAAGTCCCTTTTTTCTTCTTTTCTTCCTTCTTTTATTGCTATTTTTTTCTTCAGAAAGACACAAATAATGTGTACACGGTGAAGTTTAGTATTTATTCAATAAATCGATATCAGTCTTAGCTTCGTGTATTAAATTTATTTGCTTGATAAAAAAAATAAAAAGAACATGGTTTAATATATAAAAGACTTTTGGGGTTATTTTGGGTGTCTGATATATCCCGTCCACAAAAAAAATGATCTTAAATTGGTCAGAAAGAACGGAACTGAAAAGATGAATCCATAAAATGAGCTACCTACGGTGACGGGGTAGAATCCGTAAAGATCTCTACGGATTACAAGACAAAAGCTCTAACCACAGAGCCACTGCGGCCATCTATACCTAGAAAATCACATAACATTTCCAGAAACTTTAGTAGAGGCTAAACTGTAGAGACAGGCACTGGATCAGATATAGTGGGGCAAGAGATGTTAAAGAGCAGCATATTTTTAACCAAGTTACAATATCGACTTGTGGAGTAAAGAGGAAGATCAAGAAAACAGCGTTACATTGGTTTAATGATTAAGACAAGAGAAGGCGCCCTGAATGTGTCTTTCTGACGAATCATTCAGGTTGTTTAAGAGATAAAGATGTAAGGCGCCGTGTTAAGCTAACGAGGCAATTAGAGCGTGTGTATTCGAGAAATAAAGGAACGCACTCACAAAACGTACATACAAACAGGCAGAGCCATTCGAATGTGCAAACAGGCTGGCGTGTAAAAAGGCAAAGGATAAAGAAAAGAAATGGCGAAGAAGCAGAAAAGAAGAGGCAGACAGGGACTAAAAAGAGACAAAAAACACACGAGACAGCGCAATAAAAAGACTGATAGACTTACAAATAAAGAGAATGACAGGTGTGTGGATAGGGGTGAAATAGGAGAGAAAGACAGAGAGAGAGAGAGACAGACAGACAGACAGACAGACAGACAGACAGACAGACAGACAGAGAGGCAAAAACAAACTTAAAACTGTAGATCTATACGGTAATGGATAGATTATTAACAACGAGCAAACATAAGTAACTGTTAAAAGTTGAGCTTAAATTCAAACAGGCTTACCTTTTTTCCAGTTATCCAGATTTTAGTATGGAATATCACTTACACTTTTACACTTTATGAGTAAGTTCCAATAAAATGCGAGAAGCTAGAAGGTTGTATCCTTTACCAGAGCGCCGTTTACGGTATCCAAATTCCTAAGCTTAGTATTAAACGGTAAGGAACTCTAACACCCTGTAAAAACACCCTAATGCACTTCACAGTACACAGCACTGGGTTTACGCTACAGCTAGTAAATGGGGACACACGATCTTACGTATAAAAATTTGTGGGTTGACCTTTCACTGGTTCTAATAATTGCTAGTTCTCTGTGAGGTTCAACATCAAGCCACCTTTCTAAAAAAGTGCATGCGGTAGTTAAGCATTGCTTAAGCTGACATCGTTACACGAAAGACGGTTGTGAAATTTAAAAAAAAATACATCAAATTCCACGGATGGAATAAAAATTTAACTTGATTTCAACTTACATTGAAACAGCAGCAGCTACCGGTATTCCAATAAGCGGCTGTAATCAGACAGACCTAGATTACCGGCATGTCATATAAACATTGAAGTCTTAAACTGGAATCTCTCCGCTGAAAGAGGCCCACAGGTAAAGGTTCTTTTCAATTCTTTATTTGCTGCAGTTCCCACGTAAACAGCAGATCTGTGCGGTGGGTTGCCAAAATTTCGAGTCTCTACATACCACGCGTGCATGTAAAACAGAAGTTAGCAGAACTTCATCCACACAATGTGGAGGGAAGCTATGGATTTGATCTATATCTAGTCCACGCTCGGCCGTAATTTGATCCTCTCACATGCTTACACAATGCTCTACAGGTAATGCGAAGTAAATTCTAGGTCTAATTAAATGATGATAATTACTACGTATAGTCTAGGCCTATATAATGATTGCGTCAGGTTGAAACGAAGACACTTCAAACATCTACTCTTGTTAACCAATAGACCTACTTTTAAGGCACTGAAGAATTGTTCCACATAACAAAAAAAACCTATCAGCAAGTTCGGTATGTGCTCTACAGATAACGCACGTTCAAGTCGGCACTGCGAGCGATGGGCATCGCGGAAAGTATAACCCGCCGGAGAATTGTGACAGGTGTGTTTGCTAGATAAGCGAGTTAAAGAACAACTCTAATTACAGGGGCAATGCTTACAAGTTCTCTCGGCCACGATGCTAATTTGTAAAACGCTTCCACATCTGCGTAGATCTGTCACTGAAAAGCGCGTCTATGTCTGTTAATCAGACGTAAAGGAGACCAGTGGATTGCGTGTACTGCTCGACCCATTCAGGCCATGCGAGCGGCAGGGCACACTTTTCAATTACTCACCCACGAACGGTGCTGTTAGAAACGAGGGGAGATGTACGGGGATATGAGATAGAGATAGGCACAGAAATACTCAGAGAGAGAGAGAGAGAGAGAGAGAGAGAGAGAGAGAGAGAGAGAGAGAGAGAGAGAGAGAGAGAGAGAGAGAGAGAGCAAACGGCGTGAGTGAGAGAGACACAAGGGTGAGACAGACTCGCCCACGGAAAATGTCACCGGCCGGCTGTGCTATTTCAGGACTGAGACGTTTTTCTCTCTCTCCCCCCCCCCCCCCCCCCTTCGCGGCAACAACTTAGATATATATTATATAGATCTAGTGAGTATCAAGTTGTTGCGGCCAGCTGTCGCCTAAACGGCAGTAAAAGAACAGGGTCGCTGATAAGGGGCTGAGAGTTGGGTGAAAACAAACTGCTCCTCCGTGTTTTTTGTTGTTATTTTAATTATTGTTATTATTTATTTTATTGGAGGGGGTGCGTGTTTTTGATCGTGTGGAAGTTTTTGCACACCTCACCACCGATTCCAAAATAATCTCGCCAAGGGAATCTCAGCCCTCTCTGCCATCATTTGTTTTTATTCTCCACCAACAGCGTATTGAGATGCTTATAGCTTAACAACCCGTTTCGCAGTTCAAGCCGCTATTTTCTATACGAATGTTGTTTGCAGATGTCAGCATCCCACTGTTAACGATAACAGTAGCAGTTGTGATGGTCATGATTACAATGTGATGGTGGGTTTTAAGGAGTGAATGGTGGTAATGATCGTGGTGATAAGGCAGAGAACAGACTATAAAGAAGAGATGAAGAGGAAGAGGGATTACAACAACAATGATAAAGGTGGCGTAAATGACCATGAAGACAGTGGTTCTGAGTGCCACAATGACGTCGCGTTTCAGATTATTAACCTCATTTAGTTATTAGATATATTAGGTATTATCTTGACGGTTTGAATGATGTTAACGCTAGCTTTGAGTGCATTATTTCAACATGCTGAAGAATTCTAATATTGCGAGTAACTGAAAAAGATTTAATACCCAACCTAGTAAATACAGTAAGGACGCCTGCAGCCATACCTTTGCATAGGAAACCATACACCTCTTCAATGACATACAGCTTTGCAAACTAGCTAAGAATGGGTGTAATGTTGCAGATACCCTGGGGCAACTGACGGTCTCAATGTCATATTATTGTGTCTGAATTAACGATCAATTACGTATATTCTAAAATCGTAAACTATATTTGTCGTGGTATATTGCAAAAGTCATGGTGAATCTTAAGTGTATTTCTATACTTGTTCTTGTTTTTACGATCCATTCTGAATCTAACGTTAACTTCCATACTTGTTCTTGTTTGTACAAGTCATGGTGAACCTTACTTGGGTTTCGATTCTTGTCCTTGTTTGTACAAGTCATACTGAATCTTACATGAGTTTCCATACTTGTTCTTGTTTGCATGGTGAATCTTACGCGAGTTTCTTTATTTGTTACTGTTTGTACGATACACGTTCAATCTTACATGAGTTTCTATTCTTGTTCTTGTCTCTACAAGTCATGGTAAATCTTGCGTGACTTTCTTTACTTGTTACTGTTTGTACATGTCATAGTGAATCTTAACTAAGTTACTACAGATGTCCATCCTTTTGCAAGTCTTGCTAAATGAGCTCCAATCCTTGCTCTAAGTCAAATCAAGAGGTCCCATACTGCTTTACATCGTATAATTATTTAGCTGAAGGTTCCATGCGCAGTTTATATCTTACTGAAGTTATCTATACAATTCAATTCATATTCCCCTTGTGATTTTATACAGATAATTGTGGCGCATTTGGTAAGAGCAGTTAGCTTTTTTTTTATTTTCAACTTTTTTAATAGAATCTGTTATGCAGGAACAAAAAAAAATGACTGCTTTGAACTCCTGTATGGCATTGCACCTGCAGAAATTTTTGTTTTGACCTTTATAGTCTTACAATTAGTGTCTAAAAGGATCGAAAATAGAGTACCGGTACATAAAAAATAAGCTGTTTTCCGGTATTGAAGGTTCACTACGTATGAAATATTTTGCTCGGGCTTTCCCATTCGCTAAGAAGGTTTTCAAACTCTTCACAGCTTTATCAGGATTCTCAAGAGATTCCTTACTAAAATTGTAAGTACAGGTGAAACAAGAAGGCCAGGAGCTGTAATGATAACGACGAGAGGTTCCAGAAGCTGTAATGAAAAGAATGAGTAGTTTCAGAAGCTGTAATGATAAATATGAGGAGTTCCAGACGCAGTAATGTTAAAGATGAGAGTTCCAGAAGCTCTTATGATAAAGGTCAGAAGTTACAGAAGCTGTATTGATAAATATTAGGACTTCCAGAAGGTTCTCCTCATTTTTAACTTGTAGCTTTTGGTGCCCCTCATCGTAAACATATAACTCTTGGTTCTCCTCATGATTTATATGTAATTCCTGGTTTTCCTCATCTTCAATATGTAACTCTTGGTTCTCCTCATCTTCAACATGTAACTCCTGGTTCTTTTCCTCTTAAATATGTAACTCTTAGTTCTCCTCATCTTAAGCATGTAACTCCTGGTTCTCTTTATCTTTAACATGTAACTCCTGGTTCTCCTCATCTTAAACATGTAACTCTTGGTTCTCCTCATCTTTAATATGTAACTCCTGGTTCTCCTCATCTTAAACATGTAACTCCTGGTTCTCCTCATCTTTAATATGTAACTCCTGGTTCTCCTCATCTTAAACATGTAACTCTTGGTTCTCCTCATCTTCAACATGTAACTCCTGGTTCTTTTCTCTAAATATGAAACTCTTGGTTCTCCTTATCTTTAACATGTGTCTCCTGGTTCTCCTCATCTTTAATATGTAACTCCTGGTTCTCCTCATCTTTAACATGTAACTCCTGGTTCTCCTCATCTTTAATATGTTACTCCTGGTTCTCCTCATCTTAAACATGTAACTCCTGGTTCTCCTCATCTTTAATATGTAACTCCTGCTTCTCCTCATCTTTAACATGTAACTCCTGGTTCTCCTCATCTTAAACATGTAACTCCTGGTTCTCCTCATCTTTAATATGTAACTCCTGGGTCTCCTCATCTTAAACATGTAACTCTTGGTTCTCCTCATCTTCAACATGTAACTCCTGGTTCTCCTCAACTTAAACATGTAACTCCTGGTTCTCCTCAACTTAAACATGTAACTCCTGGTTCTCCTCATCTTTAATATGTAACTCCTGGTTCTCCTCATCTTTAATATGTAACTCCTGGTTCTCCTCATCTTTAATATGTAACTCCTGGTTCTCCTCATCTTTAATATGTAACTCCTGGTTCTCCTCATCTTAAACATCTAACTCCTGGTTCTCCTCATCTTTAATATGTTACTCCTGGTTCTCCTCATCTTAAACATCTAACTCCTGGTTCTCCTCATCTTTAATATGTTACTCCTGGTTCTCCTCATCTTAAACATCTAACTCCTGGTTCTCCTCATCTTTAATATGTAACTCCTGGTTCTCTTTATCTTTAACATGTAACTCCTGGTTCTCCTCATCTTTAATATGTAACTCTTAGTTCTCCTCATCTTAAGCATGTAACTCCTGGTTCTCTTTATCTTTAACATGTAACTCCTGGTTCTCCTCATCTTAAACATGTAACTCTTGGTTCTCCTCATCTTTAATATGTAACTCCTGGTTCTCCTCATCTTAAACATGTAACTCCTGGTTCTCCTCATCTTTAATATGTAACTCCTGGTTCTCCTCATCTTAAACATGTAACTCTTGGTTCTCCTCATCTTCAACATGTAACTCCTGGTTCTTTTCTCTAAATATGAAACTCTTGGTTCTCCTTATCTGTAACATGTGTCTCCTGGTTCTCCTCATCTTTAATATGTAACTCTTAGTTCTCCTCATCTTAAGCATGTAACTCCTGGTTCTCTTTATCTTTAACATGTAACTCCTGGTTCTCCTCATCTTAAACATGTAACTCTTGGTTCTCCTCATCTTTAATATGTAACTCCTGGTTCTCCTCATCTTAAACATGTAACTCCTGGTTCTCCTCATCTTTAATATGTAACTCCTGGTTCTCCTCATCTTAAACATGTAACTCTTGGTTCTCCTTATCTTCAACATGTAACTCCTGGTTCTTTTCTCTAAATATGAAACTCTTGGTTCTCCTTACCTTTAACATGTGTCTCCTGGTTCTCCTCATCTTTAATATGTAACTCCTGGTTCTCCTCATCTTTAACATGTAACTACTGGTTCTCCTCATCTTTAATATGTTACTCCTGGTTCTCCTCATCTCAAACATGTAACTCCTGGTTCTCCTCATCTTTAATATGTAACTCCTGCTTCTCCTCATCTTTAACATGTAACTCCTGGTTCTCCTCATCTTAAACATGTAACTCCTGGTTCTCCTCATCTTTAATATGTAACTCCTGGTTCTCCTTATGTTTAATATGTAACTCCTGGTTCTCCTCATCTTAAACATGTAACTCTTGGTTCTCCTCATCTTTAATATGTAACTCCTGGTTCTCCTCATCTTTAATATGTAACTCCTGGTTCTCCTCATCTTTAATATGTAACTCCTGGTTCTCCTCATCTTTAATATGTAACTCCTGGTTCTCCTCATCTTAAACATGTAACTCCTGGTTCTCCTCATCTTTAATATGTAACTCCTGGTTCTCCTCATCTTTAATATGTAACTCCTGGTTCTCCTCATCTTAAACATGTAACTCTTGGTTCTCCTCATCTTCAACATGTAACTCCTGGTTCTCCTCAACTTAAACATGTAACTCCTGGTTCTCCTCAACTTAAACATGTAACTCCTGGTTCTCCTCATCTTTAATATGTAACTCCTGGTTCTCCTCATCTTTAATATGTAACTCCTGGTTCTCCTCATCTTTAATATGTAACTCCTGGTTCTCCTCATCTTAAACATCTAACTCCTGGTTCTCCTCATCTTTAATATGTAACTCCTGGTTCTCCTCATCTTAAACATCTAACTCCTGGTTCTCCTCATCTTTAACATGTAACTCCTGGTTCTCCTTATGTTTAACATGTAACTCCTGGTTCTCCTCATCTTAAACATCTAACTCCTGGTTCTCCTCATCTTTAACATGTAACTCCTGGTTCTCCTCATCTTTAACATGTAACTCCTGGTTCTCCTCATCTTTAATATGTAACTCCTGGTTCTCCTCATCTTTAACATGTAACTCCTGGTTCTCCTCATCTTTAACATGTAACTCCTGGTTCTCCTCATCTTTAATATGTAACTCCTGGTTCTCCTCATCTTTAATATGTAACTCCTGGTTCTCCTCATCTTTAATATGTAACTCCTGGTTCTCCTCATCTTTAATATGTAACTCCTGGTTCTCCTCATCTTTAATATGTAACTCCTGGTTCTCCTCATCTTTAACATATAACTCCTGGTTCTCCTTATGTTTAACATATAACTCCTGGTTCTCCTCATCTGTAACATATAACTCCTGGTTCTCCTTATGTTTAACATATAACTCCTGGTTCTCC
Organism: Elysia crispata; assembly: GCA_033675545.1. Classification (NCBI taxonomy): domain Eukaryota; kingdom Metazoa; phylum Mollusca; class Gastropoda; family Plakobranchidae; genus Elysia; species Elysia crispata. The sequence goes on from JAWDGP010005684.1 coordinate 99,861, forward strand.
TCATCTTTAACATATAACTCCTGGTTCTCCTTATGTTTAACATATAACTCCTGGTTCTCCTTATGTTTAACATATAACTCCTGGTTCTCCTTATGTTTAACATATAACTCCTGGTTCTCCTTATGTTTAACATATAACTC
>JAWDGP010005684.1:105000-107500 GCA_033675545.1 Elysia crispata
GACATTGTATCCCTGCCCTTTTAGTGATGGTCTTCTAACCCACAGCGGCAAGACCGCATCAACTTGTGAGACTGAGCACAAAGTGATATTTTACTAGGGTTTAGAGAGACACATAGTGTGAGTTTCATGATATAAGCAGAGTTCAGCAACGACTTTTTAAAAAAATTTAGTTCATATAATAATTTATCAAATTATACGTGACAGTAGCGGCACCTTACAAACACCTCTTGTTAAAAGTTTCGTTTGAATCGATGTTCACTTATGTTTGTGTGAAATGTGTTTATTGCGTGGCAGACATCAATTCAAACCTGCTTTTGCAAGCTGCCTCGCAAAATATAATGTTCAACTTAGTTTCGTGATATTTTTCTCACTTACAATTGTTGTTGCTGTGTTTCTTTCAACACTAATATTAATATGATTATTGTTACTCCTATTGCTATTATCATTTTCGTGATCAATGTCAGCACCAGCAAAAGCATCAGTAGTAGTAGTAGTAGTAGTAGTAGTAGTAGTAGTAGTAGTAGTAGTAGTAGTAGTAGTAGTAGTAGTAGTAGTAGTAGTAGTAGTAGTAGTAGTAGTAGTAGTAGTAGTAGTAGTAGCAGTGCTAGTAGTAGAGCAGCAATAGTGGTAGTGCTATTACTACTATGATTACAATCGATATAATCTTCACGATAAAACGTTAAGGCAGAGGCAAGAAAGACAGAGAAAGAACGGTGAGAGAGGTGTTGATGGAAAGAAGGACAGAAATAGACTGGTAAGAGAGGCGTTGATGGAAAGAAGGACAGAAAAAGAACTGTTGCAGAGATGGCGAGAAAATTGAAGACAGAAAAAGAACTGTTGCAGAGATGGCGAGAGAATTGAAGACAAAAAGAGAACTGTTGCAGAGATGGCGAGGGAATTGAAGACAGAAAAAGAACCGTTGCAGAGATGGCGAGAGAATTGAAGACAGAAAGAGAACTGTTGCAGAGATGGCGAGGGAATTGAAGACAGAAAGAGAACTGTTGCAGAGATGGCGAGAGAATTGAAGACAGAAAGAGAACTGTTGCAGAGATGGCGAGAGAATTGAAGACAGAAAGAGAACTGTTGCAGAGATGGCGAGAGAATTGAAGACAGAAAGAGAACTGTTGCAGAGATGGCGAGAGAATTGAAGACAGAAAGAGAACTGTTGCAGAGATGGCGAGAGAATTGAAGACAGAAAGAGAACTGTTGCAGAGATGGCGAGAGAATTGAAGACAGAAAGAGAACTGTTGCAGAGATGGCGAGAGAATTGAAGACAGAAAGAGAACTGTTGCAGAGATGGCGAGAGAATTGAAGACAGAAAGAGAACTGTTGCAGAGATGGCGAGGGAATTGAAGACAGAAAGAGAACTGTTGCAGAGATGGCGAGAGAATTGAAGACAGAAAGAGAACTGTTGCAGAGATGGCGAGAGAATTGAAGACAGAAAGAGAACTGTTGCAGAGATGGCGAGAGAATTGAAGACAGAAAGAGAACTGTTGCAGAGATGGCGAGAGAATTGAAGACAGAAAGAGAACTGTTGCAGAGATGGCGAGAGAATTGAAGACAGAAAGAGAACTGTTGCAGAGATGGCGAGAGAATTGAAGACAGAAAGAGAATTGTTGCAGAGATGGCGAGAGAATTGAAGACAGAAAGAGAACTGTTGCAGAGATGGCGAGAGAATTGAAGACAGAAAGAGAACTGTTGCAGAGATGGCGAGAGAATTGAAGACAGAAAAAGAACTGTTGCAGAGATGGCGAGAGAATTGAAGACAGAAAGAGAACTGTTGCAGAGATGGCGAGAGAATTGAAGACAGAAAGAGAACCGTAGCAGAGGACGGTGATGGGGGAAAGAAAGACAAGGAAAGAGAATGGAATAGATAAGGATAATAAGAAAGAGATTGGGAGGAGAGACAGAAAATCACAGAGAGAGAGAGAGAGAGAGAGAGAGAGAGAGAGAGAGAGAGAGAGAGAGAGAGAGAGAGCGACATGAGAGAGAGGGGGAGAAGCGGCGCTCTCCCCATTACTGATACAATCTGACAGCCATACATGTAGCAGTGGTGCGCCCTGAACCTCCCAACTGTGGTGCACGACGCTAATCCTTTTCTTACTGTACAGATACACGTACGGACAACACCATCGTTCAGTATTGATTAGATGTCGGGGATGCTAATCCTATTTATCACTTGTGCTAGAAACTTTGAAAACAAAACAATGTTTCTCGCTTTTTGTTTGATGTAGACCGACCACAAAATAGGCCATCTTGGTTTTCCCTTTATTTCAAACAAGCCTCCGTCAAGCAGGGTGAACTCCCCCAGTGATGAAGGTGGAGCTATAGAAACGTGTCCCTGGTTGTTTGAAGCCCGGAGCCTCTACTCGGTGTTGTTGCTCCTTTCTGGGAGAGCAGATTTACAGTGAAGGGTTCTCATATTATTTCCACTGCAAGTGATGGGCAGCGCTTTGCTAAACCCCATGTCAAAACATATTTTAGGACCAATAATAAAAAT
>JAWDGP010005684.1:110000-150954 GCA_033675545.1 Elysia crispata
ATTATTGTCAATATTACCTAACTCTTGCAAGCGCGCTGTTTAGTATGAATTGTTGTTAATATTACCTAACTCTTGCAAGCGCGCTGTTTAGTATGAATTATTGTCAATATTACCTAACTCTTGCAAGCGCGCTGTTTAGTATGAATTATTGTCAATATTACCTAACTCCTGCAAGCGCGCTGTTTAGTATGAATTATTGTCAATATTACCTAACTCTTGCAAGCGCGCTGTTTAGTATGAATTGTTGTCAATATTACCTAACTCTTGCAAGCGCGCTGTTTAGTATGAATTATTGTCAATATTACCTAACTCTTGCAAGCGCGCTGTTTAGTATGAATTATTGTTAATGTTACCTAACTCTTGCAAGCGCGCTCTTACGCATGAACTGTTAGCGTTGGAACGTCCTTGCTAGCGTGATGTTTACCAAAAACTCTTGTTATTAATATACAACTAAAACAAAAATCTATATCGGTTCAGTGACACCGCTTTCACAGCCTTCAATTTTGACGTCAACAATGTAATATGTTGTATTAGGCCGTCAACCCTGGGACATAAGAGCTCTTGTTCACATACTGGTGCCAGGTGTTGGAAGTTTTTTTTTTATATAAATCTTATCTTTAACACAGAAGTTAAATTGCTCTGCCAGCTTTTACTTCTCTGTTTAATTTTATGTTTATATCGCCTTATTTTCTCTTTTAGCCCCGTGCTTCGATTGAGACTTCCAAGTTCCAGTGATAAAGATATGGCTGGTTCGATGGGAGCAGACTCCATAAAAATAGAGATCCTGTTAAGATTAAACTCAGACTTACTTCTTATCAGCTTTTTTAACTGCGCTGTCTGATGTTCGTTTGACGAGGGTAAACGCTGTGTTTAACCGCAACTTTTCGCGGAAATGTTGACTATCTATCTTGTGTAAAAACATGGATCGATAGCTACAAAAGCATAATTATGCACGAAAGACAAGAAGGGTTATGTGACTGACAGTGAGTCAAGTCGACTTAAGCGAGACTTTAAGTTACCATGCATGTTGTCTCCCTTGTGACATTGTCAAACGCAAGAGTTTACGTTTTGATGCTTTAGTGTGAGCCCAAAAATAAACCAAGACTGTGGATCTTGGAAACCCCATGCATTAATGTGAAATCTCTTTCTCTCTCTCTCTCTCTCTCTCTCTCTCTCTCTCTCTCTCTCTCTCTCTCTCTCTCTCTCTCTCTCTCTCTCTCTCTCTCTCTCTCTCTCTCTCTCTCTCTCTCTCTCTCTCTCTCTCTCTCTCTCTCTCTCTCTCTCAATCTATCCACCCATCTCTCTCTTTCTTTCATTCTTTCTTTCTCTCGTTCTGTCTCTCTATCTCTAACCTTATCTCTCGCTTCCTCTCTCTCTCTCTAATTATCTATCAATTTATCCATCTCTTGTCTTATCCCATCTACCTATCAATCTCTTTCTTGTTCATGTGAACAGTTGTTAAAATATAATGTTTCTATGATTTATCACCTTAGAATTGACTCATATTTAACAACAAACAGTTAGATTCATTTCCAACCTATCACCTTTACCCAGTTTCGTTCGCTTTCGACAGTCGGTCTTGAGGAGCGAAGAAGTCTTTCTTGTTTAGAACCAAAAAACTAAGCGTTGTCAGACTGAGGAGACCTATATCCTTTGTATTCTTCTTATGAAAACCGCCTCTCTCCACAGCGAAACTCAACTTGTGATCAGTGAGCTTCAGAGATCCCACACAAAGGACGGGAAGCGTGTCCATTCTCTTTAATTATAATAATGATATGACGCATGTTTCATAAACGTGCATGATGAGTGAAGTACATGTAATAATGTAGATTTTCTCGCTCTCAGAGTTCATTGCGGTGACTCACTTGATTGAGTCACACCGAACTGGCAGGCCTTGGAGATTCGGTGCTTACAATACACTCACCCATAGAAATGACTCACATAATATATATCTGTTGGCTGTTGCAGACTTTCACATCATCCGATGTGATGGTCGAAAAGTTCTATAATTATGCGCATATCAATATGCCATGAAAGACTAAAGTAGACTATGTGCATCGTATTATTACAAGTACATAATTATGTTTCTGGTGCTTGCGCACCGCACAGACAGAGCATCGTGTGAGGTATTTGCTGCACATTTTACAAAAAAAAAAGTTGAGCGTTACAAAGAAAGTTACATAGAATTAGTAAGTGATGAATGTATCGGGTAGAAAGATATAGCGAAGTCTCTTCCCTAACACACGGAGGAGATAGTTCTGAGATATTTTTTCCTTCTGGGAGGGCTAATTGAGGTTTATTGTAGTTGTATAAATATCTATTATTTTCAATGTGTGAGGTTCAAGCAAGGGGTAAACTTACAAAACCGATAAAGGCCGTTGTTACTTACCATTCAGTAAGGTGTACATGTATGTCTGGACCATTCACGGACACACCAAAAAACGGTCCTTGTTTTCTAAATTTGGGCGGATTATGTGCGAAAAAAATCTACAGCTCATCGCAAACTAACGGTTTAGACACTGTCAGCCCTGCTATCTTGACTGAATATGATCGGTTACATAGAAATGTAAAATAAATCTGTGGACATCGCAAGCTGATGATTTCGGCAATTGTGCTTACCTGACGTTAAATTCCAACACTTTTGTACATAAAGACTCAATGGCCTGGTGGTTGTTTTCTGGTAGTTTTTTTTTTTTTTTTTTTTGGTTTGTTAAATCAAGAGTTTTCGTTATCTTTAACTTTGATCATTAGCTTGGTATGTATGTATACAAGCATGATGGCATTCTCAAAATAACATTTAAACAGGGCTGGTAAGAGACAAACATTATTTTGTCCAAACCTCTATTTCTTTCCCCTCTTCTACAAGTAGATAGCAGCTTTCATCATTGTACCCATTGATCATCATTGTATCCATTGTTCATCATAGTACCCATCGATCATCATTGTACCCATTGATCATCATTGTATCCATTGATCATCATTGTACCCATTGATCATCATAGTACCCATTGATCATCCTTGATTATCATAGTACCCATCGATCATCATTGTACTCATTGATCATCATAGTACCCATCGATCATCATTGTACCCATTGATCATCATTTTACCCATCGATCATCATTTTATCCATAGATCATCATAGTAACCATTGATCATCATTTTATCCATAGATCATCATAGTAACCATTGATCATCATTGTACCCATTGATCATCATTTTATCCATAGATCATCATAGTAACCATCGATCATCATTGTACTCATTGATCATCATTTTACCCATCGATCATCATTGTACCCATTGATCATCATTTTATCCATAGATCATCATAGTAACCATTGATCATCATTGTACCCATTGATCATCATTTTATCCATAGATCATCATAGTAACCATTGATCATCATTGTACCCATTGATCATCATTTTATCCATAGATCATCATAGTAACCATTGATCATTATTTTACCCATTGATCATCATTTTACCCATCGATCATCATTGTACCCATTGATCATCATAGTAACCATTGATCATCATTGTACCCATTGATCATCATTTTATCCATAGATCATCATAGTAACCATTGATCATCATTGTACCCATTGATCATCATTTTATCCATAGATCATCATAGTAACCATTGATCATTATTTTACCCATTGATCATCATTTTACCCATCGATCATCATTGTACCCATTGATCATCATTGTACCCATTGATCATCATTTTATTCATAGATCATCATAGTAACCATTGATCATCATTTTACCCATTGATCATCATTTTACCCATCGATCATCATTGTACCCATAAGTGACTGAGCAACCCAATTAAGATGAGTAACAGCTCGTTAGAAATTTCAAGATTTATGCAGTGACGAATTTTTTATCAATTTTCCATGATGCTGTTACTCAGAATGAACGAGTAAGAGATTAGCTTGGTTGCACATAGGACTCATTAGAGGCCATGTATAATATATGAAGACACCGAGCCACTGCAGTGAACTTTTCTATATAGACATAATCGTCAGCTTGTGGTTAGAAATTAATATGAAACACGCAGCTTTTTATCGCCATGACACATAAGTTACGGTTTTCATGAGTCATTTTCTTTCATAAGGGGCAAAAATGTAGATTTGATATTTATAATTATATGTCCCACACATGTACTTATTATCTGTGCCCATAAATAGTTATGACTTTCTGATACATTTAAATCATTTTAACTTAATAAAATTCACATGTAATATTTATCTTCATAGGTGTAGTTGTGCGAACTTATATTCCCCCTTTTTAAAGCTGATACTTAAATCGAAGTTTGCTGTTATAAAGTTAACGTAATTTTCATTATACGCATGATATTGCATCAAGTTTTATATTTATTAAGACTTAGATATGTTAAGATTTAACTTCTTCATTTCGAAAACGTTTTTACTAAAATGTGTTTATGTGTTTGGACTTCCTAAAAGGAAAGGCGTAAAAAACATGCTATCCTCTTCCTCCATCTCCCTCTCCCTGTTTTTACTTCTCCCTCCCTCTCCTCCTCCTCCTCCTCCTTCTTCCTCGTCTTCTTCTTCTTTATCATCATCATCATCATCATCATCATCATATGATTATTATTATTATTATTATTATTATTATTATTATTATTATTATTATTATTATTATTATTATCGTTGTTGCTGTTGCTTCTACTAGTACAACTTCAGCACTACCATAACAAATACAACTTTGAATACATGTACTTCTACCTTGTACTTCTGCTTCAACAGTTACTACTGCCGTTGCTTCATGTCCTTCTACTAATCATTTCATGTTTGAAACAATTTACAGAAAAATTACTGCGATGAAATCCACAAACCAGCCCTTTGTTAAACAGATACCCAAAGACATCAATACTATATGTACAGTAGAGCACAAAATAAGACAAAGAATTTTATAATAATTGAAAATAGAAATGTCAACTTCAAACCAAAAGATAGGGATACAAAAGACCAATTCTGTGCATTGTAAGGATTATACATTTATTTGGGTCGCACTTTAGCCAATATATTTACATAATCATATTGTTACTTATTGATAAGATTATGTACATTAATCCTCAAGTTGGCCTACATTTCAAAAAACAATTCATTCAAAAATGATGATCAATTTACATCACTGGCTCATTGTTTTGTACATACACAAAATGAGGTCCTGGGTGGCACAGAGGGAAGAATTAGTCCCCAAACAAGATTCTAAATAAAACTACAGAGATATGCATAAATAATTATAGAGCCATCCGTAATCTTCGAGCATTAAGATTATATTCAAACATATCAGGATAAGGGAGCCAAAGATATAAATGTGACTGACCAAGCCAGCAAAGTGTCACTGAGCTAACATTATGGCAATTTCCACTAAATGTTCTAATATTTGGGATAATTCTTTAGCAACATCTGGAAAAGCTTTCAAAATTTGAATCAATCATAATGTCCAGCATGTTATAACTAGTGGATCTGTATGTAATTTCTGTCATCATGTTGACGCAGTGACAAAATGTAGTCTATTGATCAGACTCAATCATCATCTGGATGGGAGCAACAACTTCGTGCTCCCCAAATCTTCATAGAAAAGGTATCATATATGCAGTCATTTTATATCTCAATTTAGGATAAGATTGAAAGAGTGTGAGAGAAAAGGAAAAAGAGACAAATAGACATATAGACGTGCAGAGAGATGAAGAGAGAGACAAACATATAGACAGGCCAAAAATATAAATTTTTAATTGGAGAGAAAACGCAAAAATAGGGTGTAAAAAGGCACAAAAAAATAATAAAAAAATAAACCTGGCATATGAAAAATATTCAAAGATATAAGTAAGCTAGCTGTTAGGTTCTATCAATTCTGAACTTAAAGAACCTGATACAGAAAAACTTGTCTCATGACCGTGGTAAAATTGCATATAGTTTCTCTACTCTGGCAGAAGCAAAAAAAATAAGAGGGAGGCCGCCCCACACACTCAAGCAGCTGACTATACGGAGCAAGTTGTCCAATAACATCTTAAAATTAACTGCGACCTAAATTGCAAGACTTTCGTATTCTTCAATCATATGTCTGTACTTGGTTTTCTCTTTGGTAGTGCAATTACTTATCTGCTAAAGTTACCAGCCAATTGTTTGCCCAGAATATCACCAGCAATAAAGAGGTGCACTGCTTCTCATCATTTCAGAAAAATGCTCGAAAGAACTGTTTTGTTTTTTATTTTTAAGCAATAAATTCTTTACAATGTTGGCGGTAGATTGGAATCTCATTGAGCTCATTTCAAAATGAAAGTCTGAGCTAAGCCTGGGCTACAAGTTGAAGGCAAACAGAGACAAAAAAAAATGAAGAGTCTTAATCTATACATAGAAGACATAAATGTTATAGTTACACAACTAAATATCATAGATCGAGACGAAAAAAAAAAATTAATAGAGAGATCAACAACTAAAATTCCAGGTAAAGACACACATTTGTGGTATTGGCAAACCAGAGGACAAGCACAAACAAACAACAACTGTGTAACCCTGAAAGACTTCAAGAAAATATATAAAAATTTTGTGTGGCCATCACAGACACTGAGCCTCTGTCTCATCTTGACCTTTGAGTCTTTGACCTAAATAACTGTAAAACCTTCTATTAAGGTTGTGAAGAACATACCGTCAGAAAATCCTTTGAATAAAAAAAAATTCTTAAAAAAAATCATTTTACACCTGTGGTCAAGATATTACAGTTGTGATACTTCTATACTTACCAGTGATGACAAACATATAACACAAAACAAAAAAAAATTTAATCTACATCTGTATCTCTGGGATAGTATTTGCAATAAATACATTTTTTATCATCTTTCTTGATCTAAAAGAACATAACTTGATGATTCTATAAAGAGGATACAAAATAAAGGGGACATATTGGTCAGGGCAATAGTAATAACACTACAGTATGAAGATTTCAAGTACAGGCCAAATATAAACTTTACTTATATTTCCAATGACATAGAAAAATGTGGCAGCATACTTTTCCACAGTGATAGCAACAGGAGTACTTTTGACATTGCCAGAAAAAACAAATAGGCCTACATGAACAACAACTTTTTGTAATGTAATTAATGTGTTTGACAAACAATTGAAATAGAAGCAAATTAATTAAGATACCTGATATTAGAGTGATGAGAGAAAAAAAAAAAGCTATATTGACCAGCTTGGAAAATTCCGACTGCTTGGAAAATAATTCAACAGGTTGAGTTAAAGTAAAGAGACCACAGCCTGCTGAGTGTAAAAATGCAGTTTGAAAAGCCTCATACAAATTTGTTCACATATTCGGTATTGTCAGAAAGGATGAATAAATTATGTATAATGTCTATTCAAAACAGGGCAATTTAATATCATCATTCATCCTTTAGCTCATGTCATTGCTGGCAAGACAAGTATGAGATACTGATACTCAAATCAAAGTAACATGCATTGAAATATGAATCATAAATTTAATTCCAGAGTAATTTCGTTTTGCAATACACACTCTACACTATATTCATAGATGAAAAAACTCCTTAATACAATAGCATCTAAAATTAAGTTAAACCCATGGGGCAAAATATATATGTTATGAAGAGTCTGTAAGAACTTAAAAATAGCTAAAATAAAAAAAAGGGGGGGTTGGCTAGAACTGCATAGAGAATAGAGATTGTCAATCTTTTACATAGCCTTTGCAACATTTTTAGGATATTCTTTCTTCTTTGCACCTTGCATTGTTTCCATGCAGTGTCGTTCCAAAGAGTAGAATATATTTGTCAGACCAAGTGAAACGATTTTCTTCAGAAACATGGAGTTTGCTTTAAATTGTGGAATTCAATTCTGCCTGTTTCTAACAGTAAAAACTAACCATTCCATTAAGAGAATACTTGCTGTTTTACTGTTGATTTGGAAAAACGAAAACAATTATCTCCGTTAACTGCAGAACTTAAACTCTCAAAATTGCATGGCATTTTGATATCACATTCACTACAAGGCATATTGAAAATCTAGATGCAATAAAAAATGCTGATCATCAATATAAAAGACTTAAGTCTCTTTAATAACATGCACTAAAAAAAATTTTCACTGAATTAAGAAAACCTCCTCCTGTAATACTATCCATGCAAACAAAATACAAAAGGGGAAAAAAATCTCCAATATTCATGATATGGTAATCATGTACCAAATCTTGGGAACTTACACTTGATTTGTGATCCGAGTTTGGTTGGCTGAGTGACTGCATTTTACTAATAAAATAAATACTCTGAATGGAATAGACCTTCCTCTTGCCCACAGATATGAGATGCTGTTTCTTATATCACTTTTCTATAGTCTGTAAAGAAAAGTGCATACCTAGATACATGCTGAAGTACTGCACACGGTTAGATCAGCAAACTAATGCTGCCTTGATCACAGTGCTTGAAACTTACAGATTTCCTTACGTCAAAAAATAATTCACTGTGTATCTGTTGGTGGTAACATTTAGCAAGGTGCACAGCAATCAAAGTAATATTGGTTCTAAGTATTAATTTGTAAGCCACAAGCTATGCACCAAACAATTTTTGCCTGTGCACATATCTCAAGTTTGTGAATCAAATTTCCAAAGAAATAAATGCATAATTTTTTGGGGGAGCAACTGCTAATGTTTTTCTAGTAATATAAAGTATATTGTACAGAAATGTAGAGGATTGTTTTGATTTTAAATGAACATGTTACAGTTAACACTCCCATCAAAGTTTCTGAATCTGTTGAAAGTCTGTTATTTACAAAACAAATACGTGTTTGTCAACCCAGTCCCAACAACAGTATCATAGTTGAAAAAAAAAATGTTTTTGATATCCACATTGTATATTTACAGCTTTCTGGTGGCTAAAATTGAGTGAATTACAAATTCCTTTAAATGGTAAGTTTAAAAATACTGTTTAATTTTAATCAGCAATTTTGATTTTTTTTTTTTCATTCTTAATATTTGCTACTTAGAATTCATGCATGCTGATACAATAAAACAAGTGTTCCACAACTGTCCCAAACAAGTTGAGTATCTGTACTTTGATTTCAAGATCTTTGAAAATAGATAAATTATCTTACTAATTCAAAGGAACTAAGATTATATCTGTTCCAAAACGTGTAATAATTCCATAATAATCTGTTGTAAAAAAAATCTGAGCTTTTTCAATTGTGTGATTTGCTAAAGCGACTCAATCACACTAATTCTGAAATATCTAAAAATACTTATTTCTCCCCATTAGACAACGCACTCTTCCAAGAACTTTAATAAAACTGGACCGTATGCAGAACTTGTCTCTTGACTTTGCTTTCAAATTTCTGAAGAATCTCGTCCACGTCGTTGTCGAGGTCATCTGAGACGCAAAGCTACAAAATTCAACATAAATAGCATTAATATCACATTGAATAATAGCTTTTTAAACTAGATAAAAAATATGTTTACACTTTAAAATATTTACGTTAAATATTTTCATAAAATTGATCAGGTAAATTATAATTTCCAGAAGTAAAGTGTTATTACCATTATCCTCTCAATAAGTCAAAACAGAAATAAATCTACTGTGGTTCTGAATAGAGAAATGTTTAAACAAGTCCTCTAATTACAACATAAAACTTGTATACTAAAAATGAAACAGTGGTCAAACTTCTTTCTGAAAAGATTCATCTGCTACTGATATGGACCAGACGGTGCCAATTTTTAAATTTTTTTAAAACACTGCTTGAACGCGGGTTTCTACAGCCACTTAACTGTGTTGCAGTCTTTAAGGTTGGGGGGTAGGGTTCTAGCAAAAAACAGACATCACTCCAATTTATCCCTTAGAGTAAGACTTCTCACCCACTTTGTGTTTCCACTTATTATTCACAGGTTCTTTTAGCTATAACAGTGGATGGATATTATATGTTCATATTTGAATTAAGTTCTCTTTTTTTTCTCTTCTTTTTAACTTTGCAGAAGACGATTTCATCACAAAATAAAAACACCTAAACCAATTTGATTATCTCTTTTTATCATAAAATCATGTATTCAAGTGGTTTGGTGGGTCCGTTGACCCCGGCTGATATTATTTCACAAACGAACGCCGCAGCAGAACTTTTAGATGGAATCCCCCTATAGCTGGTCAACTTTGACGCAGCTTTCCTAGTCAGTCAACTGTGTGACGCAGCTGCAGACCTTAAGTTTCACACCAAACAAAGAGTTGATTATCGGTAGAGAGAAGATAATTCCATGATCAGCTAGTCAAAGGAAGAATTTTATCAGATATTCTTCAGCAAGTAAGACAAGAAATTCATTAACTTGGATATACCACAAAAATTAGAAGTGCTAGTCATGGTACTACAAGTTTTAACAGTAATAGTGGAGATAGGGGTGTAGCACAATGGTGTTGATAGGCTTTTTGGTATATGTACAATTTACAAGTTTATCAATAGAAACTTTCACCTTTCTGTTTCTCCATCATTTTTTAACCTTTAAATGAACAGTAAATATCTTTTATGTAAAAAAAAAAAAGTTTTTAACTAATCAGCAATTGCTCAAGAATTCAGCTGACGGAAGTAAATCTGTGATTCTAAAGGGTTACTATAAAAAATGTTTTTGTAAGAGCAAAGACAACATAAATCCTACCATTGTGACTAGTTCACAAATCATGAAGGCTCCAATAGTGGCCTCCTCGTGATTGTCCTGTATATCAATGTTGATTATATGAACAGCCTGCTCATTGTTTTGCTCTCGGTTTTCAAAATCTGCACGGCAATATGAATAAAGATGAATAAATCCTCATCATTATAAGATTATGATTAATTAAATATGGCTCAAAAGGTGGCTTCACCTTATAGCATTATAGTAAATGATAAAATTTGGGGAAAAAAATGATCATACTCATGTATGAAAAGATTTTTGCAAATAAAAAGAAAGAAATGTACAAAAAAAAAGTGTACTAGAAGCATTCAAATTAAAGAAAAAGACTAACTTTGTAAAAACTTATATATACCTAAACTTTTGACTATATTTTCACTAAGTTTTCAAGGCATTTTTTTTGGAATAATTAAAAAATTGTTGCTATATAAAATTGCCCATTAATGTCATCACTTTTAAGTCAATCTACTGAAACCCTTAAGATAGACCAATAATTTATAGCAAAATAAAATTGCTCATCCATGGCATCACTTTTAAATCACTCTAATTATCCCTTTAGATAGACCAGTAATTTATAGCATCATAAAATTGTCCATTAATATCATTTCTTTATAATCAATCTACTGATCCCTTTCAATAAGCCAATAATTTATCACAATACAAATTTGCCCATTAATGTCACCATTTAAATCAATCTATTGCAGCCAGTCATTTGCCACAAAATATCTGCCTTAGCTCATACTGGGTTAACACTCTTTTCTTAAGGCTTGTTTCTAAGGTACCTTTAAGGAAGTTCAATGGTGAATTGGGTAAAAATAAGTACAAGTGAACCCCAGAATAAATAAGTTTGTTACATCCTAGGCTTTATAACTCTCAATGAAACACATTTCATCATAAAATAAATTTTCTTTTTCAAGCAAACCCTCCACCAAAAAATGTCTAGCAAAACGTTTTTGTTCCACTTGTCAAGCATGACTTTAGTTTTAGTATACACTCTGCAGACAAATTAATTTAGAAGACCTTTAAACCCTTTCGCGACAGAGATATTTTCAATTGCCACAACGAAGTTTATTCTGAAAATTGAGGCGTGGTATAATTCATATATTTTCAACATCACTGAACACAAATATGAAATTGGATTTTCAATTGCTTTGCGTTCAATGCCTCTTCTAGGCAGTAAAAAACATGACGTACATTGTATATATAAGCGTCTTGGGAAACGGCGAAATTGGCGGATTCAAGGATGCACAATGTGGGCTAGGCATTTTGTCACAAAAATAGGACCTAGAGCTTACGTTACATGTCACAATGTGGTTAAATGATTGTAAAATTTAAGATGTTTGAGGACATTTTAATTTTTTTTCAAGTTAAAGAGAGGAAAGAATGGAGTATTTTTCACTGTTTGTTGAAGGTATGGTTCCACTGAGTGCAAGGCTGTTGGAAGCAAGGACAGTGTAATCAAAATTACTTTTTCAATGGGAAACAAGGCCAGTAACCTGACTACACCCTATAACTAGAGAATAGCAGATAGTTCTGGCTTCACAAGCGCATCAATGTAAGGAGCATAGATTCTAGATCTCAATATAACTACCCTTGCAGGCTTAATGCATCCCTAGGACTAGCCATTATTGAATTCCTGTATTTCATGCATGCATGCTTAATCTTACATTTGAGACTATCTATGATCCTGGTAACATGGGAAGATTTTTAAGTTTGAATATTTTTATAAGGTTCTCCAGGCTTCAACATTTTTAGAGGTTTTGTAAGGTTTTCAGGCATGGGAGAACATCCCCTTTATTGAGCAAAAGTTCGTTTTCTTGTTCAGCAATATATTGAGACTGACAGTTTCCTTTTGGATTTGCTTGACTTTTCATTATAAAACAAGATCTCCTCTAACCAAGTGCTTGGCAGTTTTGAGTTTTGATAATACATTCATTAAAATTCATTATGGGCAATTCATTTAATCTGCCTTTATGTGTTCTTTGGTCTACTTCTTCACAAAAAAAAAAAAAAGAAAGATTTTAATGTACAAAAGTATCAAGTTATTTGCACACTTTTATTTAGCAATTGAATCACAGTGATTCAGAACTAGCTTTACTGACTTATTTATTAAATATTTAAAGCTTAATTCCAGGTTCATCCAAATTAAATGAATTATGTTACAAACAAGCTCTTATCCAATACAATTTTGAGACAAAGGAATAAAAGTGACTATGCCTGAACCCTCACTTTTTATATTTACCTTCCAACACTTGGTCATACACCCTTTCCTCACATGTGATGATGAGATCAAATTTTGCCTTGGATGCCTGAAATCTTTCTGGGTTGGACTTGATCCTACGGTTCCTATCCAGCATATGAAGAATGCCGTTCTGAGTGTATCTGACAACAACTGTAAGGAAGTCTTAGTACATGTCCGACAATCGTTGGCTATTTGTTACTGACTTCTCACAATGTCTACTATTTGTGTCAGGGCACAACAGTAGAAAATAGGACAAAACAATACAGACCACATTATAAATGTTAGGAATGACTTTTGGAATTGAATCAAGGACGTTAATAACATTTAGAGTCTTCACAGCTCATAATGAGAGAAAATGACTAATTCATGCACTAGTGCTATGTACGAAGGATAGAGAACAAAGCAAGTAAATAATGATCTTAGAACTCACACTCACAAAATCGAAGAGTAAGTTTTTTGGACAGAAAAAGAAAATAAAGGAAGTTTCCTAATTGAGGTACAGGCCAGGGTTGACTATCAAATAATTCATTTTTTGGATACAAAAACACTCAAGAGGTTACAAAACCAAGCAATTTTATAAGAACTGGTCTGAAATCACTCTGTATTCTTTGATAAATGTTTTTTTTTTGTTTATTTTTGTGTCACTGATTTGTAAAAAAAATGGTTAATTAAAACTTTCTTTTACTTTGAATTATAGAGCCCTTGAAGACCATACCATCTGGGGGTGAAAAACACCTGCATACATGTAAACAAGTCTTGGTAGTAGTTATCCTTATGGATATGCCAGGTGGGAGAAAAACTGTTTCCAAGGAGACCATAACATTCCTTGGTGAAGCATGTTTGAAGCCTTGGCAGTGGTTATCACGGCGCACGTCTTGGTGAAAAACAGCTTTTTTTAAAAAACAAAGATCATTTAAAAGTGAATTACGCAAATTGAACATGGCTGTGATGGTCAACTTACAAGACTTACTTTTAATTAAAACCAATGATCTTGCAAAGATGAATCAAGCACTACAAGTTGGATTTTAACTTGTTTTTGTGACACCATGAAAAACATATTGTGCATTTCAAGCAGCCATGAAAATAGTCATGAAACATAAGATCTAAAGGCTTCCACTGAACAAAGCTAAGTAACTAATGACAGAAAAAGTAAGGGTTCATCACATGTCTTTTATAACATCCTAATTCATTATGAATAATTCATAAATTGCAAATTTTAACACACTGGTTAAAACATTTCAATGATTACCACAAAGTTTCATTGGTATTTGCTCTTTGGTGAGGCAATCTGTAGAGCATATAGAAATATTTCAAACCTAGCAAACACAGACACTGATCATCTGCGTACTGCAGTTATGATTCCTAGAAAATGTCACTTTTTCCTCCCACTATTCGTCATTGACAGTAAGGCTGACATGACTTACTCAAATCTGGTGAACTCAAAATCAGTTTGAAACTTAAGTCACATGTTTTCTTTCAACGAAACTCCTTCTTCACTCCAACTTCACAGACAATCTGACATTAGCTGCCAAATACTTAAGATTAGTGCACGGTACCTAGTGTTGCCTAGTTTTAGGAATAGTCAAACAAGGCAATATAATAGATTGGGACCTAAAGGGAGAATAAACTGCTGCCTAAGATGAAGACAGTTACAAGAGATGTTTAGCCTTTAAGAACTGAAAGAGATTGACAATTTGATTTACTTTCCATAAGTCTACCGAAGATATTTGATTGATATAAGAGCCTGCTTGGAAATATGACAAAGAGAGCATTCCTCAAAATCAACAGAAGGAGAGGATGCAACAAGCATCAGAAATACTCAATACTCTCTTGTGATAAAGGGATAAAAATAAAATCATAGCAAATCATTGAAGAGAGCCACCTACAGTCTCCAATAATTTCTTACCACTAGTAAAAACTTCAAGAAGTTACATGAGGAAAAAAAAATTCAGTAACTCTTGATTTAAACTGTTCTTACTGCGGTTTTGTAGCAAAAATCAAGGATACAATTCATAATCTTTTTGCATCAGGTCTCTGTACATGGCATCATATGTTGTTCCAAAATCGTAAATATTAGGCTTGTCAAGGGCAGGTCCTGGTAATTTAACTTGGTTTCCAGTTCCAAAAGACTGAACGTTGAATCCCCTTTTGCTTAATATTTTGAGAAAGTGTGAATAAAGTTGCATTACTAAAAATTTAATGAAAGTCAAAATCACTTTTGGAAAGGTCATTTTTCTTGTCAGAAAAAATAACAGGATATTTCATCTCTTAGTGGATTATACAAAGCACCTTTAATGCTTCTAAAAGTCAGTGTCACATCAAATCAATAATAGATATTTATTTAAGTAGTTACAAGTCTTCTTTATCAATGAAATAAAGTTTAATGTAGCCTTTTGTTTTGCAATTGAAAACAACTTCTCTTGACAGAAGGAAAAAATATCATTGCCCAGTTAAACAATTTTAATCTTTTTCCACAGAAATAGTAACAACAGTAAAAAGCATATCCAGCATCGTATTTTATTCTATTAGTATATAATTCTGCTACAAAATTTTCAAGTTGCAACTAAAACTTTTTGAGGAGACCAAAGATTGATCCTAGAAGTAGAATAAGTAGAAATGTTTCGTGCACTTCATTACAATGGTCAACATTTCCCCGCATCTGACTTATACCTAATTTTCTCTCAAATAGATGCACTTCACCAAATCTGTATTCTGTTAATGTTATTTATAAATTTGAAGCGCTTTTGAATCCCATGAATATTTATTTTTCTACCAACCTTAAAAAGCTGTGGGCCTCCATGCTTCTGTTTTGGTTGCTTGAACATACCACTGCTATAGCTAGGTCGTGTTCCATATCCTTTATAAAAAAAAATAAAATGGAAAAAGATTTATTTGCACTGCATTCTAAAAATAAGTACAGTAACTTAAATGTACAGGATGCTTGTAAACCTGATCAGATAATTTCAAATATCTTATAAAAATAAAATAAATTTATAAAAAAGGGAAGGACCTCCAAATGGGTGCGATAAATCTTTCAGTGTATCATACTATAGAGGGCTTTGTTTAATCCGGCCATAGAAAAAGATTAGGCTTTGTTTTTGTGTGGATAATAAGGAAGAAAGAAATTGAGCATCTGAAAAAAGTACAACATCTATATCCTATACTAAACAAATGTACCCAATCGCAAGTCATACCGAAAAGTTATCTGGGCCCAATTTCAAAAACGAAACATTATAAATTCTTCAATGTTTATATTTAAACACTACATTGATGCCTGCCATGGTTTTATAATGGATAAAGTGTGTTGAAATTTTATGCACTATCTTAATTTCCTTATCGATTCTACTTGTAGAGTACTTAATAAATTCTCGCATTGGACTCAGGTTTCTAGACTACAATGTAGATCTTGATTGCACTTCCTGAGTCTAATGTAGAAATCTAGATCTTTCGATATAGATCTAGATCATTAACGTAGATCTGGATGGATCTCTAGATCATGTTCCTGTACTGGCTGTAGATCTAAAAATTGGAATCAACAAATGTAAATAGTTAACTCTGAATCAAATTGTATATCACCCAAAAGACGGCTACCAAGACCTAAGTATAAAAGATAAGCTTCTCCAATAGAATCATATAGATCTAGCCATTATGCAATGTGTTCATTTTAGGTAGGTCTACTTCGCTAGCCGTTCTTTGTTTTTAAGTTAAAACTCTTTAAAAGTAGGCCTATTTTGGTGAACTAAAGGGGCAGAGTTTTCTTATTTTAATAAATTGGTTTCCTATGCTTCGAATTTTACAATCTTATTTCAATAGTTCGTCAAATAAAGTAAAGAGAAGGTGAGACCATTCTTTAAAATTTGTGGCCAAAGCATAAATAGCCCAGCCTCTCGAATTGAATCACACCGAAGTGTGTAGTAGAAGCTACCCTATATGGCGACGGTGACGAATCTTGAACTATGACTGCTAGACTGCATTCCATTCAAACAAACTTTATTTGAGGGAAGAAGCTAACAACACAGCTTAATGCAAACAATGTTGCCGTGAAAAGGTATACCCATCGTACAACGCTATGATCTGTAAATTAGGATAAACGCTCCTGTAATCAACCTCCAGATTCTGACAACGGTAGAACAGCTTATGGCGAGGATGAATCAGCGTTAGTGGAGTTACGGTGGATATATCTAAATGCAATTTCGCCAATTTGGAAGAAATACAGATACATCGATCTACTTTTGCATCGTGGAATAAACAATCGGATCGACAAGTTTAAATGCATTTTATTCAACTGACATGCTGCAGCCAAATCAAATTGAATAAGTCGCTGAGGAACAATCGAAAAAAAATTGACATCATTTGGAATTATGCATACTCAACCCAACTTCGGCTATAATCCGATTTTAACTAATAATGCCTCCATGATTGTCTTCTTGGTCGACAATTGGCGAAAAGTTTCGGCACGCTAGAAAAAAAAAATGAATTATAAGCTTATGTTTGCGACAAAAATTGACTGTTTTTATGAAGAAACAATCATCATACTAGTCATTGTTTTACTCACATTAACAACTGCGAATTCTCGAGGCAGTGAATGAAAGTGATTTAAAAGTGTTGTTTCTCTGTGCGTGAGCCTTTTACATATAACTTTGTGCAAGACTAATACAAACTCAATTTAATGAAATTATTACCACAGAAGCGTAAAAAAAAAAAAAACAATTGAGAATCTTACAGTTTTCCCTTCGTTCCCTTTCCGCCATTTCCACCTTCTCAAAAGGCATTCTATTATCTTCCACAGTTAATTATATCACTCAGACTGAGGTGGTCTTATCGCTGGTTGGCCTAGGCTATGCGGGAGAGGTAGATCTAGATCTAAATTGAAGAAAAAGTAATGTCAAGGATCTAATTTTGATCTATTGACACAAAACATTGCTTTTTAAAAAGTGGGGGTCATGTCCCTAATGTTTGTTATTTTTAAGTGACTGTGTTAGTCTGTGGTGATGGGCAATGATCAATGTGTAAGTCTAGTAATGGGCAACGATCAAACTTTTGAGAATTCCCACTATCTAGTGGAGTTGATGACCATTGCGGGGGGCGTACATTGAAGAACAAATAATATCAAAGGTCTAATGTTTATTTAATGACAACAAAACATTGCTTTTTAAAAAAATCGGAGTCATGTCCCTAATCTGATGTATAGTATTTCATTAAAAAAAAAAAACTATTTTGTAATTTTCAAGTGTTTGAATAAGTCTGTGGAGATAGGCAAAAATTCGAGGAGGGGAGCACACAATGAGCACTAAATTTTTTTTATATAAGTAGGGATAGATCTCTTCTTTGTACTGAGTCATGTCCCTTCTTTCAGATAGGGTTAGGGCTTTACTGATCTGGGGTTACTTAGGTGGGGTTGGGTTAAAATTTCTTCAGTAAATGTCTTAACTATTTTAAGACCTTCATAACATAAAGTTGTGCACAAAGTGTGTTCTCCTACTTGCCTATTTTCATCCTGTGCCATTTTCTCATTCTTTCACACTCTATTATAGCTCTTTACTATGATGTTTGAAGTCGTTTATTGGCCTTTCTCTGTATATTTTTGCTCTAGTTTATGTCAGCAAAGTCTGGATCTCTAAATCTTTTTTTTTTCATCCAATCTTTTCTTCACATTCTCTTTTTCTGTTAATCGGGTGTAGATATACCTGAACATGTTTAGTCGTAGGTTCTATTTGTAGATAACATATTGATTGCATAACAGACATTTGCTTTTAACAAGTTATTTCTTTCTATACAAAAAATCATCAGATGAATTCATTAACACTTCCTTTTTTTGTACTACATAGGCCATTATAATATATTCATAAGACATTTTTCTGCCATTTAGTGCAGAATCCAATATTTTCCTATCTCATTTTGAGATTCTTTGAACATCTGCCAGAAATGAAAAATTAGATGCTTCACCATGATGAAAAGAAATTGGTACCCAGCACTCAGGCTAAGCTATTCTTGATCTTGTAACAAAAAGAAAAATAACCTTCAATAGTTGAACATCGATACTGATCTTATTAAAAAAAATTCCATAGTAATATATTTTTGGTTCAAAAAAGAATAAAATTTTGAATGGCAAAGTGCTACCGCTAGGCCCTGACGCTAGGTTATTAATGCAAATTCCCATCTCTTTCATCAAAGATACCTGGTTATGGCATCTTACGTCATTTCGGATCAGTGGATGATCCTGTGTAGACTCTATAATGGTGGCTGTGGAACAAATTCGGTTTTGCCCATTTCTTTACTCAAGGATATAAATCAATGTCTATATGACTCATTGCCAAATAAGGCATATCTGTATACGTCACTGCAGTACTTGAGCCATAACGTTATATCTAAACTACGATTCTCTTTATAATTTAGCACATTGATTAAAATGTAAATAATCAACAGACATGCAAAATTTTATTTTGATTGATCAATTGGTTTTTATTTTACATACTTCCAAACTATAAAATCGATACTAAAATCAACCGTGAAAATCTATCATGAAATAAACCTAACGGAAACTGCTCTGCAAATCATTTTAAGAAAGCTTCAAAGGTTACTTTTCTCTCCTGAGACATTGGAAGAAGTGCAGCCATGGGTTCCAATGCTTTTTTACGAAAAAAGTAATAGTTGATTATGTCTTACGGGTGTTTTAAAAATTCCTAACTTAACATAAGATTTTCTCGTCAAATACACCTAGGTGTTTGAATCTACCAAAATCTAATACATGTCTAAGAAACTAGCTCTTTTTTTTAAACTATGGCGAGGAATTCAGTTTGGTTGAAAAATTATCTTAAAGCCCCAAAAAATAAGTGGTCGGAGGTTCAGTCTAGTCTTAATATCGCCATAGTACATTTTCGTGTCAAAAACCGTAAGGAAAGTTAAACGAAAAAAACAAAGCGGACAAAATATTAACAACTGTGGCGTTTGGATACCATATGGAGAGGAGATGCCCACGGGCTGCTTGATTTCCTATAATGCCCATCTTTTCCATCTCAGAAAACTCCTTTTTTGGCTATTGCTAGTATGTCTGGAGCAAGGCGACGAGCTCGGGCGAAGACAGGACGGTCTTTAGTTGGGATGAAGTGATGTACACCATGTTTAACCTCCGCAGTTCAAAATGTTGGTTTCAGCAGATCCGGGAATTCATTAAGGAGCTTTCGGAACTTATTACTTGAAGGCTTGACAAGCGCGAGGTTGGTTGGCGTAACTGTACTGACATAGCAGGGAATTATCGACCGCAACACACGCTGGCCACAAAACTATTCCACTACGAGGCATTACAACACCCGAGTGTGTGCATGCTCTCATTACTGGCTGAATTGCTCGTTTCGGTGTCCCTGGAGATATTTCGTCAGATCGCGGGTCACAGTTCACACCATCTTTATGGAGTCACATAGCGGCTCGCCTCGGAGTCAAGCTTCACCATACATCTGCATATCATCCTCAGGCAAATGGGATGATCGAACGTTTTCATCGAACTCTCAAGACAGCTCTAAAAGCCCGTCTCACCGGTCCAAATTGGGTAGAAGAACTACCTTGGGTACTTCTCGGGCTCAGAACCACACCAAAGGAAGACTTAGGTTATTCCTCAGCAGAGCTTGTTTACGGTGAGCCTTTGACAATCCTAGGTGAACTAGTTCCACCTAAATCTGCAAAATCTATGGATGACTTACTGCTGAATTTCAGGTTGAACATCCCGCTTTATGCACCTCGTCCGGCCTCCCATCACGCTTCTGCTAGACCCTACCTGTCCCCATCTTTGTTAGCCGCAAAACATGTGTACGTCCGACGAGATGGCACTAAAGGGCCGTTGCAGAGGCCTTATTCGGGTCCTCACGCAGTTCTGACTCCAGGGTACAAAACTTTCCTCATAGACATTGGCGGTCGCGCTGAACGAATCTCAGTCGATCGCATCAAGCCAGCGTTTTTCGATCCATTTCAACCGGTCATACTGGCTAAACCTCCTCCACGTGGTCGCCCTCCAGCCAAACAGAGTCATCCCTCACGCAGTCATCCATCAGACTCAAGCACCGCTTCTAAGCACCAGCAAGCTATGTCGCGCCCTGCTGTTCAGACGTCTTCGCGTACAGGTCGCACTATTCGACCACCTATGCGATACCAGTGACTTTACGGTGTCAGTCTTTGGGGGGGGGGGGGGGGCGGTGTGGCGTTTGGACTATTAAATCTTGGACAATGATAAAGACTTACTCGTGACGAATGTATACATCCAAGGTTGTGAAGAGAGCTCATCACAGAGGCGTTGAGGAGACCAAGAGCTTACTTTCTCAGTTCAGACTTATATCTCGACACAGTCGGAGGATAATTTAATAATTCAATAAAACCAGAAAACCCAAAGGTTCAAACTGTGTTTCTTATTAATTGGATAAGTGCTACACAACCTCATTTTTTGAATTATAAATTCTCTGGATATTTCCTAATTTTAAGATTTCAAAGTTATTTAAAAAGAGAAAAGTTGTTTTGAACGTTCGTTCGCCTTGTCAGATATTACTTTCGAAAAAAAATCTCGCGAGACACGATGGCCTTTCGCATTTTTCGCGTCAAACTAAGAACGGCTCTTGAGAGTTAGTCCGACCGGTAGATCTAACCTGCATGACATCGCATTCAAAGACTCTCAAATCTATCTTCACTGGTGAGTTTTGTTTAACGATAGTTTTTTATTTCGCTACGACATCTTTTCTCTTTTCATAACATTAACTTGTTTTTGGTTAATTTACTAAAGAGTCAAGGCATTGACTATACTGCCATGGCGTCTCACTCGTCATTTTTGTGTAAGTTACTTGGAAAATGTAGATCTAGATAATTCATCTCAAGAAAAGGCATCCATCAAGTTCTGCATAGTCGTATTCTTTGTAACTTGGAAAGTATTAATATAAATTTTCGGTTTTTCTTATTGTTCTCACAAATATTAGGATCTTCTCTCACTTAACACGATGTGACACGATTGAAATCAAAAAGGGAACTTCTTAGTGCTGTCTCAAGTTAAAATTTTTTTGTTAGTTGGGAGCGGGTCATTAATATTTCCTTTGTATGTTTTCATAAAATATAATTTTATTTACTACCACTATTCAAGTGATAAAAAAAAGTTTTTAAACGTCGTTGTGTGTAATTTTTCAGGTAATTGATTTACTTTCACTTTCTAAAAAGCCCTTGACATGACTGTTTTCATGTCAAACCATCTTTTCCGGAAAAGTTATGACGAGGTTCAGATTTAAAGAAAAGTCATGTCTTTTTTAAGAAGTGTAGACAATAAAGCTAGAACAGTTCTCCTAATCTTTTGAAATTTATATTTAGTTTTAGAGCCAATATGTTTTGTGCATTTATTAGAGCTGTAAGATAACTTTTACAAAATTGAACAGGAATAACTTCTTTGTCAATTTGTGTAAGTTTGATGGATCTAGATCTACATCTAGTTTTTGGAAAACTGCATTTTTCATTTTGTTTTCTTTTGAAATGTTCTATGAATGATACTATGTGGCTTTTATATCTACATATGATACAGAAGTCAAAGGTTTAAAGAGAATGCTTTCAAACTTTCCCAGGATTGCTGAAGGACATTGTTTTCTTTGAAACTGATTTGGCTAAATTAAGCAAAATGAAAATTATAAATCTCTAGATCTAGACCATAATGCAAAATCCATATATTAGAAAATTGTATCAGTTTATGACAGGAAAGAATTTGTTTTTAACTCATTCAAGGGTAAGATTGTGCAAAAAATATAAGAGGCAGGAAAATGTGCTTGTCTTTTTGTGTAAGTGAACCAATTCCAAGAATAGTAAATGAATTATTATATTTTCTCTCCAGCTTCATTTTTATAAAGTGTGCCAAAACAGCAACTTAATTTTAATGTTTAAATATTGATAACTTAAAGGAGGTTTTCAACAACCTATATCTAGATCTAGATCTTGGTGCAAACTTTCAAAGGATTTAATCTATAGAGCAGTGTTTTCATCATGTCAGATAGCCACCATTCCTGAAAGTAGTGCAAGTTCCTATTTCTGAAAATTAAGTTATTATTTTCAAATATTATTTCTTAAAGTTTGTTATATTAGTTGTTGGAATTAAACAGTAAGAGATTTGTATTGTTTTAAGTACCGGTATTGGGAGATATTTCCTTAAATTCCTGTAAGGAAATAAAAATGTTTAGGAGTAGTGGTCCGGTTGTAATGCTTATTTCATAGTCTAGTTTTGATTTCTATAGATAGAACGAAATACTTTTTATAAACTTAATAAAATCCACACAATGGATACTGTTTGTTGTTAACATTAAGCCATTCACACTGTTTCACAAGATGAAATCTGTGCAGCTATCTCTTAATTGGACAATATGTTTAATAATAATGGTTTATCACTCAGGACAACTTTTATCAAAGTAGAAGGAGAATTTGAACAATTTTTTTTTTATCTTTTGTTATCCAGATGGCAGATGACATCAATCATGCAGCAGACAATAATACAATCCCTTTAAGTTTAAAGCGGTTACCAGTGCTGGTAAGAAATTTTTTGTCTAGATATTATGAAGACTATTACATTTACCTTTTTGACAAACAAAATTTTTTGTCTTTAGCAGATGTAATCAAGAGGTCAAGGATTAATTCCTTTCCATCTATTCTTGTTAAGTGTAGCAGTTATTACTAGTATTTGTTAGCATCATGTATGATAGATCCATTTTAGAAGTTTCACAATCTTCACAGCTCTTCTCCACCTATAGTAAGAGCACCTAGAAAATTAAAAGATCAATTAAATTACTATAAAATCCCTTCATGCACACAATTTTCCATTTCTTTTTTATAAAAAAAAAAACAAAAAACAAAAACAAACAAAGAAAAAAAAAACATCACTTGAAGGAGAAATTATGTAGACTTGACTCCTCCTTTTTTGTTTTTGTTTCAGTTTCTGCTCAAGTGTTATTAGTCAACAGGCTAAAAAGTATCTAATCCTGATTTTCGTCTCTAGAATTACTATTGCATGATTTTAGATTTGACTTTAGAATACAATTTAAGCCATTTAGAATAGTACCCTTCAATAGTCTCTTTTTTTTTTTTTTTTCAGTGAACAATTTTTCATGAATTTATGGCCAAAGAAAAAGCAGCTTGTTCGTCCAAAAGAAAACATTCAAAAGCCAAGCATCAGGCAGTATACCGTGCTAGGCTAAAGACAGATGCTGAAAATGGGCAGCCTATTGCTTGAAGCAGAAATTACTGGTAAAGAATTGTTGGGACAACTTAAAGCAGGTGCAGGAGGAGCAGCAAAAAATAAAAAGCAGTATGAGATACAAATTGAAAAAGTCAAAGACTCTACTTAAGTACATGTATGTGCCTGAAGCTGAAAATATTCAGCTTTGAATATTACAAATCATTTACATTGTAGTTGTGAAGCTGAAATTTTAATTTTATTTGTTCGACTTTTCTTTAGTTGAATCTACAAAATATGTTTGTTGATATTGTTTACAGAAATGCATAGTATATGATTCAAATTTAAGGTGCTACCCTGATACCTGAAGAAAAATTCTTTTTCAGTTCTGCTAACACTTTTGACTTTTAATGCATATGATTTGAAGTTTTTAAAGTTGACTTATCATCAAATAGTAGTTGCTACCAGGCATCTCATTTCATCTGAGATGCAAGATGTTTAGGTGTCAATGAAAAGCCCAATTTAAACACAACTTATCAAGAATATTTCTCATTGCAAATTAAAATGATGAAAGGTCAGTTGAAATGCATCTGGTGCTTTATATCATGAATGAAATTTTATTCTTGTTGCATGCAAATGGTATGAAAAAATACTTAAGTGACCAGTTTGGTGTATGCATAGTTCAATCTCATTTGATTTAAATAAATATGTACTTCATAAAATCATATTTTAAATAGGAGTTGTAAATTTTCATGCTATAATTCTAGCAAATGTATGTGTTTACAAAAAGGCCCATTCTTTGCAATTTTTTTAAATGAAGGGGAAATATCAAATTGGATGAAATGATTATCATTATGATTTCTAGCTTTTTATTTCTGTATGACATACATCTCCTCTTGTTTGAATTCTATGTCCACTGCTTGGAAAGTACTAATGTGTGCAAAATGCTTTTAGATAAAAGTGCAATATTGTCTACAATAAAGTATAACAATACTTTATTTTGATTTTCATGATGCAACATAATCTCAATAAACTTTCTTTGCATAGTTCTTTTTATTTTTAAATCTTTGACATGATCAGTGTTATGGAATTTGTTAAAGAGTTGCAGTTTATTGTTTGTTTATTAGTTCTTTCCTGTGTTCATTTTTGACTTGACAATTTTTCATGAAAATTAAAACTTAACAAAAATCAAAATTAAGCCCCCGTCGGGCAGAGCGGGAACTTAATTAATGAGGCTACAAGTTCGCGTGGAAGGCTTCTTCTTTTTAAGTATTTCAAGGTATCCTGTAAGGGTATTTACATGTCAGAGGGTGGCCTCTAAATTTTTTTATTTATACTGAGGCTTTGAAGAATAGTGAAAATAGTGATGTTCAAAGTTAAAACTTAATCATTTAGATGTGAGAAACCTTTCTCCGATAAACTTTTCCCGCCGTGTGTCCTTTCCACAACTCAGACTTCAGACACCCGCCCTGTCTGAGAAAGGTTTTGGCCTTTGCGAACTTTGGATCGACAACATCCAGAATCTGATGGGGACGAAAAACATTTTAATTTGGGGGTAAGAGGGAGAAATTTACATGGATTGAGAGGGGATAAAGCGTGGAGGATATTTTTAAAAAATGAGGAGAAATCAACAAACTATTTATAATTAAAAAAATAATCATTAATCTAAATAATTTCATTTTAAATCCACGAAGTCCGTTCACAGCATGATGATCTCAAGCCTTGATTAGATCAAATATGAGCCCCCGTCGGGCATGGAGGTATTAAAATGATGATGCTTAAAACTCACTTACCAACTGCGTGGCACTCGAACTCGCCAAGATGTTGCTGTAGATATCAGGGTGATTGCTCTACGTCCTTAGCTTTTATACGCTGGTCGGTAATACACGAGCGATAATTGCTAGCGACACTTGTACATGGTGATGTAATTTCTCAACTTAAGCCCCATGACAGTATACACTGCCAGTCCAAGATTACTCATCTCTCTTCTCCAATGTCAAGGTCACGGTCAAGCTGTGAGGAGGGCGAGGTGGTCAGGAGAGACAATTAAACTGGTTAGAGAGCAAAGAATACAAGGATTGTTATAACAATTTATTCTGAGTGTCGATAGCATGATTAATATGTCTACAGTATGACAGAAATGGATGAATCAAAACCAAGATTTGAAAATTTTTTAAGTGTTACAAGGCATCTCATATGGGTATATACTTGTCAAAGAGCGGCCTTTAAAATTTGGGTTAAACTGACGTTTAAAAAAGTTATCATAATAGTGTTGTTAAAAAAAATGTTCAATACTGCAATAAACAGGATCATCTAAATTTAGTAAAACTTTCTCCGATAAACATTTTCCTTTGTGCCAAGGTCATGGTCAAGCTGGGAGAAGGGAAAAGGGAGGGGGGAAGGGAGAATCAGGAGAGATGCAACTAGATTTAAAACCAAAGGAAAAAAATCACCGAAATTCTGTGCTCCAGTGTCGATAACATACTTTATACCTCTCCAGTAGAACAGAAACGAACAGATCGAAGTAAGAGTTAATAATGTTTCATGTTTTTCATGCATTTAAGTAGAGCTACGTGTCATAGCAGCTTATGATATTTGATGAAAACTGACATTTTGAAAAATAATAAAAATAAAGGTTTTTTTTTTTTTGTAAGAAATGAGTATAACTGGCATAAGCTTAATCATCTAGATGTAGGAAAGCTTTTCCCCTTAAACATTTCCCTCCGTGAGATCTAGGGCAGCTGCAAAAACTTCTGTTCACAACTCGAATTTCATACACCTGTTATATCTTTTATGGCTCACTCAGAGAGGTTTGGGCTTTTGCCAAATTTGGATCGACGACGTACGATATCTGATAAAAAGGCGGAAGAAGAGAA
Source organism: Elysia crispata (assembly GCA_033675545.1). Taxonomy (NCBI): domain Eukaryota; kingdom Metazoa; phylum Mollusca; class Gastropoda; family Plakobranchidae; genus Elysia; species Elysia crispata. The sequence goes on from JAWDGP010005684.1 coordinate 136,977, forward strand.
GGAATTTAAGAGACACAGAGCGAAGGAGAAAGAAAGAGAGAGAGAGAGAGAGAGAGAGAGAGAGAGAGAGAGAGAGAGAGAGAGAGAGAGAGAGAGAGAGAGAGAGAGAGAGAGAGAGAGAGACAAAGCGAAAAAGAGAGAAGTAAAGAGGGTGATATTCATATTGAGCGACAGAGAGTAAAATGATTGAACTAGCAGGAGATGTGATAAAGATAAAAAGGAGAAACAACAAAGTATTTACAAGGAAAGATATATTTCAACCAATCTTATTTAAAAAAAAAAAAAAAAAAAAAAGAAGCATATTTAAAGGATTGCTAGTTTAATTTAGCAGGTTGACAACACTATGATATCTGGCCATTTACTATATGGAAACTTAGACCAGTCGGGCAGTTCATTAGTTGAATAGAGAAGGGTTTCAAATCACCTACCGACAGTGCGAGATTCACCTCGCGAAGATTTTCCAACAGATATCAGGGTTGATGATCTATGCTCTTAGCCACCTTTCTTTTGTCGAAATCTTCAGCAGGGATATTAATTCATAGCGATACCGGCACATGTTGATGTAACCTTTCAACTTTAGTCCCACGAGGGCACACATCGCTAGTCCAAGACTTTCCTATGTCAAGGTCAAGGTCAAGCTGGGAGGAAAGAGAGCGGATCAGGAGAAATAATTGAACTGGTTAGAGAGCAAAGAATGCAAGGATTGTCATAATAATTCACTCTGAGTCGATAGCATGATTAATATAACGACAGTGTGACAGAAACGGATACATCGAAACCAAGATTTGACAATTTTTAAAGTATTTCAAGACATCTCATATGAGTATTTACTTGTCATAGAGCGGCCGTTAAATTATAGTTATATTAAGGCTTAAAAAATTTATAAAAATCGTGCTGTTAAAAAAATGTTCCAAACTGCCATAAGCTTAATCATCTAGATTTAGGAAACCTTTCTCTGATAAATATTTTCTCCCGTGACTCCAGGGGCAACTTCAACAACGTCTGTGTACAATTCGAACTTTAGACACATTGCGTATTTTTCATGGCTCACTCAGACAGGTTTGGACCTTGGCAAACTTTGGCTCGACAACATCCAGGTTCTGGTGAAGTCACAAAAAAGCAGTTTAAGAAAGAAGAAAGTTAAAAGGGAAAGAGATAGAAGGTAAGATGGAGAGAGGGGATATTAAGCGAGTGGGAGATATTTAAAAAAAAAAAAAAAACAATTTATCATTAACAAATAATCATTAAACTAAATATTTTCATTTTCATTTCACGAAGTCCGTTCACAACAGGGTGATCTCAAGCCTTTTACTAGATCAAAACTAAGCCCCCGTCGGGTATGAAGAAACTAAAAAGATGATCCTTTAAACTCACCTACCGACAGTGTGACACTCGAAGCCGGAAAGATGTCGCTGCAGATATCTGGTGAAAGCTCTCTGTCATGAGTGTTTAAACGATAGTTGATAATAACGAGCGATAATTGCTAGCGACACTTTTAGATGGTCATGTAACTTCTCAACTTAAGTCCCATGACGGCATACACAGCCGGTCGAAGCTTACTCATGTCTCTCCTCCAATGTCAAGGCCACGGTCTAGCTGGAAGGAGGGAGAGAGGATGAGAAGATATGCAACTTGATCTGAAAGCAAAGAATAAAAAACATCACCGTAATGCTTTGCTCCGAGTGTCGATAGCATATTTTACACCTCTCCAGTAGGACAAAAACGAACAGATCAAAGTAAGAGTTAATAATGTTTCATGTTTTTCAAGATGTTACGCATTGTGCTATAAGTTGATCTATTGATCACACCATCAAAATCTGTTATACAAGACATTTAAATATAGCGGCTTATAATATTATATTGAAACTCAAGTTTTGATCAACTATAAAAATGGAGTTGTTGTTTTTTATAAGAAATGTGTAAAACTGCCAAATACTAATCATCTAGATGTAGGAAACCTTTCTCCATAACTATTTTCCCCCGTGAGTCCTGTGGCAACTTCAACAACGTCTGTCCATAACTCAATCTTCAGACACCTCGTGTATCTTTCACGGCTCACTCAGAGAGGTTTGGGCTTTGGAAACTTATGATCGACAGCATCCACGATCTGATAAAGGGACGGAAAAGCAGTTTAAAGAGAAGGAAGTGAAGAGAGAGAGACAGAGAGACAGAGAGACAGAGAGAGAGAGAGAGAGAGAGAGGGGGAGAAGAAGAGAAAGAGAGATAGAGAGAGTGAAAATCCGCACTTGGGGGATAACTATAAAGGATCCAAAAGGACGCGTTTGTGTCTATACATATTATAATACAAGGTCTAAAAAGGTACTAGGCACACAAGTTTATAATTACGAGACAAAAAAATTTTAAATATGGTAAAATTGATAATAGCTTTGTTATTTTTTTTTTGTCCCGTAATTATAAAGTTTTGTGCCTAATTCCTAATTCAGAGAGAGAGAGAAGGAGAGAGAGAGAGAGAGAGAGAGAGAGAGAGAGAGAGAGAGAGAGAGAGAGAGAGAGAGAGAGAAAGAGGAAGGAAGACGGAGAGATTTAAATGTACAGAGAGGTGATTAAGCGAGGAAGAGTTAAAAAAAAACAAAAAAAACAAGTAGAAAACAACGAACTGTTTATACTTCAAAATTATCATTAAATTAAATATTTTTTTTAGTTTCGTGAAGCCCGTTCACAACACAGTGGTCTCAGGCTTTTTATTGGATCAAAATTAACCCCTCATCGAGTATGGTGGAACTAGAAAGATGATGCTTTAAACTCACCTCCGACGGTGTGGCTCTCGAACCCGCGCAGATATTGCTGCAGATAGCTGGGTGAGTGCTCTATGTCCTTAGCTTTTATACGCTGGTCGCTAATACACGAGCGATTATTGCTAGCGACACGTCTAGATGGTGAAGTTATCTCTCAATTTTAGTTGACCATGACGGTATACATACTGCCGGTCCAAGATTACTCAATGTCAAGGTCACGATCAAGCTGGGAGGAGGGAGGGGGAATCAGAAGAGATGCGAATAACTTCATCTGGAAGAAAGGGAAAAAAAGATCACTGTTACACTTTGCTCTGAGTGCCAATATCATATTTTATACCTCTCCAGATGGACAGAAACGAAGACATCGGAGTAAGAATAAAATTATATATATATATATATATATATATATATATATATATATATATATATATATATATAGACTGATAAACAATAATTATTATACATGTTAAGTTCATCTAAATATGCTTTAAGTTTAATTAGCTTTTCCCTTTATGGTCTCTGCGATATCACTTTATAGAGAGAAGGTGTGCTGAAGTGGGAGCCAAAGTTTTTTAAAAGCCTTTTAACTAAAATCTCTGATACTCAAAGTGCCCTCAATACTTTAACCTTAAGTTTCATATTTCATTATATTGTGTATCGGTGTCATAATCAATTTCCTTAACTGTTTATAGTTTAGGGGAAGAAAGTGCACTGTTAAAAACTGTAAGAGCGGCTATGCCAGTTAGAAGGGGAAAGAAAGTGAAACGGTTATTTTATAAATATGGTTTTCCGAAGGACCCAACTGAATGTCATAAATGGGTTTCGAGTCTCCCTTACAAAGTTAAGAAAATGACTGAACATATTGGAGTATGTAGTCGACACTGGCTCTCTGATACTCCTCACATTCGAAGAGGAAGATAATATTTATAATCTCTATGCATCCTCCTATTAACTTTGGTGAGATATCTTCACCATCCATATCACATGCTCATCCAAAAACTCCTCACCCTACCAAAAAAAAGCTCTCAGTGAAAACAAAGTCAGAGAAATTGACGAACTGGATACATTCATAGTAAAAAATAAGTTTAACTGTGACACTGTTAAGGAAGCCCTTCAAGAAAGTTTGCTCCTCTATGGACTCAGTGCTTGTAATGCAGATAGAACTGAATAAACACTTGCCAGCTTTAGTCGCGGTGGTTGTATGCATGGATATGTTATATACTTCCATATTAGACTTAGAGATGCAGATGCAGGAGTGACTGTAATTCAATTTGAAGACTACAACGGTTTTAAATTGGTAACACACCCAAATTTCCCCTGTAAAACTGTGAATCAATGGGATCAGCTAGAAGTTGTCCTTCATTTTTACACTGGAACAGGTTAGTACTGCCCATCATTCTGACCACCCCCCTCCCACATACACATAGACTTCTGTCTGCATCTCTTTCACTCTAAATATCACCATATCTTTTTTTGTCTTTCACATTCTGTCATTCCTTGTTTTGCTTTTGACATGTCAGTCCAGTGCCTTTATTTAATGTAGCCTACTGTAACATTGTGTTATCAAGTCTCAAAAAGGTGTACATGTGGATCTGAGTTTCAAAGTGTAAATATTTGAATGTAATAGAAATTATGATGAGAAGGGAGAGTGTGTGTATGTGAGAGAGAGAGAGAGAGAGAGAGAGAGAGAGAGAGAGAGAGAGAGAGAGAGAGAGAGGCGGCCGGAAGGGTTAAGAGTCGGATTGAGCTAGAGAGATGAAAGAAAGAGAGAAGGCCAGATATAAAGCGCACATAGCTAGCACCTATTACCATATCTAGCACCCCCCTTTTCCACACAAATAGACCTCTGGCTGTCTGTACCTCTTTCACCCATTCTCTCTCTCTCTCTCTCTCTCTCTCTCTCTCTCTCTCTCTCTCTCTCTCTCTCTCTCTCTCTCTCTCTCTCTCATTCATTATTTTATCTCTTGCTCTAAGATTCTACGTACCTACTATGTTTTTTTTGTTCCTTGGTCGAATTTTAAAAAATTATAACCTCTGTTCCCCCCCCCTCCCTCCCTCCCCTCTCTCTCTCTCTCTCTCTCTCTCTCTCTCTCTCTCTCTCTCTCTCTCTCTCTCTCTCTCTCTCTCCCTCTTTCCCTCTCTCTTCATTTGCTTCTTCTGACTTGATACAATTAAAAACTCTCCTCATTATCTGATGTACGTGTTCTTAGTGTGTCACTCCAGTGCCGGTATTTGATGTACCGTACCACTGTATTATCAAATCTCGAAAAGGTGTACATGTGCATTTGAGTTTCTAAGTATTTGAATGTACAGCCTACATGTACTTAGAAGTTATGATGAAGAGGGAGGGAGGGAGAGAGAGAGAGAGAGAGAGAGAGAGAGAGAGAGAGAGAGAGAGAGAGAGAGAGAGAGAGAGACGAGGGTTAAGAGTCGGATTAAGCTAAAGATGAGAGAGAGAAAGAAAGAAAGAAAAATAGATAGATAGATAGAGAGAGAGAGAGAGAGAGAGAGAGAGAGAGAGAGAGAGAGAGAGAGCACATTGCTAGCACCCCTCAGACCGGCCCATCTGAATAATATTTCATAACCTATGAACAGGCCTCCTAGATAATTGGTACTGGTCTAAATGGACACGGAAGACCATGTGACGTCACAAAATTCGTGTTTGACTCAGATTTCACTTCCTTTCCACCAATGTTCAAAATGGAGAAAGGACGGGTGTTCAAAACGTATGAAGAGTTTGAGGCAGCCCTTAAATCATTTTCAGTGGCACTCACAGTCCATTTGTGAAAAGATCGAGTGAGTCAGTGAAAGAACTAATACTGAAGTACCTAAAATATAAAAGCATTCTCTTTGTGTGCAAGTACTCCCCGTCCAAACACACCAGCTCCTCGACGGGTCAGCGCCCATGCCAAAGGTAAGTCCCATCAATTGTGCTAATGAGATCTAGAGTTAAATATAGATAGGTCTTATATCCAGATCTAGACGATCTGATTTTAGATTTTAGTGGTTGGTTAAAGATAAGGGGTGATTTATCCTAAGCCTAGATTTTTAAATCCTTCCCTGCCTCTTGGAGTAGATCTAGATCTAGATCTATAACAGAATGGAAAATTTGGCATGAGGGCACCAAAAGCCTTATTGAAAGGCATTGAAAGGCAGAGTACTGATCTGAAACATTTTGCAGTTCATAGGACAAATATTATAATTTACTCCAGATCTAGATTTGCCAATCAATCATTTATTTTGAGGTTTCAGATTTTATAAGCCAAAGTTATTTTTCTTTAGATGTTGGCCACTGCCTACCATGTGGCTTGATGCTCTACACTAAATGAACTTTGTAGCATTCAACTCTATCTATAGATACATAACTACATACTCTTTATCACTTTCACAGGTCCCTCAAACTAGATTGTCAAGCCAAGATTCGGTTGAAGATCCAGAGGCCGAAAGACCAGTCTCCGCCCTTCCTGGCCATCACATTGTAGTATTTGAACCATCAAGGGCATGACCTCACCCAAGAAGTAATTACACTTTCCTTTGTTTTTTTTTTATTCTGCCTCTTATGGAAATAAATACATATTTTCATTTACATGCGGACTGTGGAGAAAAGACTGGAAAGCCTGCATTGCTTATTCGCTTGTACTGTTACAATGCAGGCAGGGCAAAATGCTAAGGATTTTTTTCTATTTAAAGTTTTGGTGCTTTCTTTCCAGTTTTTACAGGTTGGGAAGCGGTGTCAATTTTGCAGAAATAAATTGAATATAGGAAAAAAAGGTGTTATTTAGCTCTGTCGTTATAGCAATGGTTTTCGCTATTCGAGGTGTTAAACATGGGTTCCACTGTACAGGAAAGAGAATTGTCCGTAAATTTTGGGAATTCTGTATACATTATACATTCATGTGATTCCCCCACAAATTCTGTCCTCGGACAGACAACTTTTGTTGAAGGTTGGACGTGCAAAAGAAATGGTAAAAATATAATTCTACGCTGAGTACGATATTTTTCCATCATTGAGTACCAACCTGTGCGAAAGTATAAAACTAGACGATGTATTATCTAGTATAATGTATTTATTATTGTTATTATTAATATAAATTTTTATACATTTCAATTCCAATATTGAGATTTGTATTGTAGTTCAAACTATCCATGATATTGGTGTTTATTTTATCATTCATTTGTATAAAAAATTTTCTTCTCTCTATCTTTACACCCACAGCTCACCGTTATTTCCAACGAAAGATCATTCTTATTTCCTCATATGATAATAGTGAGTACAGCTAGGTGTTTCGTTTCTTTTGTCAGGATACCATATCTACTCTCTCTCTCTCTCTCTCTCTCTCTCTCTCTCTCTCTCTCTCTCTCTCTCTCTCTCTCTCTCTCTCTCTCCTATCTCTCTCTCTCTTCTAGTATACAAATTTATAACTCGTCATTACACCGAGAAAAACTTGCTTCATTAAAACCAGTTTCAGCATTAGAAAAGAAAATCCTCAGTTTATAAAGCCACTTTAAAATTATTACAAAAGTATATAAATTCTCTCTCTCTCTCTCTCTCTCTCTCTCTCTCTCTCTCTCTCTCTCTCTCTCTCTCTCTCTCTCTCTCTCTCTCTCTCTCTCTCTCTCTCTCTCTCTCATATCTCTCTCTTCTAATATACAAATTTATAACTCGTCATTACACCGAGAAAAACTTGCTTCATTAAAACCAGTTTCAGCATTAGAAAAGAAAATCCTCAGTTTATAAAGCCACTTTAAAACTATTACAAAAGTTTATAAATTCTCTCTCTCTCTCTCTCTCTCTCTCTCTCTCTCTCTCTCTCTCTCTCTCTCTCTCTCTCTCTCTCTCTCTCTCTCTGTATATATATATATATATATATATATATATATATATATATATATATATATATATATATCCCCTTCTTTTCTTCCCTATCCCTTCTCTGTGTTACTCGTTCCTTTCTATTCATAATCATATGTTCCTCTCAACATCTTCAGTGATAATCTGACAGAGATCTTCAACCTCTTCTTCATTTTGAGAAGATCAGCAGCCACAGACGAAGCAACTTGAGACAATGTGCTTTTGAGAGAGAATCCTTACCATCTACTGAGTTTTGAAGAGTTTTGCCCTTGATGTGTAAGTTGATCTTCTTTTCTCAAGAATTTTAAACTACTTTAAATTCATGTGATCATTGCTTTTGATGTCATAGAAAAAGTGCTGAGACCTTCTGTTGGTTCAATTCAAGCAGCCTTGTGACATCATGGCATTATTATTATTTTTGTGTGTGTGTGTTTTTCTTCGTTTTCTTCAGTAGGACAGACAGGTTTTTCAATCTTTCATGTCATCTCTTTTCTTATCCTCTCAGCTTAAAACAAACTTCATCTTTCACAAAAATCATTTTTCTTTTGGATTTGCTCAAAAAATTAAGAGAGGGAAAAAATCATTTCTTCTTGCTTTAAGTCTTTGCAGGTCAAGACAAATTTTGGGCTATGTTTGTAGATCAATCAAAGGTAGTCAGCTAACACCTCATGTACAAGTGATACTAACATGTTTACCTTCTAAAATTCATGTCTTTCTTTTCAACCAAATTTCATGTCTGCAAAGTGTTGTCTCTGAGTACAGTATTATCTTTATTTACTTCCATGTATCTTTATGTAAGTCGCCATGTAGTGATGTATTTTCTGTTTTTTTTTTTTTTTTACTTCAAATTTCAAAGAGCATTAGAACGAGAGAGAGAGAGAGAGAGAGAGAGAGAGAGAGAGAGAGAGAGAGAATATATATATATATATATATATATATATATTCAAGCAGCTTTGTGACATCATTGCATTATTATTATTTTTTGTGTGTTTTTTTTTCTTCGTTTTCTCCAGTAGGACAGACAGGTTTTTCAATCTTTCATGTCATCTCTTTTCTTATCCTCTCAGCTTAAAACAAACTTCATCTTTCACAAAAATAATTTTTTTTTTTTTTTGGATTTTCTCAAAAAATAAAGAGAGAGAAAAAATCATATGTTCCTTCTTTAAGTCTTTGCAGGTCAAGACAAATTTTGGGCTACGTTTGTAGCCCAATCAAAGGTAGTCAGCTTACACCTTATGTACAAGTGAGACTTACATGTTTACCTTCTAATATTCATGTCTTTCTTTTCAAGCAAATTTCATGTCTGCAAGGTGTTGTCTGTGAAAACATTCCTTCGTATTATGTTTTTTTTTTCACTATGTGTGATTTGGGTCCTTTGAACTTTCCATCTTTGAAAATGTTATAGAACTGGAGTGAGATGTTATATTTGCAATCTTTGCTGTGCTTATGGCAGTGGTTGTTTATACATAATTTTATGTAGAACAGCGCTCAACATATGTGGTATTCATCTACGTTCAAACAACAGAGACAATATATGTTTATATAGCTTACAACTACGTTTATTAGATACATTTTTTTTTTGTAGCTAGACACAAATCCTTAGATGATTCATGGAAAATACCCGGTATATCAATGAATTAGGCGCCCTGCTTTTTAGATTAGGCAATCATGACCTTCTGCGCATCTCTATCCCTTGATGCTGTTAGTGCATCTGTCACTCATTTTACATTTAGCCACTTATCTTTTCTCGCTTCTTTCCCCTGCTGCCTTTTCCTTTAAAATCAATCCAGTTCTCAAAGATGTTTCAGTTTCTTTTTTCTCATCACATGGCCAAAAAATACTGCCTGTAGATTCAATATGGTATTTATGAGCATATGCCAGCTCCTCGTACCACACTTTAGTTTGATTTCTTTGAAGTCCATAAATAAGATTCATAGCATTCTCTTTAGGAACCACATTTCTGTTTCCTCCAGTTAATTTTGTAGTTGTTTTTTAAATTGTCCAAGCCTAACATCCATACATAAGGATGGGTTCAGTAAAACACTCCAGTGCCTTTTTTGATGCGATTTCCCAGTTGTTGTGTCCATCTCTTCACATTCAAGTGCCCAAGTATTTGCATTGATTCCTGAAGGAATTACCTTTGGCTACTAAAGAATTGATCTGTGCACACTCATTGTTTCGATTGACGACCATTGCTTCTGTATTTTTGCTCTTTAATCCATATCCTTTCCTTCTGCTTTCTTCTTCAGTGATGTCTAATAATTGTGGCAAGTCTTCTTTATTTTCTGCAATTAATACAGCGTCATTAGCGTATCTCATGTTGCTTACTTTGTGCCCTCCTATTTTAATTCCTGGGTATCCTTCTATGCTTCTCAAATCATTTCACTATAAAGAGAGAAAAGGTCTGGAACAAGCACACTTGTCAGACACTACACTTTATTTTTTTGTTTTGTTTTAATGAGCTGATTTACCCATCAACTCACATTGTTGCTGTCTGATATCAGTTCATGTTTTTTTTAATTGGTCTTGCCCAAGGACCTCCCACAGACTATCAGAGGGAAGGATACCCTCATTCCTCTTTCTCAGAGTTGGCTCTGAGCTGCCGCCCAATAAATCATGCTTTTTTACCTCTAATTTGAGCAAATATTATAAATTTGAGTTAATCTTAAAGCATTCTAAGATTTACACTTTTTATAAACATACATTTAATTTTTACACTGCTTGCTGTAGCCATTCTTTTTTTGCTCTTCAGTGAAGCCATTTTAATATTGAGCTATAAGAATATGATCTTCAGCTCAACACTGTATGATGTAACTGTCTAAACCTCGCCTCCATTCTCACCATTTCTTTTCTCTCCCATTTCTGTTGTTCTGTCTTATTCTGGGCTTAGACTATGAGGATTTTCTCCTTTTCCCTTGTCCTATATCCTATATCATTTTTTCCCATATTAAATGTTGATTTCTGTTTTTCACTTCATATTAAGACATTAGCTCTAAACTCTTATTAGAGATGGCTAACCAGAGTCAAACCTTTTTTTTTTCTTTTTCTCCCAACTCTTGAGGCTTTTATGTGAGGGATATGTGGACCCAAGGGTGTAACTAGCCGATTGTTTAAAGGAGGACCTCGGGGTAGTAACATTATTTCTAATCTAGGTTAATTCGAGGCACTTGTGGGATTGACTGACAGTGATAAAAATAGCATTATATGAAAGAATATATTTGTGAATTTCTCTTCCTATATTCTTAGTTAAAAAACTTTGTACAGTGCTATCTTTATTTACTTACATGTATCTTTATGTAAGTCGCCACGTAGCGATGTATTTTCTGGCTTTATTTTTACTTCAAATTTCAAAGAGGGTTAGAACGAGAAAGAGAAATAGAGAGAGAGAGAGAGAGAGAGAGAGAGAGAGAGAGAGAGAGAGAGAGAGAGAGATAGACAGGCATACACACAGACAGACAGCATAAGCATACAATGACAATATATATATATATATATATATATATATATTAAAATTTAAGTTATTTTTGTTTTAAATATTTTTTTATATAAGCCTCTAGTTTTAAATGTTACAAAACTTATAACCATTTCTAAAGAAACTCAAGTTTCAGTATACATTGTCGATTTTAGTCGAGACGCCTATAATACAAGCCTTTTAGTTGAATATTGCTCACCCGATCGGCTGGTTAATCAGCACACTGTTACGATGACATTTGTTAATAGCTATCTAGAGCAACTCCTTCACAGTCAAAACAACATCGTTCTCAAAACATAGAGAGGACGTGTTTTTTTACATTGTGAATGTCAAGGTGGTGGTTCTTGTGGAAACGGTCGACCTAGTTTTGGATTAACAAAAGACACAAACGTTTGTTGCCTCGTCTTTTTTTTCCTAGTCTTTATTTGGCTAAGGTTTCACCCCCCATATTAATCTTTCTTTTTTGTGATTCCTTTTCAGAAGTAAAACGTGGGACCTTGTTTGAATCCTCAAAGCTTTCTTATCATCCAGTTACTATTTCTCTTGATACCGCTTTTAAAGAGAACATGGAAACTATGTTGACTGGAGTAAAAACCTAATTAATGAATGTGTTTGAAAAAATCTTATGTGAATTATCAATTGTGTTTTATTGTAAAGTCAAACAAATTAAAGTTCATTTAACAGCCAATGCCCTTATATGTATTATCTCTTTTAATGAAAATGTCATATTCGTTTATGTTATATACATGTTTCACTGACGTTATTTTTAAAAGACTGTTATGTGTCTTTTTTAATTATTTTAGAAAACAATGTGTATTATAATGATTCCTTTTTATATTTTTATAATTTGGATTTCTCTGAATAAACTCAGATAGCACTCTTTTTTTTATCTGTCTTTGTTGTTTTTGATAAATGTCCTGTTTTTAATAGGTTTTCGTATATGTTTATGGTATTCATCAAGTGATTTCAATTCATTGCAATTTGCACAGAGTTTAAGATCCGTCATTTTTATACAAAAGAAATATTGAACTCCATTTTACAGTAATAGAAACATAAACCCTTATTACCGAATTGATAATGCGTGGGTGGTATGTGTTGGGAACATAACATGGAATAGCCAACTGCCACAAAGATGGTGAATCAATATTGAATAATTAAATAGGGGTGACAAAATCCTCTTTATTTCTATCTCTACAAATCAAGCATAATTAAATATTATTACAATAGAATAGAATTCGAAATTAAAAAAAAAATTCAAAACGATTTCCATTTTTTCTTTCTCTATACTAATACAATAGACATGCTGTAGAATCGAAATGATCCCTATAAATCATCAAAATAATACTATATTATCAAAATGTAATCGGATTTCAGACCGGAGTAAAATTGGAATTATGCTAATTGTAGAGATTATCATATTGGAATTAACCGGCGGCCATATTAGAAATATGCTAATTAAAGAGACTTCCAAATCGGAATTAACCACGGCCATATTGGATTATACTAAATATAGAGATTGCCTAAATAGAAATAACTGGCGGCCATATTAGAATTATGCTATTTATAGAGATTACCAAAATATGATTAACCAGCGACAATATTGGAATTATGCTAATTATAGAGATTGCCAAATTGGAATTAACCGGCGGCCATATTGGATTTATGCTTATTATAGAGATTGCCAAAATAGAATTAACCGGCGGCCATATTAGAAATATGCTAATTATAGAGACTTCCAAATAAGAATTAACCGGCCGCCATACTGGAAATATGCTAATTATAGAGATTTCCAAAATAGAATTCACCGGCAGCCATATTAGATTTATGCTTATTATAGAGATTGCCAAAATAGAATCATTGGCGGCCATATTGAAATTATGCTTATTATAGAGATTACCAAGATAAAGTTAACCGGCGGCCATATTGGATTCATGCTTATTATAGAGATGGCCAAAATAAAATCAACTGGCGGCCACATTGAAATTATGCTAATTATAGAGATTGCCAAAATAGAATTCACCGGCGGCCATATTGGATTTATTCGGATTATAGAGATTACTAAATTGGAATTAATCGGCGACCATATTGGATTATACTAAATATACACATTGCCTAAATAGAATTAACTGGCGGCCATATTGGATTTATGCTAATTATAGAGATGGCCAAAATGGAATTTATCGGCGGCCACATTGAAATGAGGCTTTTTATAGAGATTACCAAGATAAAATTAACCGGCAGCCATATTGGCATTATGCTAATTATAGAGATGGCCAAAAAAAAATTACCGGCGGCCATATTGGATTTATTGTATTTATATAGATTACCAGAATGAATATGGAATTATGCTAATTTTGGAGATGGCCAGGATAGAATTAATCGGCGGCTATATTGGATTCATGCTAATTATAGAAGGGGCCAAAATAGAATTAACTGGCGGCCACATTGAAATTATGCTTATAATAGAGATGGCCAAATTAGATTTATGCTAATTAAAGAGATGGCCTAAATAATATTTACCGGCGGCCATATTGGCATTATGCTAAATTTAGAGATGGCCAAAATAGAATTCACCGGCGGCCATATTGAATTTATTGTATTTATATTGATTACCAAAATGAAATTGGATTTATGATAATTACCAAAATAAAATATTTGTAAATATGCTAATTATAGAGATTGCCAAAACAGAATTCACCGGCGGCCATATTGGATTTATTCGGATTATAGAGATTGCTAAATTGGAATTAATCGGCGGCCATATTGGATTATACTAAATATACACATTGCCTAAATAGAATTACCTGGCGGCCATATTGGATTTATTGTATTTATATAGATTACCAGAATGAATATGGAATTATGCTAATTACAGAGATGGCCAGAATAGAATTAATC
>JAWDGP010005685.1:0-40000 GCA_033675545.1 Elysia crispata
TTGTGCACTCCTTATCAATACTGTAGATCCATTAGACTCCAGCTCTTGGTGGTAGTCAAAATGCAGCCAAAGTACTAGAAATTTAAATACGTTTAAAAGCTCCAAAGACAAAATTTTGAAAAAAGTTCTTCCCAATGTTACAGTGACAAAAATCAAAATCCATTACACCATTAACTATCACTATGAGTCTTGCCATTCAATTATCATATTTTAATGACTGATATCTATTTTCTCCTTCAAACTAATAATGGTATGTTTTGCTTCAAATGTGGCTAAAATTCAATCATTTTATGTCATTAGTAATGTTGGGAAGATCAATCCGCATAAATGAAAACCAGTATATAAGACTATTTCTGTGCCCATCTTCAACCGTTCTTCAATTCAAGTTCTGTAAATTGATCGGTGCATGCCTTTAAATTTGATAATTATTTGCAACATTTGTGAACTAACAAGTTCTTCAATCTTCCAGATGTTACAATGACAGAAAATTGTGTCATCAAAACATCTAGAAAGACAAAATGCTCATTGCTTTATCTTTAGAAACTTAGTCAACATTGTAGACACCCTAGACTGCAACTTTTGGCTAGGAATCAAATGCAGTCAGTTTAAAATTACATGTAAATAATTTTAAAAGCTGCGAACAAAAGGTGAAGTTTTTCGTGTTGCTATAATGCCACAAATTGAATCCATTTACTACCATAAAATATGAGTCTTTCTTTTCATCTATCATATTTTAATGTATATAACACCCTTTTTTCACTCTAGATATGAAGGGTACGAGTTTTTTGTTTCAAAGGGAGCTAAATTTGAATCCTTTTGTGTCATCAGTAACGTCCGGATGATCATTTTATGGTGATGAAAACCAAGCATATCAAAAAAAAAAAGACTCCAAATTTATTTTTTTTTCAATAAATTTTCACCTTTCACTATGATACTGAACAAATTTGAGACAAGAGACAAAATAAATTTCAGGTCTAATGTAAAGCTTTTGGGTTGACCTCCTGAGAATTGCTCATATAGATATCATAAACTATATTGTCCGGAAAGTGTTAGTCCAGTGAATATTCAAAGATTAAGTGACACTTTCTCCCTCTTAGAAAAACATGCAATGAGAAGAAATCCAGATAATGCAGAGCCCATGAGAACAAATAGCAATTTAGATGGGTATTTGAAGTTGAGGTTACTGACATGCTGGAAGCTTTCCCTTATTGTATGTTTTTTACTGGGACAGTGGTTCTACCACATTACCTCCACTCTACCCTGCACCAAAAATCATAAAAATGTAATGTGACTAAGCAAACAGAACTCTTTATAAATTTGACCTTTTAAATGATCCCAATCCAATATAAATCTAGGGCCAAAATTTAATTTATTGTAATGGAACGCTGTTTTCTTAAACCTGATAATACTATATAAAGTGATACGTTTACTAGGTTGTAAAATAGGCTTTGCTTTACACCTGTTCTTTGCTATGCTAAAAACAAATAAGTCTTTATAAATCTAGGATACAATACATTTCCAAGCTTGCCAAGTTCTTAAGTCAGACTCAAGTCACATAATCATGATAATAGCCATGTTCCATAGATAGATTTATGTACTGTAAGTATGAGTGAAAACGTAACTAACACATGGCTTCCCTACAGAAGTGTGCAAATCGGCTTGCGTGTTTACATTGGAAGCTGTAAAAGAGCATTAGGCCTGGTCAATCTGGTCAACTGTTAAAACTAGTGAAATCTGCTGCTGCTGGTAAAAAACTCTTGGATCATGTGATTGTTATGTAATGTAACTGTGTGAGTGTGCAGTAGAAACACGCTCTACATAGTCCAGGCTAGTACTCAGTACCACTACCATTACAGCATCGCTGGCGGTCATCATGTAACCCACACATAACAGTTACGTTCTCGGTGAGAGGCCTAGCATGTTTGCGAAAAGCAATTAAGCTACGTACCGCTGGGTGGAAGTTTCTGCACATGATGCCGGACAGTCTAAAAATATGTCACAGTCTAGCTAAGGACCCGTTAGCCTTTCCTGTGAAACCTCAGAAATATCCTACATCTAGGCTAGGTCTCATTTTTCAAGAAACATGCTTCTTGCATTTCACTTATATCTATGAGTAATTTAAACACAACATACTGTAATTTGCAACATATTAAACGCTTTACTTCTTGGATCAGAGGCTTTTTCATTATTCCAGCCTCGCTCAACTTAGATTTACCATTTTGGTTTCGCATAGGGCCTAAAACTTTTGTCTGTTACTCCAATTCCTGTTGAATCTTTAGCTAGGCTAAAATCTACAGTATATAGAGATCTATAGGGGGCCTATTGTTCATTTTTTGCTTTTTTATGTTAATTTCAACTAGAATCTATGGTAAATTTTTCCTTCTACACCCGCTCTCACCAGAGTGCTGTTTCTTATCTTTCCGGTCGACCTTGACCGTGATCGTATTATAAGTGAAAGTAGTCCCGATTACGTAACTCTATGAAGGCGCAATTTTATGGAACGTTGAAAAGATTAATAATAAAAAATTCGGGGGGGGGGGGGGAGTGGTAACCCCCCCCCCCAAAATATTAATTTTATAAAAAATGAAGGGGGGGATGCCCCCCCCCCCCCACCGTGAATGAAGCGACTTTCACTTAATAATACGATCAAATCAAGGTCAAGATGAACCGGAAAGACAAGAAACAGCACACAGTAAAAAAGAAAATAATAATAAATATAGCTCTTACCTTTACTCCGATCGTAAAAATGATAATGACTTAGCGTCATTATAAAATTCAGCAATAACTTGAAAATAATCGAAAGAACACTTATCACAAGCAGCCATGAAGAATACTCTTCAGATCAAAACACTTCATCTGTTGAGCCTAATGAGTAATGACAATGAAATGAGACAAAAGACGCGCCTTTAACTGCGCATGCGCATTGGTAATTGTAAGACGTTGCGCATGCGCGAAATACGGAAGTAATTAATATGCAAAAAGGCACCCACCTAAAGCAAATCAGTACGCCAAAGTAGGTTAAGAAAAGAGAAAAAATCCATATCAAAAAGTCATATATTTTAAAAACTATTCATTTGCGACGAATAAAACCTTCAAATTCGTATTCAGCACATTGAAATCTAACAGAAAAACATCATTACAAATGCCAATGCGAGACGGATGTACAGGTAAAAAAATACCGAATCTATTCTAGATCTAGAATCTAGATTGTAACTGGTACAAATAGGAGGCCTTGTTAATTCGGTCCGTTAATTCCATACGGTGGAAAGAGTTCCATGATTTAGCTAATTTACACACCAAAGAGGACTTCGTTTGATCAGGACCATAGAAAAAGATTGGGCTTGGTTTTTGCTTGGGGTTACACAAAATTTATTTCAGCTTTGTCTCTTATCTAACTTGTTAATTAATATATCTTTGGTGTAAGAAATGGAAACATTTTTAAAAATATGGGGTTAATAATTTATTAGGTTGTGAAACCTGCATATCAAGAGATAGATCTAGATCTACATAAAAATCATCAAATGATAAGTGAAAATTCCTTACCTTTACCTTTAGGAAAAACAGCCAGATATTGGTAGTTTCCCCAAAGGCCATCTGGTGGGTGAAGAACTCCATCAACAAGACGAATGCCCCGAAAAGCACCACTGTCTGGGTTTCGGTACTTTAGTCCACATGCACCGGGGAACTGTGCTGAAAGAGTTGTGAGCAACAGGGTACCATCTCCTTCACTAGGGATTTCAACTGGCTCATCATTTTCTTCTTCTACAACTTGAATGTATTGAGCCATTTTTATTCTTCAATAATTGCAAGTGGTAGACAAATTTGAATCCGATCTACGTGGTAAACAGTACACAAAATGCGCGGCGGGTACAAGATGGCGATTGAGAATAGAAAGGAAGTTGAATAGAGTGTTTAGCGCCCCCTTGTTTTCGTTTACAAAGCTAAAGGTAGATAACACTTTTTAAATTTTATTTTCCCTGGCTGCTCACTTAAAAAAAAAATTATTTAATATCAAATGAAAGCTTCTTACAACTCTCTAAAAAGAAAACAAATATGAAGCAAGTCTGCCATTTAAGATTCACAGTCGTTGTAGAAGTTAAATTTAGTTTAATTAGGGAACGCAATATCTTTCAAGGAAACTATTGATCTATTGGAATGATCGAAGGAAAAGGAAGCAGGGGAAAGCAGCGCTAAAGATCATTATAATTGATCTGTTAGAAAACAGCACATAATAAAAAAGACCAATGCAACTAATGCATACAACTATTTTGACGAAAAAGTTTCACGCACCTCTTCCCATTAATTTGTGCTAGCGACAGAGCTGTTCGTAATTATTATCTGATAAGCACAACTGCTTTGAGATCGCATAAAAATGGTTGTAAATCCTTATTGTGGGGATATTATATTTAGTTTACACAGAAATAATGACAACTAATTGTTTCCTATGCTATTTTTAAAAAAATATGTATATGCGGTCTAACTGTGACGCTACCAACGTCTACAAGTAACCCGGTTATAAAGTAGCTGTTTTTCTTCTGCAGTCTCTTCCTTTTTATATCAATGCATTGAAGCATTTTGGTTAAGCTTATCATTTCTGCAGTTTTCATTATTTCGCATCACTGGCCTTCAACTGCATTACCGAATTCCTGTTACTTCTTGAGGGCTAGCTTGCCAGTGTCCCATGATTATTATGTAGGCTAGAGTAAAAGAGAAAACTTGTGGCTTGTATTTTTAAAAGTTTTGGTCCCATGAAATTTTTGCTTTCATTGTAAATGTCAGTATTAATTATCTGCACCGGTAGTTTTGTTTTCTCCTCCTCCTCCTCCTCCTCCTCCTCCTCCTCCTCCTTCTTCTTCTTCTTCTTCTTCTTCTTCTTCTTCTTCTTCTTCTTCTTCTTCTTCTTCTTCTTCTTCTTCTTCTTCTTCTTCTTCTTCTTCTTCTTCTTCTTCTTCTTCTTCTTCTTCTTCTTCTTCTTCTTCTTCTTCTTCTTCTTCTTCTTCTTCTTCTTCTTCTTCTTCTTCTTCTTCTTCTTCTTCTTCTTCTTCTTCTCCTTCTTCTTCTTCTTCTTCTTCTTCTTCTTCTTCTTCTTCTTCTTCTTCTTCTTCTTCTTCTTCTTCTTCTTCTTCTTCTTCTTCTTCTTCTTCTTCTTCTTCTTCTTCTTCTTCTTCTTCTTCTATTATTATTATTATTATTATTATTATTATTATTATTATTATTATTATTATTATTATTATTATTATTATTATTATTATTA
Organism: Elysia crispata; assembly: GCA_033675545.1. Taxonomy (NCBI): domain Eukaryota; kingdom Metazoa; phylum Mollusca; class Gastropoda; family Plakobranchidae; genus Elysia; species Elysia crispata. The sequence goes on from JAWDGP010005685.1 coordinate 5,255, forward strand.
TTATTATTTTTTTTTTTTTTTTTTTTTTTTAGTCTTTTTCTCTTCTCCCAATTGCTCGCGATTCTTTTTTTCTATCTTTGGATGTGTAAACATTGATGAAGAAAAATAACGCTTTGTTGAATTTCTTACTTCTGGTTATAGCTTATACTGTTTGGAATAACACCAGAGAGTGTGAAATAGAGATGTTATCATATATATTTATGATAGCATCGTCACAAACCTCAAAACTAAAGAGCACATTAAACGTTTTAGCTTCAATGCACTTTCTGCACTTGATTTTCCATTGACTTTTTGTTTCATAGGTTTTTTTTAAATATCTTTTTACTGTGGAGAGCGAAGTATCTGATATTATAGCAAGAACGGAGAAAGATCATTGCTAAAAGTTGATAGCTTGATAAGTGTCAGAAATATCACTTGCTCGCAACGGTAACCAGTGAATTGATGAACTAAGTCTGGCTGCTAATAGACAGGGCACAACGCTTTGAGAGGTGAGGCTGCATGAAAGAATTGCAACTAAATAAGCTTTGGTATTTTAGAACGTATGGTACCTATATATTGGATATTTAAGCTACATTCTCTCAACATTCATATCTATCTATCTATCTATCTATCTATCTATCTATCTATCTATATATATATAATAACAATAATAATAATATGATGTATATAAATAATATTTATGTATTAAATTACCACTATTCTTATAATCATCATCACCATCATCATCAACAGCAACAACAACAACAACAACAACAACAATAATGTCATTACATCAATTTATGACTTTTAATATCTTTATCACTGGGATTTTATGTTTTGGCATGGCTGTTTCTTATAATCATATGATTTTTTTCTATTATTTCTTTTTAAATCATAGAAAAAGAAATATTTATTTATTTTCTTCTCGTTGTATTCATAATCTTAGATTTTATTCATTGTAATGTGTCTTATTCTTTTCTCCAGTCAGGCCCGGTGGTTTTCATCGGATTGCGAGGACCCCAGCAGAACAAGAAGTATAGCGAGAGACAATGGTGGACTATTTTGAAAAAAAAATGCTGCAGATATTTAACTTCGATTAAATATTGTAGTGTGATTGCAAAAGTTGATGCCAAATTTAAAAATTAATGTATTTATTTTTAAAAAAAGTAGGAATCTCACCACACAGTGCCATTTTTTCTTATAAATATATATTAAATTTCCTTTAAGAGAAACAATTAGGCCCTATCAGTGTCATGAAGCTCAACACTTTTTTTTTTTTTTATCTTAATTTCATTTCGCTTAATCTTTTCTTCATTTTGCGTTTCGAATTTTTATGTTGCAAATTTTAATAGGAACATCTTAGGCCATTTATAAAGATTGATAAAACAAAATCTTTTTTTTTTCTTCAGTTCTTATCTTGATATTTCCATTGTTATAAATTTTAGGAGATTTTCTCAATACCGTGAAGCACACCTGTTACCTCTTAAGAATTGTCTATATGTTATTTACGGATTGTAGATAAAGAAAACTGACAAAACACTGAATAAAACAGTAAAAGAAAACACATGAATCTGAAGGAGAAAAAAAAATCAATAATACCAAAATATAAGCTCAGTGTATTGTACAGTAAATTTAATACATCTTGAAAAGTAAATGACGTTTGAGATTGTAATGTTTTTGATGTTTTTGTTTTTTTTTCTTTTTTTTTTTTTAATTAATTTGAGCTGCTTGAAAGAATAACTGAATATTCTATCAACTTAAAATTGACAATAAAGATGTGTATTATAAACAGCAAGACGTAGAAATTACATTCTTTTTCAAGAATGATTGGATAATTATGTTCACCTAAAATCCTTGTCTTTTCACATACATTTTTAGGAGACATATTTCAAAATGCTGTCACCAGATCTCAAACATGTGGACTATAATATTATGTAATGTCCACATTGACGGTGACTATAAGATAAGATAAGATTTACTTTATTCATCCCTCTTGGGGATATTCAAAATTAACATGTCCGTTAACATAAAATGAATCTTTGAATAGTTGCCTAATAAGTAATATAATCTTTGAATAGTTGCCTAATAAGTAATATAATCTTTGAATAGTTGCCTAATAAGTAATGTAATCTGTTCAATGCCGGGACCTTGGTATGTTCCAAAAGTTTCCTCCAGGGTTAAGTTGCAAAAAAAATCCATAAATATTCTGTTTCTATTGATTTTTATGTAATTCTTATGTTCATGGGTTCGAATAAAAGATATGCAGCCAAAAGAATCGCCCCCCCCCCTCCCCCCTTTAAAAAAAAAAAATTAAAATAAATAAAAAATCGATTCTTGTCCATTAAAAAGAAAGTTTTGACTGTGGTTATTGTGAGCAGAAAATTCACGATCGCTTGACATCACTCAGGCACTTGATCTGTCTGGATGGACAATTATGATACCATCATTAGCCGAGAAATCCTCTTGAAAAAGCTTTTAGTCCACACAAAGTACTGGAAAATAAAATTATCGCTTAAAACTTGAAGAACCCATCTTCCCATTCTGAGGACTTGAAATGGTTTCATATCGACGTGGAAGTTATTCACTACTAGAAGTAAAAAAAGCAAACAAACCTATAACTCTACATCATCGCATTGCTATAAGACTCCTGTAAGTGAGATTTTTTTTTTCGGATTTCACTTTTTTTTTTATTTTCTCTCGTGGCGCATATTGTATCCAAACCTGAGATCCCTAGGCCCAATAAAAGCCTTAATGCAAAACTCCTACATTGGTTTTAGCCCAAAAAAGATTTTGCAGAAATTTTGTATTTGCCGATAGAGGAGTCTTGCGTTATGATATTCAATACACGCGATCCCAGATTCTGGTGTAATAATGACAAATACAGGAATATTGCACGTTACAATTACCTCTAACACATTGTATATTGGAAAACTTTTCTCACGTGTTTGGACTAACTTAGATGAAGAAATGCAGCTTTTAGTGCACAAAGTTATCTTGGCAAGGGCATCTCTTACAGCTTGGACGGGGCTGTTGTTCACCAGATTAGGCTCTGAGCTTCTCTGTGTGCCCCTCATTGACAAGATCTGTGATGATCGAGTTTTTTGTTTTGCTTTTCGCACTGAGTTTTTCCATGAGTTTCTTTGTTTTCTAAACAACTTAGATCCCATCGGCTCCAGAGACGTAAGAATTTTGTATTTTTACACTTCATGAATATAGATGCATATCTGAGAAGATTTCTTATTATTTTATGCAGTTGCATTTGGCCAATCTAAATCTCTGCGCATAATGGCTTTTTTGCATTCTTGAATCTTTAGCCAAGGAGTCTATTTTTCCCTGACTGTTAATGGGATAGAAAGCGTAACTACTTTGTTGTCGTCTAAAACATTTGAGGCCAGATGTCACCAGATTAACTTTTAAACTTGGAAACAGAGGAAAAGGATTTGAGGGAGGAGATAGAGAGAGAATTATATTATAGCTGTGAACTAACTGAGATTTGATTAAAAAATGATTCTACTCGTTAAAATGAAAAAAAAAAAAGAATGTCTTTTTGTGATAAATTTCTCTTCGGTAACTTACACGTATGCAGTGGTTGATGTGTCATAATACGGCCGAGTTAGTCTTTCAGAGTATAGAAAGATTCTTCTACATTCCTTTGCATTCGAAAGAAAAGTCTACAAAAAATAAGAGGCATATTTTTGGTGCCTCATAAAAGTCTCTTTTTTTTGGTAGACGGATGCCGTGTACAACATTCTCATGAACAGATAGAATGAATGAGACAAAGAGGTAGAAATATAACTGCTATGAGTCAAGCAGACCTGAATCAGGTTTGGTAGGTGAGGAGAATATTAAATGTTACGCCTTCTAGTCTGATTTTAGTTTTAACGAGGTGACGTTGCTGTGATTCGGAACTGTCTGAATCTCAAACTGATAAACTGAAGTTGTGTCGTATCAGACAAAAACTGTCAATAAATGGATGATAGTGATTCAAATTGTCCTACGCTTTATTATTTGATAATGAAAAAGCAATCCCTTTACATCAGCTCGACCTCTCTCTTAACCATTGAACAGATAGCATTAAGTAGGGTGCAGAACAAGACTGTTCAAATGAACATCGAGTGAACAACTATTGAAACGGGGAGTCACAAAAAGGATTGATATAAAGGCTAAAAGTATACGGATGTTCAGAAAAATTCAAATTGAAATGGAAAAGAACATATGCAAAATGGGAAGAACTGTGTCCACCCAACCACCACATAAACAGCCAAGTAAATAATGTTTTCACCCGAGCAATGGGTTTCAGCAGTCAGTTCTACATGAAAGAAAAAAAAACGGCCCGTACTCTGTGGAAGAAAGGGCATCTACAAATATACTTGACTCTAAAACCGTATCTGAGATGATAATGAGTTTTTAGGTCCATAATTGAGAAAATGTTCGATGGCTGCAGATCAGACCATTCTCTATTGACAAGTTCAAACCCAATGCTTGCAGCATAAAGTATAGTCGAGTCATGACGGGGAAGGTGATTATCTGGACTTGACCCGCAAGCAACGAATAACCTGCAGTATGCGGTCACATCGTGGAACATCCTCAAGCATCCTAAATGCGCCAACAGAATCAAGTAGATGGGAAAAAAAGATAATTTCATGTTGTTCAGCCACATCGAGCCGGTCTCTGAAGCAGATTATTGTTACTTCGGTGGCATCCCGGCTGCAGATAAAAGCATTGATGATAGTGGATCATCTAAGGTACGTGGCGCTGTTTTTATAGTTTCACCAGTTCTCTTGGTTTGTATAATTATATTGAAACCCATTACTATTGATGACCTCCTCCTTCTATCTTTCTTTTTTTATTTTGTATCTAGACATCTTTTTCTCTAAACAATTCTAGATTTCTTTTCTCAATCTTCTATAAAGCTAAAATTCTATTACTTGTATCGATGAAAAAACATTCATCCTTATTTTTGTAATATCATCCTTCTTTCCTCTCTATGCAGTTCCTGATGTATTTCATCATTCCATATTTAACTATCTTTCTTCACCTCTAGCTATTTGGAAAAAATCCAGCTTGCTTCTTTTTTTTAAAGTTAAATTACAAGTTTAATATTTCATGGTAAAATGATTGGACTTTTTATCTTCAATTTCTTAATGCTTTTTGACTCGCATTTCAAACCGCATGGATCATGTCCCCTTTTAGTTTTACTTCGAGTTAATTCTTCAAAGCCTGTTTGGTTCATTTTTGGTTAGGTTAAATTTAAGCATGGCGACGAAATTTAAACGCTACAATTACTTGAAAAAATTGTCTGCTTAAAATACCAGTATACAGACTCCATAAGTAGCTGTTCGTTTTGCTTAAGATTTGCGGACAACAGCAGATCTCTTTTCTTTATGCCGAATTTCAATGAATGAATAAATACAAATTCATGCATGTGAAGTGAGAACATATCAGGGAATGATGTTGCTAACTGGACATTTCTACGTGAAGATAACTTTACACAAAGACAGTCAGTCTCGTCAACACTAATGAACAGTACTGAATGATCTGCAGTAAAACTTGTTTCATTATTTGTGTTAAAGAAATTTCAGAAAATGCATCAGAAAAAGAAAACATTGTAAAATTTGGTTGATTTATTTCAAAAGGAATGCTTGTAAGAAGAAATAAATGTAGAAATGAAAAGAAGTAGTGATCTTTTAAATAGCTCGCCTTGCTTTGAACCTTTCACACTGCTTGTCGACCACGGTGAAAGTCACATTTCTTGTCTGTTTAATTTTTTTCTGCTTTCACTTGCATATGCAGTGATTCTATATTTAAAAAAAAAAAAAAACAACGATTTTTTGTTTCGACTTCTAAAGATTAACATACATCTAGCCTAAAAACTGTGACTGTTTCTCTGAAAACTTTATGAAATTTTAAATACTTTGATCATATTTGATAATTGCCTCTCTTAAAAATGCAAAGAAAAACCACAGCCATAATGTTCTTTTCTAAATATTACTATCATAACCAAAATTTTAACCCGACTATGTTTACCATTATTGTGCTAAAAGTATTTTGTCTCTTACTTTGTTGTCCATTAATGTACTGACAACATTTTCTTAATGCTATTTTTGACATTGCTGCGTTGGCCTTGTTACTTTTTATTACAATGATTATCATCATTGTGATGACATTTTTTTAACGAATATCTTTCTTTTTATTAATGAGTTTGTTGAACTTATTAGTCTTACTGATATGTTTGCCAAGCCTCTGTTGTGGACCGATCCTTTGCGAATATTATTTGTTTTATTTTTGACCTCACTTTACTGGATAGTTGCAATACATATCAATAAGAAACTCAAATAAATTAAGCATCTCTCCTCTTACCACAACCTCGACGCTTTGTTCCAAAGATCATCAACGTTATTTTCCAATTTTTCTTTTTATCCCCGATTAAAATTATAATTACTAACAAAATGTTTTCCACTGCCATTGTTATCAGGCATTTGTCTCGGAATGTGTAGGTGATGGGTTCAAATCTTGATGAAGACGTGATCTGGCTTTTTTTTTTTTTATCTCTGTTTAAAGTAAGATTACTCGCTTGTTTTAAAACATTTTGACATCAGTTTGGCAGTTTGAGTGGAGTTGGAAGCTCCCAACAGAGCAGCGTCTCTTAGAACCCAGAGCATGCGTCGATTTTCCAATCCTAGCCACTATAAGTTTACAAAAGTCTTCTCTCTGATTACTTGTATCTTCCAAAAATTAGTTCATTGCCAGTAGACTGAAGTTTGCTTTATGGAACAACATTAAGTTGCCCGTATAAAGACACATGTGAAATCCAAAATAAATTTATGATTTATTTTTTTTGAATAATGCAAACGGATCGTTAAAAATGAATATTTTACATACAATGGAATCTAAAAATAATCAACGGCTCAAGGATATTTTTAATGTCGCAATTATCAAAAATGTCTTGCTTATCATCTTGATTTCAGATCCATGTATTAAAAACTCGAAATGTGTCGATAATAACGTTGTAGGCTCAGATGACCTTTGTTAGTGTTATGGCGATTCTATGCTCCATTGGGTAACCAGCCAAGACCCTGCAGTGTGCGAATGTAGCCAATATTAGATATTCTCCAACGGAAAAAAAATGTGTTAATTTTTTTTTCATTAGTTTTTTTCATATTTTCAGTTACCTCATCACTGCGCAAAAGCTTTACAGAAAAATCTTGATCAAGACCCACGAATAAAATTATAATCATTCTCAGGAAATTCCGCACTTTCCGTAGAGGAAGAAAGCATTTTGATCTAAATAAATTCTCTGGTCACAAAAACTATGACAACAACATCAACAATAACAAATACAATATCAACAAAAACCTTCAGCTGTAGGATTATATCTATTTGTTTTGATCCTAGACGCTAGACCTGAAGCTTATATTTTTTTTTTATAAAAAAAAATGTTGAGAAAATGTTGAATGAAGTATAGAAAACTTCAGTTTGTAAAGTTAAACCAAAATGCGTCGCTCCAAAAATATAGTATTTTTGAAAATGCCAATACTTTGCTGGTGTCGACACACTTTACTCGATCTTAAGTTATTAATCATCATGAGTGATCATATGATTTCACGCAATGTTTTGTCCAAGTGAAAAAAAAGTGGGACTCGACGTGCAGTTCAAAAAAGGCCTGCTTTAACGTTGGTCGTGTTTTTTTTCGGTTGTGTTTCTTTGACCACTGGCCTAAATTTTTCTTGAACCAAGACCAATAACTCAACTGAGACAGAAAAATCGATCTAAAGTGTTGGTTATTTGTGTTCCTTTGAAAAGAAACTTTGAAAAAGGATTATTCACAATAATTTCTTTAATTAAAACAAATATTATTGAAAAAGGATTATTTACAATAATTTCTCTAATTAAAACAAATATTATTGAAAAAGGATTATTTACAATAGTTTCTCTAATTAAAACAATATTATTGAAAAAGGATTATTTACAATAATTTCTTTAATTAAAACAAATATTATTGAACAAGGATTATTTACAATAATTTCTCTAATTAAAACAAATATTATTGAAAAAGGATTATTTACAATAATTTCTCTAATTAAAACAATATTATTGAAAAAGGATTATTTACAATAATTTCTCTAATTAAAACAATATTATTGAAAAAGGATTATTTACAATAATTTCTCTAATTAAAACAATATTATTGAAAAAGGATTATTTACAATAATTTCTCTAATTAAAACAAATGTTATTCAATTCGTTGTAAACAATGACGTTGCTGAACACGCATGGTACTGTTTTTATTCTAAATGCCTTAATTGTATTTTTGCTCAAATCTAAGATTCTTTGTCTTCAGCTCGTTTCGGGTTTTAAAAAAAGTTATACAACAAAAGAGTTAAGGATAAAAAAGTGCAATAATTTACTTTAATCAATAATAACATTATGTAAAACACTAATGCAATCTACAAAGCTAAGTAGACAACGTCGCAGTAAATTTCAGTTTTAAAGCATACAGAATTATGGGAGATCAGGTATAAAGATAACTGTCGTGATCAGAAAAATATGTGGTTCATTACTGTATATTCGTATAACAAAGTCAAGAATTTGTCATAGATGCAAGGATATGCGTAATAATTCTAAATCTTAAGTTTGGACTTAAGCAGCAGTCATATAACATGGCCTTGTTATTTAGTAATACTTGAATATCCAAGTTCAAAGAATAATGACCTTATCTCAATTACAACAGGAGAAGGTGTATGCTCAGCAATGAATAAGAAAAAAAAGAGCTATGTATTATTAGGACTGTGCATTATTAGGATTGTGCATTATCAGGACCGTACATTATTATGACTGTATATTATTAGGACTGTACACTATTAGGACTGTGCATAATTAGGATTATGCATTAATAGGACTGTGCATTATTAGGACTATGCATTAATAGGACTGTGCATTATTAGGACTGTGCATTATTAGGACCGTGCATTGTTATGACTGTATATTATTAGGACTGTACACTATTAGGACTGTACATTATTAGGACCGTGCATTATTATGACTGTACATTATTCGGACTGTACATTATTAGGAATGTGTATTATTAGGACTGCACATTATTAGAACTGTGCGTTATTAGGACTGTATATCATTAGGAATGTGTATTATTAGGAATGTACATTATTAGGACTGTACATCATTAGGAATGTGTATTATTAGGAATGTACATTATTAGGACTGTGCATCATTAGGAATGTGTATTATTAGGAATGTACATTATTAGGAATGTACATTATTAGGACTGTACATCATTAGGAATGTGTATTATTAGGAATGTACATTATCAAGAATAAAACATCTACCCACATAGAAATATTTGCCTAACTTATCAAGTCTTCCAAGTTAGTAAGAACGGCATGAATGTTGTTTTTTTTTTTCTGCTCATTCACACATTCAGCTGGTTTTCTTTTCTTTTCTTTCTTTTTTCTTTTGTTTGTTTGTTTTGTTTTAGAACCGATTTTGATGCGATCGAGTTAAAAGCGTGTAAAACAGATCTTTTAAAGACAAAAACGTTCCCATAAGTTTCTCTTTCAAACATGAAATCTATACAATACAACGCCAATTTACATAGTCCAGAGAAGTGTCATTCCTGCCATCAAACGTATAATTAAGATCAAAATGGCCGGCGAAAAAAAGTTAGAAGAGACTCTTAAATCTATTCTAAAAAAAGTCTTATTTTCAATCTTTTTGTTAGCATCAAATAATATTCCCGTATATGTAACCATAAGGTTATCAACATTATTTTTTTTGCTTTCGATTATTTACGACAACTATCGCTTTCCAAGGAATAGACTTTGATAACATCCCAATGCACTTGTTTTTTTTTTTTTATCACACTAGAAAATACCCTCGTTAGTGTCACACAACTCCATAATTATGATATTCAAGATTACAGTCGAATTCCGTATGTTCCGATGACCGCATCGCATGAATTGTGAGGTCCAGCACAGCTGGGGCAGTAGGTCTTGGAGCGGTTGTCTCCATTCATATTCGTATTGCAGTCTTTTACAGGATTTTCTTTACTCAGGATTCTTGAGCCATTATCAAACAATGAATAAATATGCTGATTTTTATTTTTAAGATAAAAAGGCCATGGTTTACATTGACATATTGCAAATTGTTACGCCTCTATGAAATTTAGAAAAAATAATGAAAAAATAAAAACTAAAAGTTGTTGGTAATGTATTTCATATCAAAGAGATATAAAATGCAGTTTACAATAAATTTGCTTTTTTCATATTCATTTCATACCTTGGTCAGAGATAGGAATTGTGTGATTATCTTTACAACATAGGAAACGCATTCTATTTACAAAGCCATAGACTCGATTTGGAGTGGTGCAGTTCTGGCTACGAAACGATAGACCATCGAATATTTTAACTCCAGCAGGACGCTTTTTAGAATGCAAAATCACGCATATTCCTGTGTAGTCTAAAAAAGCTTAAATGGCTAATTTTCTTGCTCCATGAGTTTTCAACTGGGCCTGCAGAGTAGTAAAGTTGGTAACACTTTAGTCCGGTAATATTACAGTAATCAAGGAAACCGACACAAGTGAATTCAATATAGACGCACACTGAAATGATTTTGCTTTCTTGCCTATTGCAACAAAAATCACCTAAGATACTTTTGCGTGTGTATATCGGACATAACGATGCGATCGGTTATCGATTTAATGAACGTTATTTTTTAATAATGAGACAAACAATGAAAACTATAACCTTTCTGGATCCACACCCTGCAGACTATAAAACCACCAGGCATCAACATCGATAAAACTTTTCCAGTAACACAAATCTACACATTTAAAATCAATTTCCCAGACTGGCACGTCGACATTATGTATCAAGAGCTAGCGCCGACAAGGTAATGATACTACCTGGTAAATATGCAGCTGTAGGAGAGCTGGTCTATTGATGCAGTGATGAGAGAAAGAGAGGCGTTTATTTAAGGAGAAGAGTAAGATACATATAGGAGAGAGACAGAGACAGAGAGAGAGAGAGAGGAGAGAGAGAGAGAGAGAGAGAGAGAGAGAGAGAGAGAGAGAGAGAGAGAGAGAGAGAGAGAGAGAGAGAGAGAGGAGGGAGAAAGTGGAGGGGGGAGGGGCGGGGGAAGAGAAACACAGAAAAAAAACATGAAAAATTGAAAAGAAAAGAGTATGAAAGAAAAATATTACATGTAGTTCTAACCTATAAAGGAAGGGGTGGGGTTAAAAGTAAAAATGCACTCACCATTTAAAAAAAAATATATATCACCAATTGTAAGATTGATTGTGTTATGATAATTCTCTTCTATCACTCAAGCGCATTCAGCCAATTCAATTTGATATCATTTAAAAGCCATTTTTGTTACTTATATTTTATTGGCTTTACATGGCCTACATGGACTGTGGTTATCATTCGAAATACACTGTGATTAGCGTCGTATTTTCCTTTTGTTGCACCAACATGTGGACGATAGGAAAAAGCTTTGGAGAATGAAAAACAGATAGCTCGAGAGAGGGGAGAAAGAGAGACAGACAGAGACAGAGAGGGAGACAGAGAGAGACAGAGAGAGAGACAGAGAAAGAGACAGAGAGAGACAGAGACAGAGAAAGAGACAGAGAGAGAGAGAGACAGAGAGAGATAGAGAGAGACAGACAGAGACAGAGACAGACAGAGACAGACAGAGAGAGACAGAGAGAGGCAGAAAGACAGAGAGAGACAGAGAGACAGAGAGACAGACAGAGAGACACAGAGAGAGAGAGAGGCAGAGAGAGACAGAGACAGAGACAGAGAAAGAGACAGAGAGACAGAGAGAGAGACAGAAAGAGACAGAGAGAGACATAGAGAAACAGAGAAAGAGACAGAGAGACAGAGAGAGAGAGAGAAAATTATATGGGATCGACTGAGTTAAAAAAAAAAGACGTAGAATGGGATTGGACGGGAACTGACAATCCAAAGAGTCGAGTTAAGAGAGAGAAAAAGAGAAAGAGAGAGAGAGAAAGAAAGAAAGAGACAGACAGACAGACAGACAGAGAGACAGAAAGACAGACAGACAGACAAAAAGACAGACAGACAGACAGACAAGCAGACAGAGAGAAAGACAGAGAGACAGAGAGACAAAGATAGAAAGGTACATTCAGAGAAAGGAGAGAATAAAAAGAAACAGCAACTGCTGAATAGGATGAGAGGAGACACCTATACGTTACATGTTTTTTTAAAGTGTTATAATTCGTGGATCGGCAAGTTGCTTCATTATAAGTCCCTTACCCTCCCATGTTTTAGAAACCCTTACCTGTTGTTTTTCATGTTTTTGACATGGTGTAGTACTATCAGGGTCTGGCACTTACAAGCACATTATCATTACTCGTTAAGTGAGAGGGAAGAGTGATGGAAGCCGGAGGAAGAGTCAACAGAGAGTAACAGAAAGAAGGAGAGAGTGAGAGACCAAGAAAGATCGAGATAGAGGTATGAATTTGGCCTAAAAAAGACAAAGAGACTGCGAAGAAGAAAACGTATGAATTACAGAAAAAAGACACCCGTAGATGACAGAGAGAGATAAAGAGAGAGAATCCAAATAGAAAGCAAAAATCACCGCACTTGGTATTCCCTTTGTTTTTTGTGTCATAACTGACGAAACTAAGCTTTTATTTGTTAAATCTTCAGTTGTGTTGTTTCTTTGTTTTATCTGTTTGTCACCAGTTGATTTTCACGCTATGTTGATTAATTTTTGTTCCCATTCATTTTTTTTCTCCAGATTTAGTAGTAGTAGAATAACCAATAGTAGTAGTAGTAGTAGTAGTAGTAGTAGTAGTAGTAGTAGTAGTAGTAGTAGTAGTAGTAGTAGTAGTAGTAGTAGCAGCAGCAGTAGTAGTAGTAGTAGTAGTAGTAGTAGTAGTAGTAGTAGTAGTAGTAGTAGTAGTAGTAGTAGTAGTAGTAGTAGTAGAAGTAGTAGTAGAATAAGTAATAGTAGTAGTAGTATTAGTAATAGTAGTATTAGTAGTAGCAGTAGTAGTAGTAGTAGTAGTAGTAGTAGTAGTAGTAGTAGTAGTAGTAGTAGTAGAATAACTAATAGTAGTAGTAGTAGTAGTAGTAGTAGTAGTAGTAGTAGTAGTAGTAGTAGTAGTAGTAGTAGTAGCTGTAGGATACCTAGTAGTAGTAGTAGTAGTGGCGGTGGTGGTGGTTGTGGTTTTAGTAGTACAGTAATAGTAGTAAAAGAAGTAGCACTAGCAGCAGCATTAGTAGTAATGGAACAGAACAATTTAAGAGGTCTTGTAGCGACGCATTTTAATTTTTTTTTATATTAAAATAATGAGAAAATTCTACCATTAGGCTATCTTTTGTAGACTATTACATAAGTGGGACTGAACCACCAGGGCCTTTTTTGATGATGGAACCTTAACCGTTACCAAAGGCCGAAGCTATAAGAAAAGAAAGAAAAACAACGCCAGTAGACTTGTTTATTTTTGGCTGCAGCCTGCACACATTTTCATCCTCAGTAATGTAGCAAAACTCGGGAAATGGGAAAAAAAAGGTGCACACCCATTTTTTTTTTTTTTTTTGGTTTTCACCGTTTCAGTCGTACTCAGTTATGGCAGTCGCTGCGGTTTAATATCGTTTAGAAAACAAGACTTCACTAAGACTTAAAGATACAACAATTAAGTCGAATTGGAACAATTAACAGTCTGTTGTTAATCTCTCTCTCTCTCTCTCTCTCTCTCTCTCTCTCTCTCTCTCTCTCTCTTTCTCTCTTGCTCACTCACTCACTCACTCTCTCTCTCTCTCTCTCTCTCTCTGTCTCTCTCTCTCCCTCTCTCCTTCTTCGAATTTTCAAACCTTAAGAATTACACTGCTTCAGTCGGATTTAGCTATCATATCAAGAAACCTATTTTTAAACCATTTAGATCACTCGTGGGTGCTGACTTACACCTTTGCAGTAGAAAGCAGCTTTAAATTACAGACGCAATAAATATGCACGATAATTTATGTTTCATTTTCAACAAGCAAATCTGAAGTTCAGGACTGCATCCGGCTATAACAGATTAAATTGATTTCAGCCTAATTTACAAACCATAAATGCATTAAAATAATAAACACCATTTGAATTAAGTATATCTTACTTTAATACTCAGATCATTAGTATACAGATCCATAATTTCATTCAAAGAATTTGCCGTTTTATTTTGGCAAGGTGTATCAAATTGATTTCACCCTTATTTATATACCATAAATGTATTAAAATAATAAACACCATTTGAATTAAGTATATCTTATTTTAATACTCAGATCATTAGTAAACAGATCCATAATTTCATTCAAAGCATTTGCCGTTTTATTTTGGCAAGGAGTATCAAAGATAGGTAGAAAAACAAGAGTAATGACCCTGATCTAGGGGTGTACAAAGTCTTATCAATGCATGAATGCTAATACTTGCAATGGCATTTTTTGTCTCGTTAGCACAATAGTGTTTTCAATAATAAGTAGCACCAATACTACGGTCGTATTCTAAATGATAGACCGAGCTCACGATCTAGGCAGGACAAATCTGTATATCATCAGTACCGTATAATAGTGAACTCGTTGTATTCAGTTGCAGTAACAGTTGCTGAAACGCTGTGAGGATCATGAGTAAGTGGCTATCATAAGTTGCATTTAAGCATAATTATTTTGTTCTTTTTTACTTTTCTCCTCAAAGGCACACCATTTTTATAAATAAATAATATTACGTCCCTGAGTGTCCCAAGCACTATTCTGCGACAAGCCATGGTGGGCGCTCATTGGTCCATGCCAGGAAATGTTTCCACTAATTCCAGCCCAGGGTCGAAGCCAGGACCGCTTCATCAACGGAGCCTTAGGGCGGCACTAAGTACAGTAATACCACATAAGGGTACAGCCGCTTAAGTTATAACAATCATTCTACGACCAGGCCATTCATGACAATACGAATAGCGCAGAATGCCTAGAATTAAAGTTACATATAAACAATAACCAATATACAAAAATGGTGTATATCTTACATGTTAAACAAAAAGATTATACTAAAGAGAGCCATAAAAGATCTACAACTGTTATTACACGTGAACAAGAACCAATATGCAAAAAGGGTATATAGAATTTGGAGTCGAAGTGATGCTTCATGTCATACAAAAAAAAAATTATACAAAACAGTCATAAAATATCTAGAAGTGAATTTACACATAAGCAAAAACCATTTTACAAGAACGGTGTACAAAATATAGAGTTAAAAAAATGTTTGTGATTCAAATAGATTATACTATAGTGAGTCAAAATGTCACTTAAGATCTTAAGATTCATCAGAGTAAACGAGAAGAATAATCATTTTAGCACGGAGGTTCACTGCAAAGTAACTTGATTTTTTTCTGTCATAGAGATCTTGACCAAAAAAAGCTATCTGTGTGACCGAAGACAGCGTGTCACCAAACGACCCAGATAACTCCATGCTAGAAGGAGAACTATCAAGCTAGATAAAGAAATGAAAGCAAGCACTATCAACATTATAGCTTCTCCTCTAGCAGGCTGTGCGGATCTCAGAGCATTTAGGTTCCTAGTACACGTTTCACATCCTACATTAACGTGTGTAAGGAGTGGTCCTACATTCACGTTTGTAGGGAGTGGATCATCTTGAGCAGCCGCAGACGTGGTAGTTGGATTAGGACTTGTCGTTGGAAAACTACATACGCCATTGACGACCCTCATACCCTCCTGCGGGCAACACTTTGTATTCTCATTCCAAGTGCAAGGTTCAGCTTCGAATTGATCTGGCAAAATAAAGGTGTAGGAATAATACACATTACTAAAGGTGTAGGAATAATACACATTAATAAAGGTGTAGGAATAATACACATTACTAAAGGTGTAGGAATAATACACATTACTAAAGGTGTAGGAATAATACACATTACTAAAGAGAAAACGTATAGCTACAATAGAAAATAGAGAGGTATGGAAACAGAACACGAAGCAAGCGACAAAATGATTTATCTCTGGTGAGAGTTTGGGGTGAAGCTATCGGACATCTTGTGATTAAGAGTGAAAGAGCGGAAAGTTGTAAGTGGGCAGTTGGACATTTCAGGGCATGCTGTACCGAGGCGGTGCCACAGAAATAACGCAAATAAAAACATAGAGGGCAACTTCTAAAAAAATATCATGAACATGTGGGACATAGAATTAACTAAGACTCTAACGTAATAAGAAGGTTTAAAGTCAAATGAATATTTACATAAATATATATTTAAGAACAACAGACTATCTTTTTCGTGTCTGATGTTACATACAAAGCTTAGAGTGAATAGAATAACTTGTATCTTTCTGAAGTTTAATGAACAGAAGATAAAATCTCTCTTACAAAGACATTTCTTGAAGAAATACAGATTTTGCCGTGATGGTTTTCTAAATCCAGTATAATAATTATTCCCAAGATCTTGGGTATTTAAAGAATAGGACGAGCGTCGAGGTATCACCCCCCCCCCCCCCTCCCTTTTTACCACAGCCAAAGACGCATCACTGGATCTACTGCTACATGGCTGACGAGACTGCTTCCCTCAGTTAAACAGGAGACAACTTGTAAAAAGGTTTACACTCGACAAAAATTGATGATAGGGATGATAACTAAACTGTTGTAGATGTATTGTTGATGGTGCACAGAACGAAATTGTAGTGGATGTATTGTTGATGGTGCACAGAACGAAATTGTAGTAGATGTATTGTTGATGATGCACAGAACGAAACTGGAGTAGATGTTTTGTTGATGATGCACCGAACGAAAATATAGTAAATGTATTGTTGATGATGCACAGAACAAAACTGTAGTAGATGTATTGTTGATGATGTACAGAACGAAGCTGTAGTAGATGTATTCTTGATGGTGCACAGAACGAAACTGTAGTAGATGTACTGTTGATGATGCACAGAACGAAACTGTAGTAGATGTATTGTTGATGGTGCACAGAACAAAAATGTAGTAGATGTATTGTTGATGATGCACAGAACGAAACTGGAGTAGATGTTTTGTTGATGATGCACCGAACGAAAATATAGTAAATGTATTGTTGATGATGCACAGAACAAAACTGTAGTAGATGTATTGTTGATGATGTACAGAACGAAGCTGTAGTAGGTGTATTCTTGATGGTGCACAGAACGAAACTGTAGTAGATGTACTGTTGATGATGCACAGAACGAAACTGTAGTAGATGTATTGTTGATGGTGCACAGAACAAAAATGTAGTAGATGTATTGTTGATGATGCACAGAACAAAACTGTAGTAGATGTATTGTTGATGATGCACAGAACAAAACTGTAGTAGATGTGTTGTTGATGATGAACAGAACGAAGCTGTAGTAGATGTATTGTTGATGGTGCACAGAACGAAACTGTAGTAGGTGTACTGTTGATGGTGTACAGAACGAAACTGTAGTAGATGTATTGTTGATGGTGCACAGAACGAAACTGTAGTAGATGTATTGTTGATGATGCACAGAACGAAACTGTAGTAGATGTATTGTTGATGATGCACAGAACGAAACTGTAGTAGATGTATTGTTGATGATGCACAGAACGAAACTGTAGTAGATGTATTGTTGATGGTGTACAGAACGAAACTGTAGTAGATGTATTGTTGATGGTGTACAGAACGAAACTGTAGTAAATGTACTGTTGATGATGTACAAGACAGTTCCTAGCATTAAGTCATGAGGTAACATCACGACTATTTCTCTCTATTCTCTCCCACCTGAATTTTTACTCTGACATTGAAGAGTTGTAAACAGTGGTCGGAAAGTGCACCGACATGGTTTCGGCGGGTAAAGGCTGCGCCAATAATATTTGTCATTGATCGACATTGAAATGCATGTTAAGCGAAGCTCCTACGAAATTAATAATGATTATTCTAAGGATCGGCATTTTTTTTCTCATTTCGTTAGAGGGCAATAATCAGTTGTAAACAAATTGTTTAACATCTTAAGAAAAAAAAATTTCTCAGTGACTAAAACCAAAGTTTCAGTGGTTTGCGGTAGTGGTTTGATTCTGCGATCTGGGAAGTAAGAAAGTACTATGTCGTTGGTAAGCGCCTACCATCAAGTTTTCTATGTTCAACACAGGATGGTGACACAATTAGACTAGAGTTCAAGCACGAGTGCTTAGCCTTTATTACCCTAAGCTGGGTCTGAAGCAGCCTGATCGATCCTGTTTAGGCTGCTGCGATCTAGTACAATTTGCCGCTGCTCGAGAAAGTCTTATTCAGTCTAGTGCGGTCGGGGGCAGTAGTGCAATAAGGTGGTCGGAAACAACCTTGGGCTGTCTGGGTGGAGTCGTCCAGTCCTTAATCTGGTTCAGTTTGTTTCGCTCTTCCATTACCTGGTTCCACATAGGGAACTGTGGCACAATCTAATTCGTTAGAACACAGTCTAATACATGTACGTCCTACGTTTTCCAATTTAATCTAGTGAACTTCAGCACAGTCAATGTCAGTCTGGCATGATCAAGTGTACTAAGTTCCAGTCTGATGCAATCTAGAGTGATGATGTACAGTCTGGTACAATTAAGGGTAATGATGTATAGTCTGGTGCAATCTAGGATGATGATGTACAGTCTGGTGCATTCTAGGGTGATGATGTAGTGTCTGGTGCAGTCTAGGGTGATGATGTAGTGTCTGGTGCAGTCTAAGGTGATGATGTAGTGTCTGATGCAGCCTAAGGTGATGATGTAGTGTCTGGTGCAGTCTAAGGTGATGATGTAGTCTCTGGTGCAGTCTAGGGTGATGATGTAGTGTCTGGTGCAGTCTAAGGTGATGATGTAGTCTCTGGTGCAGTCTAAGGTGATGATGTAGTCTCTGGTGCAGTCTAAGGTGATGATGTAGTCTCTGGTGCAGTCTAAGGTGATGATGTAGTGTCTGGTGCAGTCTAAGGTGATGATGTAGTCTCTGGTGCAGTCTAGGGTGATGATGTAGTGTCTGGTGCAGTCTAGGCTGATGATGTACTGCCTGGTGCAGTCTAGGGTGATTATGTAGTGTCTAGTGCAGTCTAGGGTGATGATGTAGTGTCTGGTGCAGTCTAAGGTGATGATGTAGTGTCTGGTGCAGTCTAGGATGATGATGTACAGTCTGGTGCAGTCTAGGGTGATGATTTAGTGTCTGGTGCAGTCTAGAGTGATGATTTAGTGTCTGATGCAGTCTAAGGTGATGATGTAGTGCCTGATGCAGTCTAAGGTGATGATGTAGTGTCTGGTGCAGTCTAAGGTGATGATGTAGTGTCTGATGCAGTCTAGGGTGATGATTTAGTGTCTCGTGCAGTCTCATCATCATCATCATCATCATCATCATCATCATCATCATCATCATCACCACCACCACCACCACCACCACCATCATCATCATCCCCATCTTATCAATTGTGATGATAGTCAACATCCTATTTTTATTAACCATTAGTCAACATCAATAACATCATAATCATGATGATCACCTTATCTGTACCATTTTCAATAAAGCATTAGTATCATCATCATCGCTATGATTCAAATTGAAAAGAAGCATCAATTTTAAACTAAAGTTTTCAATGAAATAGAATATTATGTGATGTAAGGCTTATTTTCGTAAGCTCAAACTGAAAAAAAAAACAGCAGCAAAGAAAGAAACAAACAAGCAAACAAAAAAGCAACGTACAATAAATCAATAAAGCTGCAAAAGGCCTACCTTTGCAATCGTAGCACTTAACACAATCAAACCAGCCGGAATCCGAGTCTTGGAAGAAGCCATCAACACACCTGATGACTGTGTCATTTGTTCTCGTGCAGTTTCTCAACAGAATCTGGTAAGGACTGTATGGGTTGAACCTAGTACACTTTGTGCACGTCTGGTTCCTGTGCCGCCGAAGACTGTTATAAGAACCCTCAAGGCATGGCTCACAGGCCTCATGCTGCCTCTCGCCGCCCAGAGTCAGCCTGGTCCCCTCGGGGCAGTAAAGTAAGGACCTCACATGAGGAAAAGTGAGTGCAAGGAGTGAAAGTACGAGCGCTAGCCACGTGGAGAAACCCATGGTTCTGAGGAGGAAGTACAAACTAGATGACGGAACATGGCAAAAAAAAAAAAAATTATTTTGTAAAAACGAACATTTTCAGCTGCTCAGTAAAACAGGTGAAATTGGTTCATCAAGTTGCAGACGAACCGCCAATGCATCTGATCAGCAAATTGCTATGAAGATTTTCTCCTTCAATTTCCTTGAATTAGAGAATGTGGTTGTTAATCGCCGAAAAACATTCTCACTCGCGCTTTTTTTTTTTTTTTTTTTTTTAGGTGAAGATTAAAGATGTAATGTTACAACTGAATGTGTTCAATCTTTTACCATTAGATGCCATTAGGAGCATTAGATACCGCTACTAAGCCTTCTTCTGATATAAAGCCCCATCACAGCAGGATGGCCATCGGAGATGAAACAGTATTGCTGTTCAACACACATGAGAAAATCTTGCTTTTCAGACCTGTTAAACGATGAATGCTCATAAAACTTATAAAAGAAAAATTATGTTCAATAAAAAAAGGGGACCACATCTACGAACATTTGTGTAGGTCTAGATCTAGATTAGACCACTGCTAGGACATTACTTTGGAAGAGAGTCGAGTTTAGATTAGTGAAACTTGATTAAACTCTATCTTTCCAATAAAGTCGAAACTCGGTTTCACTAAGCCTAAACGCTGCAAATAAAACTTTTATAAATTATTAGACGCCCCGTGCGTGTGTATGGTGACCCAGCTATGCTCATTGTGTGCACAGCCACAGCATGTCGTAAAGAGACGCATGGCGTGTGGCTGATGCGCACGTGATCAGTGCCAGCCAAGCAGCAAGCTTGTCAGCAATTTTGCGACTGTACAGCTGGTCTATTTATAGTCATGACAGTCTCTGAGATTTAACCACACACACACTCACAGTTTTCTGTTTGCCGAAATATTCAGCAGTAAAACTAACCAGCTGTCCGAGAAGACGGATTAATAAAATGATGATGATGATGATAATAGTAGTAATAAATAAATAAATTAATAAATAAATAAAACCATAAAATAATAATAACGTCCTCGCGATGTCTCATCGACACGATGTTTCATTGTGTCAGAGAATCAATGTTTTCTTAAAGTCAACTTCTGTTATTTGATTCTCTGTGAGAAAACATATGACAAAAAAAAAAAAAAAAAAAAAAAAAAAAAAAAAAAAAAAAAAATCAAATACAAGGCGAGCAGATGCTTAACGGCGTCTCCTATAAATCATAACGTTAAACGGATTTTCTTTTATAGCGGTTCAAAGCAACTTCTTCGTTGATTTTGTGTCGGCATATTTAGCCTTCGATTTAAGATAAAATAAGGAATATCTTATCCCTAATGAAAATGTATAAAGACAAGAGCAGAAAAAAAACATATAATAAGATTAAAAAAAATAATGGTAATAATAATAATAATAAAAATAATAATAATAATAATAATAATAATAATAATAATAATAATAATAATAATAATAATAATAATAATAACAATAATAATAATATTAATAATTATAACAACAACAACAATAATAATAATAATAATAATAATAATAATAATAATAATAATAATAATAACAATAATAATAATAATAATAATAATAATAATAATAATAATAATAATAATAATAATAATAATAATAATAATAATAATAATAATAATAATAATAATAATAATAATAATAATAATAATAATAATAATAATAATAATAATAATAATAATAATGAAAACCAAGAGAGCTTCATTGATCTTCTTCGAACCAGGTTCCTGAGGCGTCCTGCTCTGATAACCAGGATGCGACAACCTTATAAGTCAAGTGTCACATAATTGTCACGATCTGTATTAGTGACTCCCAATCTTCACAACTCGACGGAAAAGATCAAACCATCCGCGCCAAAGCTTCTTTTTAAAGGATGTAAATCTATCTTAAAATGTGATCATAATTTCTCATAATTTCAGTTAAGTTGGCAAAAAAAGAATATTGTTAGCGCCGCGGTTAAAAATTAATAAATTTAAAAAAAAAAAAAAACAAAAAAAAAAAAACAACTATAAAAGTTTCATAGAATAGATTAGAAAAGTACAGAATATATGAGTAATATAATCCTCTATGTGTTATTGAATTAAATCTTCGGAAAAATTCGATTCGATTAAAAATAATCGATAATCACAGATAAGCGGAACAAAAATAATGTATGGATGCGCATGGAGGATTGCGGGGGAAGCTATTGATCTCTTTACATTGCAGGGCGACAAGTTCAGTCACAGCCCTCTGAATAAAAATCCAGTCGGCCATGGTTGAACAGATTTATTGATGACATAGCATAGAATTGCAGTTTCTAATAATCATAGTTTTCTACTTCTATACTATTACTTCTACTACTACTACTACTACTACTACTACTACTACTACTACTACTACTACTACTACTACTACTACTACTACTACTACTACTACTACTACTACTACTGTACCACATTGACCACTACTACTACTACTACTACTACTACTACTACTACTACTACTACTACTACTACTACTACTACTACTACTACTACTACTACTACCACTACTACTACTACTACTACTACTACTACTACTACTACTACTACTACTACTACTACTACTACTACTACTACTACTACTACTACTACAACAACAACAAAATCACAACAGCAACAACAACAAAAACTACTACTACTACTACTACTACTACTACTACTACTACTACTACTACTACTACTACTACTACTACTACTGTACCACATTGACCACTACTACTACTACTACTACTACTACTACTACTACTACTACTACTACTACTACTACTACTACTACTACTTCTACTACTACCACTACTACTACTACTACTACTACTACTACTACTACTACTACTACTACTACTACTACTACTACAACAACAACAACAAAACCACAACAGCAACAACAACAACAACTACTACTACTACTACTACTACTACTACTACTACTACTACTACTACTACTACTACTACTACTACTGTACCACATTGACCACTACTACTACTCTACTACTACTACTACTACTACTACTACTACTACTACTACTACTACTACTACTACTACTACTACTACTACTACTACTACTACTACTACTACTACTACTACTACTACTACTACTACAACAACAACAACAACAAAACCACAACAGCAACAACAACAACAACTACTACTACTACTACTGCTACTACTACTACTACGTCTACTATTATTACTTCTTCTTCTTCTACAATTTCCATCCACACTACTTCTAAAACTTTATTGTGCTCTTTCTACAATAATTATATCTATTATGCATAAGAGAATCTTCTGAGTTTTATCATATCAACTTCCCTTCGAAGCATTGAACATTGTTTACTCACATGCTGTTTTTGCTCCAGTTAAAGTCTTTTGTCTATTGTTCCCAAGAATGTTCCACTAAAATTCCCTGCTTTTCAGATAAGGCAATGGCATAAGTAAGGGATCTTCATCAACCTTGAATTCCAGCACAAATATGGGCCGCTGCGGTATCGACAGTGCATTTTATACAATGACCTCGATATTGATTTGCTGTTATTTTTGATGATTACCTTTCTCTTAATAGTAGTAAAGGATTTTCCCGTATCTTTTGGTTGTGACATTGTCCTTAAATAAGTGCGTAGTAAGTCGGGAGCGCCTAAAAGGAGCGGTTAAATGGCACCTGAAACATTTTTATTTATGAATCTATAAGTAGAAATGTTTCAGGTGCCATTTAGACACTCAGTAAGTCAGGCTTGCCCAGAGATTTTAAAATTGGGTCAAATTAAAAAAAAAATAATAATAAAATCTTGTTTTTGCTTTTGCTTTGATCGAAATTATGAAACGCAGTATCGAGGCAACAGAAAATAAAAAGGTCAAGCTCGCTTCATAACGAAATCTTTACACACCAAAGTTAAACGACGTGAATTAAAAAAAAAAACAACTAAATAAATAACACATACACAAGATTAATACGCTCTAAGCTTTTTCAGCTACTGACTGTCCACAAGGTCGTCACGAATTGTCGATGTGTGCTTTAATGGTTTGAGAACTGCTTATGACTTCCTCATCATTTCTTATCAAAGTAAAATTAACTTTGAGTGTCAGTGCTGCAAAGATAAAAAAATAATTATCATGTTTGGTATCAAGTATTTCGTCGTTATTTCCCCCACACTTTAACACTTAGTGCGCATGAATCGGAATGTTTACATTCCGAGGCGGACTTCTTACGCATCTTAGCCTGCTAGCAGACATCAAAATTACCAGAAACCCCTCATTTTAACCCCAGTCTAAACTATCAAAATTAGCTCAAAATTTTAATTCCTTCTTGATGTGGACGCTCCAAAACTTTTGGGGTCTAAATTTTATCTTTATATTGGTTGAAACAGTTTTTGAATTAAAATAAAAGCCAAAATTCATAGCAAGGTAGCTGAAAATTTTCATTTCCGGGTTGGTTGTCAAGATGCAGCGTCCTAGTCACGACACTTCAAGAGAAGAGCAGATTGCTCATCTTCTCAACACCGCCGCTCAGCTTGGCCTCAACAATGTTGTTGAAGATCATGCCCTTCGTGAAGTCATCAACTCATACTTTTCGGATGACCCAGAGAACGATGATGCTCAAGAAGCAGAGCTAGGTCTAGATCTAGACTTATCATCCGAGTCTGAGGATGAAGAGACCCCACCTATACCCTCACAGACAGATTTACAACCAGTTCCTTCTGATGAGTCTACAGGTAGCCAAATTAGTTACATTTAGCTCATTGAAATGAATGATTAGCAAGTAACTATTCTTTATGATTAAATTTTCAATGCGTTTGGATCTAAGTCTAGATGAAGGTCTGGATCTAGATCTAGGTTCTTGTTTCAAAACCTTTACACCTTTATACCTATATAATGCATTTAAACTTTTATTGTGCATTATTCTAATTCTTTTTTTTGTTCTTTTTCTCTCTTTTTCTTTTCCACTCCAGATGACCCCTCAGAAGATCATACCATTATTGAGGATCTCTCGATACTGCTACCAGTCCCGAACGACCCCCAATTCCAACCAGCCGTAGAGGCACCACAAATTTCACCATGTAACTGCAAGCGGAACAATGGTCAGCCCTGTCACACATTCTTTGATGACAAGGAAGTTTCAAGGTGGCACTTGCAGTACATTGGCAAAACGAGACAAGAGTTGGACCTGGTCTTGTTGGCAAAGATTGAGAGTTGTGTGCATATGAGTGCGGAAACAGTGAGACAGAAAAAAAAGCAGACTGTGAGAGAAAGGCAGTGCTTGATTTACAGACATAAAGGTTTTGAGATTTGTCGTAATTTTTTTTTGCATCTGCACAGCATTGGAGGGAAAAAACTAAAAAAATTATTCAAGCATCATAATTAAAATGGAGTTGAAAGTAGGATTCACAAATCAACAAAAAAAAAAAACAACCATCACATGCTCTTTCTTTTGAAGATATCAATTTTGCCTTCAATTTTATTCAAAATTTTGCTGAAGCTAATGCGGTTATCCTGCCAGGCCGCACACCGTATGCTTGGAAGTCTGATTGCAAACTTTTGCCTACTGAATGTTCTCGTCGTTTTGTGTATGGGAAGTATGCGGAGACTGTTGATGAATGTGGACAAAAGAAGATATCTCTGTGGAGTTTTTAAAGAATTTTTCATGATCTGCTTCCTTTTATCAAAAATCAGAAACCAGCCACTGATCTTTGTTGGTACTGTCAGCAAAGATCTATTCAAATGCAGCGAAGTGTGAACCAGTCTCATTCTCTAAAATCTTTAGCAGCCCAGGAAATGATAATTCATCTTGATCAGGCAGCCAAAGAAAGATCCCTTTACAATAATGATTGTGATGAGGCTAAAAATTCTATGCCTGCTGATTCTAAACTTGGTCCCCATGATCCTTGCTCTTTTCAAAATATTTGCCATTATGTGATTTTGCCCAGTAGGTACATTATCCTTGTAACCCTCAGCAGCCTGGTCCAATTTTTTTCAAAACTCCAAGCAAATGTGGTTTGTTTGGTGTGAGTAATTGAATTTTTTGATTGATGAAAGCTTGGGGTTTGGAAAGGGCGCAAATGTAGTTGTGTCTCTGATTCATTTTTTCTTTGCAAATTATGCTGACAACTGTTGCGGTCAGAACAAAAATAATACTATGCTTCACAATTTATTGTGGCGTGTTCTAACTGGAAGGCATTAGAAAATAACTTTATATTTTTTACTGGCACGGCACACTAAGTTTGCTCCTGATTGGGGATTTGTTTTTGTAAAAAGGCAGTACAGGAGGAGTGTAGTGAATTGTTTAGAGGACATCTGTGAAGTTGTAAATAGGTCAGCCCCATCTGTGAATTTAAGTCAACTCTGTGCTAGTCAGGCTGGTGATATTATTGTACCAGTTTTTGACTGGACATCCTACCTTTCATCTTTCTTTAAAAAACTTCCAGGTCTTTTAAAGAAACATCATTTTCATTTTTCTGCAGGCTCCACTATAGTCTCTGTACAGCATTTTTGTGACTCCCCTTTGATTGAATTTGATTTATCCCAACACAGGGCCCTTGAATGTTTTCAGATCTCCCCCCAGAAGCTCAGTCTTCAGGACTCAGTCTTGATAGACAGTGGTATCTCTACAATGAGATCAGGCAGTTTGTTGAGGAAGGTTATAAGGACTTAGTTGCTCCAATTCCTAAAGAAAAACAGCCAAGTGAGACAGGTTTAGACAAAGAGGAAACTTTTGAACCAGTTGCAAAGTCAGCAAAGACAACAGATAAGTGAAAATGACCGAAAATGCTTGAATTGGTGGGAGCGTAGTGGCGTATTGGTACAAGCTATGGTCTCTTTCAGTGGCAAGGCGATGGGTGCCGAAGCATCTATAAATCGATGGTTCTAATCCCACCAATTCAAGCATTTTCGGTCATTTTCACTTAAAAGCCTTACCCTAACCACTGCTGAGCACTACCTAAAATTCTAGCTCTTATAATTCCTCCTCCTCCTCCTCCTACTACTACTACTACTACTACTACTACTACTACTACTACTACTACTACTACTACTACTATCGTACTATCATTACTACTACTACTACTACTACTACTACTACTACTACTACTACTACTACTACTACTACTACTACTACTACTACTATCGTACTATCATTACTACTACTACTACAACGACGACGACTACTACTACTACTACTACTACTACTACTACTACTACTACTACTACTACTACTACTACTGCTGCTGCTGCTGCTGCTGCTGCTGCGACTAGTACTGTTGCTGTTACTGCTGTTGTTTCTACTATGACTAAATTTTGCTTGTATAGAGACCGACACGCCCTGTGTTGATTCATGATTTCCTGTTTCGTGCCGTAGATGTTTAATTTACTATCAGATATTGGCCAAGATGAAGTGACACAGACAATGAGCTTTTGTCTTATTTCTTCCGATGATATTCTTACTTATGGTTGTTACGTTGATATCTGATGGGTACTTCCGACAATATTTATAGAATTGATATAAAAACCATATTAAATAGCTTATGATTACTTTCCACTTGAAAATTCCTTTGACATTTCTCGAGGTTTTCGCTTATCCATACCCGTGGAAATAAGCCTTTGTCAATACCATCACTGGGATTGAGACATCCTTAGAGCAATTAGGTCGACTTGTGTCCTTTCACTGCAGTTGTGCTAGAAGAAAGAGGATATTTTTATCAATTGTGAATCCTTTGGAACTTTCCCAAGATCCCTCTTGTGCCACTCTAGGGTTCAAAGCAATCTGGCATGTTTGGATATCACCACAACATGAAGCAATGAAGCGTTGAAGATGCTTAAAGACTGGGTCCTCTGGATCTTCGAATAATGTATAGATATAATGGGAGTCTCGCCTTTTTGCTTGCGGACTCGCCGATTTGCTTTCGAGCTCAACGTTAATTTAGATCCTATCAGACATACAGTACACAATTCTAAGATTCCTATTTAGACGTCACTGGGGTGGATTTTAATGTATCGGTGTTGCTAGAAAAGGTCATACTGATACTGCAAGAAGTCAATGTCCGACTCAAAGTAAATATGGAACTTTGCAGCCCAAGCTGTCACAAAAACTGCTAAAGGGACGGGAGGTTAGTTACTCGCCCTCGATCACCTGCTCATCTACGAGTGTAGACTGAGCATCTGGCAGTCTTAAGGTGTGTCTGTCCACAGCCAGATGACTGTTTGAGGCGAAAATATTGGTCTGCCCACTAGGTCAGTCAGCATAAGAACAATTTAGATTCTATATATAGACAAATTTATTAATTTTTTTATATTGTGGCTCATGATCTAGATGTTAGGTAAGAGATGTAGTTTTTATTGTACACCTACATGCGCATCTTAATTTCTTACTTTATAAGGCCAATAATAAGGTTCTTTGGATAGGGTAAGACTGATTCCAGATTACCGAGCCAATCATTGAAACAGTAACCCCGTTTTTCTTTTTTTTTCAACCACGTCCTCTATCCTAGAGTCAACTGGCGACTGACTCCTACAAGCACTTCTTCGGTAATATTACGTTGTTGAATAAAAAAAAAACTAGTCAGCTTCACAAAGTGTTGTGTGATGTGTTGGGAATAACATCTTCTATTTCTATTTCAGAATAAAAAAAAAATTAATTAAATAATTTATTTGTCGAACAGAAATATGTTCTTCGATAAATAGTCGTTTAAGAAAGAACACAAAATACGTAACGTATCGAAATTCGAAATTTGGGAGTGAACTTTTTCAAAAAAAAAGTCTACTCAGACTTGAAAATTATTATATTAAAAACTTATATTATTACAAAATTTGAGGACAGAAGCGTGGCATAAGGCGTAAATAAAATACAATGCATGGATAAATAAAGCAAATCAACACGGATATTTCATACGCAGACACAGTTTAATGTTTAGGTCAGTTCAAAGAGGCACGTCTTATTATCTAGACAAGACGTTAAGTTTAAAAAAAAGAGTCAAGATCGTGAGCTATCCAAGACTGGGGTGGTCAGTGGTCAGGAGGGCCTGGCCTGGTTGAGGCAAGGCTACTTAGTTGGACACATCGCTCCACTGATAAAGGCCGGTAACTCCTCCACGTCCCTGACGGTGTCACAGCCAGCCTTGATGATCATGTCTTGGGCATCACTGCATCTGGCGCCGGCGCACCACACTCTGACACACCTGGGCGCGGTAAGTTCAGTAAATGTAAGAGGCCTAGTTTTTCTTCTATCAGTGATTATGAACTCTATAAGTCGTGACCCATCATTATATTAGTATCTTTGTCAGAGTGATATTTTGTTAAAATGGAATAGTCGGCGATTTAAGTTAAGAAGATTTCAGAGGAATCTTGTAGAAAGGCAATGGAGTTGGGATAGAAGATAAAAGGGGGAGACAAAGGCAAGGTATGAAAGAATGTGTCCTTAGACTTGACTCTCTTAAGATAAGTCGGTTCCTACTTTTCTACCTGCAGGCTATAGGAGTTTTTGCCTAGAGTAGCGATGATTTGGAGACAAGACAGATTTTCCTCAAAATGAACCAGTAGTCAATAAAGGAAAACTAGATCTTATAAGGCACAGAGAGGAAAAGGAAGCAAAAGTAAACTGTCGCTAGAAATGAGTCTCTATTTATAGGGTAAAGAAGATTCAGTTGGATAGGGTGGAATTGTTTCTACGAAATGGTGGTTTAGAGAGTAGAACAGAAGCAGAGAGAGAAAAGGAAGAGGAAGAATAAGAGAGACAGAGATACAGAGAGAGAAAGAGAGAGAGAACAGAACAGAAGCAGAGAGAGAAAAGGAAGAGGAAGAATAAGAGAGACAGAGATACAGAGAGAGAAAGAGAGATGCAGAGAGACAGAGAGAGAGAGATACACAGAGAGAGATAAAAAGAGAGAGAGATATTTATTTATACAGAGAGAGATATTTATTAGAGAGAGAGAGATATTTATTTATACAGAGAGAGACAGAGAGAGAGAGAGAGAAAGAGAGAGAGAGAGAGAGAGAGAGAGAGAGAGAGAGAGAGAGAGAGAGAGACAGAAGTGTGTATGCATATGGAGGTGACTAGTCATGAGGAGGACAGGTCGTTGGGGCAATATGATGAGTAAGTCAGTAGGGGAGAAAAGGATGAGTTTATGCACTAATGATATGGTTTAGTAAAAATGGTCCCATTATTTGTAACAACGACTGATCATGACTTTAGCGAAAACTATCAGGAGTAGGCTTACTTGGATAAGAGACGGAGTATGTTCCTGGCAGATTTACTCTTGTCCATGCAATAAATAAACCTAGGCTGTTTTAGCATCCAGTAGCAGTTTTGCATGGCCTTACGAAGCTCAGAGCGTCTACACTTGAGGACAGATTTGCGCAAAGTGTCACATTTGCCCTTGTGTTTCATCGGCCTAGGCAAAATTTAAAAAAAAAATGGAGAAATACTAGGTGCGAGGCAATCTTCACTATAATTACATGCTGAGTAATATGATTGCATTGTTTTTGTTTTAACGTTTACGTTGAGTTCAAATTATGAATGTACATATTAATTTTCTTTCACCGAAAAAATAAAAAACCAAAAAAAAATCTTATCAAGACCAAAAGTTCATGTAAATCTCTTAAACCTGCAATCATTTAGAAGGGAAAAAAAATTTCAATATTTACATTAAAAGAATATGTGGTGGACAAGAGCTATGAAATATATAATATATTTTGAAAATAAGTATATCATTTAATATATTTCAAGATTGTATTCATATTGTAGAAGGACTCTTTATCAATTCATTGTGTAGATAGGATCTCCAGCCCGGACCTCTGGTTATTTTTCTAACTGTGGGTGAAATGCAGGATTGAGCAATACTAAATGGCTATACCGGAATATCAACCTTTTGCACTTTAAAAACTATTTAAATTATTTCTTTCACTTTTCCGTTCATGTTGAGCATAATGTTATTAATTTCGTTAGGTATTTACATATATATATATATATATATATATATATATATATATATATATATATATGTACATACTGAGCATAATGTTGTTAATTTCGTTAGGTATTTTAATATATCTGTAAAGTAAATCTTACAGGATTCACATTGGTAAATGTGTAAACGCTCGACATTTATGCTCTCAGAACTCGTTTGCTTTTAAAGTAAAGTAAAGTAAAGTGTCCCAAACTCGATCCGAACGTAGAGGAACCTGGAGTAGGGTTCTGATTTTTCTTGGCATACGACATTTTGAGGAAGTTTGTCATTGCTTTCGCCGAGTCTTAAGAGACAAGTGCCCATTCAGTGCAGGGGAGCTGAAAAAATTTTTTTGATCCGGACTGTGATTCGAACTCGGGACCTCTGGATTGGTAGTCAAGCGCCCTACAAACTTGACCACCGCTCAAAGGTGTTACACAGTACTAAAAAAATAGTTTTTGGGCGACTGTAAAAGTAATCCATAATGTTTGTGGGTAATTCTTACATGTTATGTATATACTTGGTTTTGGCAGCTCTGACAAACATGGATTCCTCTACAGAAAGTTTAGAGATGACTTTGTCTTCGAAGAAAAACTTAGGTGGAAGGGCCATTACTTGATCTTTGCTCAACCACTTGGGATCTGCAAAAACAAGACATGAAAAAAGCAGTTGGGTGTTGAAAACAAACGGTGGACCACTTTCAACAAATTTGTTATAAAACTAACTTGCCAGTAGGTATTACTGGCCAAGTACTTTTTTTTATATATATATATATTATTTACACACATGTTATAATTTCCGCAATATTTTTGTTTGTTTTGTTTTGTTGAAAAACGAATATCAATATTTGCAAGTACATCTGCCCTGCTTTCTCTCTCTCTCTCTCTCTCTCTCTCTCTCTCTCTCTCTCTCTCTCTCTCTCTCTCTCTCTCTCTCTCGCCTTTGTGTCTTTCTCTTTTGGTTATTTTTAGATGAATTTAAAAAAAAATAAAAAATATTCAGCGATTTAAAGAAGGTAATAGAAAGAGAGAGAGAGAGAGAGAGAGAGAGAGAGAGAGAGAGAGAGAGAGAGAGAGAGAGAGAGAGAGAGAGATAAGGGTGAGACAGACAGACAGATAGATAGACGAGCAGAGGCAGAAACAGAGTCAGAGAAAATTAAACAGACATACATAGAGAGGGCGGAACAGACGTTCCATAATCATAATTCTAAAAGGATGTAAGGATTGACAAGGGGAAAAAGGAAATGAAGAAATCTGCCGCGTTATAAATACAAAATGTATTCTCTTTCTTTCAATTGATAACCACATATACTGTTTGTTTCAATACGAACTAATTTTTCTTTTTCATCTCTCACCAATGAGAATGCTTATTGGATTTCTTACTATTAGCCTTGTTGACGGAAATAGCCATTCCAGGAATAGAGACCTGAGCCCGTCGGTCTTTGATGTCGTAAGGTACAAACGTTATTCTCAGACCGCATCTTTTGGCCTGAGAC
Source organism: Elysia crispata (assembly GCA_033675545.1). NCBI lineage: Eukaryota > Metazoa > Mollusca > Gastropoda > Plakobranchidae > Elysia > Elysia crispata. The sequence goes on from JAWDGP010005685.1 coordinate 37,786, forward strand.
AAGACAATATTAGGGAGAGGGGACATAAAATGTGACTTTATTATGTTCATAGATTACTTGATATAGAAGATATAGACGGAGGAATGATATGGGTATGCGTCGGTTCATCCATATCATGATCATCATCACTAACACCATCATTGTTATCATCGTCGTCGTCGACATCTTTATCAAATCATCATCATCATCGTCATCAGCATCATCATTAAATTCTTCATAGAAATGAAAAAGCTCTCAGTGATTTTAATTGATGCTTTAACATGAAAACCCCAACTAACAAAAGGATATAAATTCGATAAAGAAATAAATTGAATGAGTAAAGGAATTCCTAAATGGGCGAATATAATAAATTATAGTTTAATTTTTTGTCAATGTCTCCTGTTAAAGTCTTTTTAAAGCTTTGTAAGTGAATGTTTACAATGGTAGTTGAAATCTTGTTGAGTTCACTGCTGAATTATGAAACCTGGAAAATTACATCAACTGTAACTGATATAAACACAGAGTAAAATATTGTAGAAGATGAGATAATCATGTAAGTTTTACAATTTTAAGGCGAGTACTAGAACAATAAAATTCTGGAGTTTATGCAGGCATAATTACTAGTGTGAAAGGCATGTGATCCATGGCCATTGAATGTACATAACACTGTTCTCATTAATTAGGTTAAAAAAAGATCAGAACTGGAGTAAGACAATGAAGAAAAATCAAATTGAAAAACACAGGCGAATTAAGAAAAAAGAAGAAAGAAGAAAGAAGAAGAAGAAGAAGAAGAAGAAGAAGAAGAAGAAGAAGAAGAAGAAGAAGAAGAAGAAGAAGAAGAAGAAGAAGAAGAAGAAGAAGAAGAAGAAGAAGAAGAAGAAGAAGAAGAAGAAGAAGAAGAATATTGCAATGTCACCTTAGGAGATAATTGTGCCACGCAAGGATGATACGAAATAAGGTTAGTAAAAATCATTTTCTTAATCGATTTTTTTTCCAAAGTGCTGTGGCACTCGTAAGAAAGAATTCAGCATAGCTTTTGTGCACTGCCTTCGGCTTCCTTACAGATAACCGTGAAATAGAGTCGAATATATTATTGTTGGTCAATCATACCCATCACGGTTGGGCATGCGCTGTTTTTGATACAAAACATTAAAATATAACCTTCAAAAGAAAATGTTGAGCTGTGATCACCCAGCCTTCGTCACATGCATTGAGGTTGTGGAATCCAGTCCTTAACAAATCCATTTGCTTCTCATTATACGTTTAATTGGGAAAGATAGTTCAGAGAAAGAGGGGAAGTTTAGACAAGACTGACTTCTAAATCTGAATGCTAGCCGTAGGTCGATAGAGTACAACTATCGCCCATTTCTGGTATGATCAAAGATCCAGGGGAGGCACTCACGTCGGTAGTGTTTTAGCTAAGCGCTACCAGGCTACTTCAAACCACTACAGATTAGCTCAGTAGGCCTATACCTCACTACAGGCTACTTCAAACCGCTACAGATTAGCTCAGTAGGTCTATATCTCACTATGAAACCTGCTTCAAACCGGTACAGGTTAGCTCAGTAGGCCTATTCCTCACTACCAGGCTACTTCAAACCGCTACAGATTACCTCAGTAGGCCTATACCTCACTATGAAACCTGCTTCAAACCGGTACAGGTTAGCTCAGTTGGCCTATTCCTCACTACCAGGCTACTTCAAACCGCTACAGATTACCTCAGTAGGTCTATACCTCACTACAGGCTACTTCAAACCGCTACAGATTAACTCTGCAGGCCTATACCTCACTACAGGCTAATTCAAACTACCGCAGATTAGCTCAGTAGGCCTATACCTCACTACCAGGCTACTTCAAACCGCTACAGATTAGCTCAGTAGGCCTATACTTTACTACAGGCTACCTCAAACCACTGCAGTTTAGCTCAGTAGGCCTATACCTCACCACAGGCTACTTCAAACCCCTACAGATTAGCTCAGTAGCCCTATACCTCACCACAGGCTACTTCAACCGCTACAGATTAGCTCAGTAGCCCTATACCTCACTACAGGCTACTTCAAACCGCTACAGATTAACTCTGCAGGCCTATACCTCACTACAGGCTATTTCAAACCACTGCAGATTACCTCAGTAGGCCTATACCTCACTACAGGCTACTTCAAACCGCTACAGATTAGCTCAGTTGCCCCATACCTCACTACAGGCTACTTCAAACTGCTACAGACCTGTATGAACT